>BSBM01000219.1:6342500-6792500 GCA_027924585.1 Larix kaempferi
TTAAAACCATTGGCTCAAGGGTTTGAATAATTTCCCTCCCTATTCCTTATAAAAATCATGCCCCGTCTCTTTGTTGCATTGCACAGCTAGTTGTGGGTATTTCATTAAAATTTGTATTTACATGATGCATTAATTTACATTGTGCATGTCCAGCACAAGAACCATAGGCATCTATTTTTAATTGACGATACATACAAAGCTAAATCGATGGCGGGGCCTTGGCCTTAAGCTCCTCACCATGATTAGATAACGATATTTACATCATTTACAATTTTAATGCAATAGGGTCAAAATCAGGATATTAAATCCTTCTTTCATGAACTACGCATACGCCCGACTTCCCGTTCCTCTATTACTTCTACGATTTCCTCTTTCTGTTGGTTTGGAATCTGCACTGTCCAATCAATGTTCGACACTTACGTGCTTCCACTGCTTGAACCTTCTTCAAACTTGTACAGATATGAGACATTAAACGTTGGCGAAATGCTCAAGTCATTCAGCAGCTCCAACACATAAGCGTTGTCTGAAATTTTCTTCAGAATCTCACATGGTCCAATATTCTTCAACTTCATCTTGTTGTATGTTCCTTTCAGAAATCTCTCTTTCTGCAAATGTGCATAGACTAAGTCTCCCTCGTTGAACGATTGTATCATCTTCTTCCTGTCGACTCTTAACTTGTATGCCGTGTTACTCTTTTCTATTCACTTTCGCACATCTTCATGCACTTCTTTCATATGTTTTGTGAATGATTATGCATCCGCGCACTTCCTGTTTTCTGTCGGTAACTCGACTAAATCCACCAATCCATGTGGGCTTCTTCCCTGAACAATCTGGAACGGGCTCAACCTTGTCGACTGATTCATAGAATTGTTGTATGGAAACTCTGCTTGCACCAATACATACTCCCACTGCTTGGGTCTGTTGGTTGTCAAACACCTTAGAAGGTTTCCCAAACTTCTATTCACCACCTTGGTCTATCCGTCTATCTTCGGATGATATGCTGAGATAAACTGCAACCTCGTGTCCAGTTTCTTCCATAGCGTTCTCCAAAAATGTCCCATAAACGTGGTATCTCTGTCTAATGTGGTACTCTTCAGAAATCCATGCAATCTGACTACTTCCTTGGAGAATAGAACAGCAATGCCTATGGAGTCACTTTTCTTCCGACATGGAATAAAGTGTGCCATTTTCGAAAATCTATCGACTACAACAAAGATTGAGTCACTTCCTTGTTGCATCTTCTTTCAATCCTAGCACAAAATCCATGCTCAGGTGTTCCCATGGGGTATCCAGTATAGGTAATGGTGTATACAACCCCATATTCTGACTCCTCCCTTTTTCCAACTGGAAAACTCTACATTGTCGAACCCACTTTCCGACATATGTCGTCATTCCTGGCCAATAATACTTTTCCTCGACCAATGCCCTAGTCTTGTTGATGCCAAAATGACCTGCTAATTTGCCACTATGCAACTCTTGGATTAGGTTCTCTCTTATGGATCCTCTAGGAATACACAACTGTTTTCACTTGAATAGGTATCCCTCTTGGATAAAATAATCCAAGTATGGAGTCCTTTCGACGCTCCACGGTTCAATGACGATTCACAATAAGCCTCCCATGCTTTCGCAAAATCATCGTCGGTCACATACTCTTCCTTCATCGACTCTATTCATATTTCCTGAACCATCATCATGTTCAGCAATTCAACTCTTCGACTCAGCGCATCGACAACCTTGGTCGACTTGCCCGAATTATGTCGCAACATGAAAGTATATCCCTACAGGAATTTGACCCATTTCACGTGCCATTGATTCAACTTTGACTGAGTATTCAAATACCTCAGTGCTTGGTGATCTGTGTATAACACAAATGGCTTTGACAGAAAATAATGCCTCCACTTCTTCAATGCTTGGACAATAACATAAATTTTCTGGTCATAGACCCAATATTTCCGCTTCGCATCATCCAATTTCTCACTAAAGAATGCAATTGGTTGGCCCTCCTAGCTCAACACTGCTCCAATTTCCATTCCACTCATGTCGCAATCGACCTGGAAAAATTTGTCGAAATCTAGGAGAGCTAACACTGGGTTCTCAGTGACCTTTTCCTTCAAGTTGTCAAAATCTCGTTGGGCTGCTTCCGTCCACTTGAACTCCCCTTTTCTTATGCACTATGTCAAAGGTGCACAAATCTGACTAAAACCACGAATGAACTTTCGGTAGAAAATGGAAAGTCCATGGAAACTCCTTACTCCAGTCGTACTTGTTGGTTCCGTCCAATCCAATATTTCCTTCACCTTTTTTGGGTCCATCACCAACCCTTTACCTAGATTACAAATCCCAAGAACACCAATTCTTCCTTCATGAAGAAACAATTTTTTAGGTTCACCATTAGCTTCTCTTCCTCCAACTTCTACAATACTTGTCGAATGTGTCCCAAGTGCTCTGTCTTGGTTCAACTAAATATCAGGATGTTGTCTAGGCACACTACAACGAACTTACCCAAGAATGGTCTTAGTACCTCATTCATCAACCGCATGAATGTACTGGGTGCATTAGTCAATCCAAATTGCATGACTAACCACTCATATAGCCCTTCCTTCATCTTGAATGTTGTCTTCCATTCATCTCCTTCTCTAACCCGAATCTGGTGATAACCACTCTTCAGGTCTATCTTTGTGAAGTACTTCGCTCCATTCAAGCAATACATCAAGTTTTTCATCCTCGAAAATGGAAACCAACACTTGATCGTGATCTTGTTGATGGCTCTGGAGTCTGTACACATCCTCCATTCTCCACCCTTCTTTAGCACTAATACTTCTAGTACCACGCACGGACTCAGACTTTGTAATGTCCCCATTCCAATAATTTCATAGTAAGACAATCCCATCAATCCTACTAGTTTCCTAGGTTGGATGGGCACATGTGGAATGGTAATAAGGAAGCTAATAAATGATGTTTAGACATTAGAAGGGTTCAAGTATTTAATAAATAGAGTGAATAAAGAAATTCAAGATAAATCCTAGGTGACAAATGGTTTTGGAGACATATGGAGGATGTGGGACCCACACTAGCTTGATTTTTCATAATACATGGTATCTCTCTTTTGCAAATTTGAATTAATGGGAATGTGAACACTCTTGGGTGAGTTGGTAAGTCATAACACATGTCATTGAGCATCTTGGGTCGAATTGGGAAGGATTGGTAACCTCCATGGAAGATAAAGAGTCAAAGTGGAAGTTTGTGGACACTTGGGCTAGATTCCCTAGCCCCTATGACACCAATGATGGAGCATCTATGACAACTATGACAAATTGCAGACCTGACCTCTGACATCTGACCACTATGACATCTCAGCACCAACAATAGGCTCAAGGAAGGCGAATTTGGGAGTTGGAGAAGCCAAAGAGACTCAAAATTGAATTTGGGAGAAGATGGAAGGTTGGAACTAGGAGACAAGTGGCAAATGTGGAATATTTCCTAAATGGAAATCTATTGAATATATTGAGAGGATTTAGAACCTTAGAAGGCTAATGTTGGTTGTAAAATGTAGAAATGAAGTATGAGAATGGCTTTTTATGATTTGAGAAAAATTGCATTTGTGAAGAGAGAGCTAGTGGATGACTAGTTTCTTGCCTTAGCCAATTTCGAGGGTGAACGATTCCCATCCAAGTTGGTGTTTGGAGAGGCCACTCAGGTCTTTCATGGTGCTTTAATGAAGTTTGTATTTGCAGGTAGCAGCTACAGGAAGTTTCATGGTTTGGTTTAGTGCAGCACTTTCTCTCCACCGTTTCCAGTTTTGAAGGCATATTCATGCTCCTTGAGGGAGGGCGTTTTTGGTGAGCACTTGTGCTTCTTGAGAGAGATTATCATTATATATTTCTGATTGTAATAGCTTCATATCCTCTTTTATTAATATTCAAAAATTATCAGGTCAAAATACCCACTGGTTGTATGCAAAACTATTGATTAATGAGCAAACAATGTCCATTTCCCCAATGCATTGATGTATGACACTATAATGTTGATTATTTCGAATGGATGGATGATTATCTGATATATTTGTGATCAATATATTGCCATGGATGTCTTCTACAAGTTTCATGTACTTTACTTGAGCATTTGAAGCATTTTTACTCAGTTTAGTTGTATTGGGAGGTGAAATAGTGCCATTTCCCCAAGGGTCGAATTGGGGGTTTTTGCTGTTGAATGTGAGAGAGTTAGAACAGTAGTAAAAATCAATTAATAGTGCATATGATACCTTAATCACATACTTAACAAATTATATACCTCTGTTCATTAATTTGTGGTATTTTGGAGGCATTTGGAAGGCCATTTGCAGTGTTACCCGAGGGGGATTTGATGCACAAATTACTAGTCAAAATTACATATATTGATCAGAATACAAATCAAGTTTGCAGAAGTATTTGGAGGGCCATAAAACATCCCTGAACTTGATATTCAAGTCTAAATACCATTCATACACTCCTACATAAGATTTGGGATCATTTGGGTTGATTTGGAGGTCAAAACAGTTAAACTAGTCAAAGGTCGAAATTGGGGAAAAAGTGGAAAATTTGGCATTTTAATAGAATTTAGAAAAAGGGTCATTACAGACTTTCTCTGATCAATCCCCTATCCAACAACTCCTGGACATGTCGATTGAGTTCCTGACCTTCTGTCAGAATCATCCCATGCGGTGCTTTGTTTGGCAGACTCGACCCTGGAATCAAGTCGATCTGAAGGGATATGCTTCTTTTCGGTGGCAATCCCATCGGTGTCTCATCGACTACTATGCTTCAAAACTCATCAAGCATCTTTCCGACTTCAACTGGAATCTTCTCCATTGTCATCCTCTCAACACATGGTCCTTTTGGAATGATAGCAAAACATCTCGATTGCTTTTCCTCCTCTGCGAGGAATTCTTTCGCTGAACACATCAACACTCACTTCTCCCAAAAGTTGCTCTCGCATTGCTTATCGTCTGTTGGCTTCTACGGCTTCATCTTAAGAGTCCTTAGCACATCATTTTTCCACACTGTGACTATGTTGGCTCGACCATCATAGACCATCTTTCGATCATATTTCCATGGTGTCCCTAACAACAGATGGTGTACGTCCATTGGGATTACGTTTCATAGTACACTATCTTCAAATCCTTTGACTCTGAAGTTAATTAGGAACTGTCTGGTCACCTTCACATGGTGTCCTTTCCGCAACCATGAGATATTGTATGGATGTGGATTTTCTCAACATTTCAACCCAATCCTTTCGATGACCTCTATCGACACAATATTCTCAGTGCTTCCACCATCAACTATGGTCTTGCAACACCATTCACCGATTCGCACTTTAGTTCAAAAGATAGCCTTTAGTTGTTTCGGCTCTTGCTCATTGCGTTGGTCTTGCTGAACCAATGTTCTCCTTGTTGAGATATTGTAACTTCAAAGAATATTATATTTGTACTTTATTATTCCGGAGATGTTTCATTCCTCCATGAAGATCTTATTGTATATCCGGAGATGTTTATTCCTCCGTCGGAATGTGGTAACTCAGGTTATTAGACTTCCCTAGTGGGGGTTAGCCCTGTATGTGTCATGTGGGTCAAAGGGTTATTAGACCACCCTAGAGGGGTCGGCCCAGTTAGTTGTAGTGGGGTATTTAACCCATTGGTTAAATACGAGCCTACGTGTACTTGTGTAAAAGATATGTCAGAGTAGTGTATAAATAGAGGAGGTGTGTTCCTCATTTGACACACACACTCACTTGAGAGAGAGGCGCACTTGTGGAGGAGAGGTCTGCTATGGTGGAGGAGGAGATCATGTCTTTGGTTTGCATCTTTTTATATTGCTGGTCATCTATATTGAGGAAGCTTTACTAGGTTTTCTACCCCATGAGGGTTTCCCAGGATAAATCTGTGTCTCTTGTGTTTATGCTATGCTTGTTGTTTCTTCAGTGATCCTGAATATGCTATTATTGTGAAATGGAATGTAATTCTGCTATTTTCTATCTTAGCATATTAAATCTTAACATGGTATCAGAGCTAACCTGAAGGAAGGCAAGGTATGGCACTTACGACACTTGCTTTACTTACGACAATTTGAAGGTTAGGGTTTTACATAGCAAAAACCAGTCATCGTGGAACTTTCGTTATAAATCCATTTCTATGAGGTGTCAGGGTCTGAAAAGTTTACAGGTCTAAGATAACATCCACAGGTACCTTGTGTCCAAAGGGAACCCTCAGATTCATTGTACTTTATGAGTTATGATCAGTACAAGTTAGGGTTTCTTCCTCTTCCAGATCTCAGTCAAAATTAAGTAACCTTGGAAAAAAGGTCATAACTTGGGCTAGGAAGCTCCAAATGAAATTTCGTAAAAAGTGATAGGTAGTACACAAACTGTAATATCTCAATAAAGTTTTTTAGAGGCTGAAGGTGAACCAGTGACACGTGGAACGCCATACAAATTCGCTCTCCTGTTTTATCCCATAAACAGGTCACGTTGCGACACTTGGCATAAATCTCTCTCAGAGAGTCCAATTGAGGTCAGACCTATCAGGATAGAAATATAAAAGGGAAATATATCTGAGGAAAATTTTTCAGAGGCTGAAGTTCAAATAGTGACACGTGGCATGCCGTACAAGTTCGCTCTCCTGTTTTATCCCATAAACAGGCCACGTTGCGACACTTGGCATAACTCTCTCTTAGAAAATCCAATTGAGGTCAAACCTATCAGGATGGAAAGATGACAGGTCAGGCTACTGCAGAAAAAGTTTTCAGACCCTGTGGAGCAAAAATTTCAGAGTTATAGTAGAAACAATCAGGTGCATATTTCTGTCAAAACAGAAATATTTTTGGAGCACCTTTATTCATGGCTTCCGGAATTTAGGGTTTCGGAGAAAGTTAGAATTTTTGGAATCAGAGTCCACGGCTGAATTCTACTCAGGAAAATCAAAATTTAGAGAACAAGATCGAATTTTTTGGTTGGGTAGAAGACTGGGCTTGATCAAACCCTAGTTCGGGATTTTGATTAGAAAGATGGAAAATTAGGGCTTCAACAAAAGTTGGAATTTTTTAAGTCTGTAACCACGGCTGGAAGCTCCTCAGAAAAATAAGAGTTTAGAGCCTTGGATCAAACCTTTTGATTGGACAGAAGGGTGGGCTTCATCAAACCCTAGTTCGGGTTCCTGTCCAGAAGATCCAGAAGTTTCGAAGGCAATTTTGAGGGGTCAAATTTTGGAGATTTCAAAAGTGAAGTATGCTAGTTTGATCAGCTCAGCAAGACACATCCTTCCATCCATTCAGAAGCATGAAATTCAAAGATTGAATTTTTAGGGTTTCTCTAGCAAGCCCTAATCAAGCTCCAAATCAAGTTTCAGGGGGAGTTGAGGCTAAGGCCTTACATAAGAAGACTACAAGAAGTCTCGACAGGTATGACTTAAGGAGGTTCAGGTATGTCTTGAAATATGATTCTTGATTAAGTTCATAAAGTGTTTGTCTTCATATTATTTATTAGTACAATCTTGATTATTGTTAGAATTGTCTTATCACCCTAGTAACAGTATGAATGCATGTGAATGATCGAAGACATTCATTGATTAGGGCTATATGATTGTACTAATGCATTATGGTGTTGTGTGAGGTTGATGTTGTCTGCTAACAAGATACAGGTACATCACAAAAGACAAATCAAGTTCCATGACCATGACAACATGAAGACAAAGACTCATCCATAATATTTGTTCTAATTACGAGGTATGTATGACTTTGTTTATTATGCTTCACCTATGAGACATGCAGGTTCTAGCTCAGGATCTCTAGATCATTGAAGAGATTGTTTAGGTATGTTGTACATAACTAATCCAGATATGTTTTCTTATGTCAAGTTAGAATCTTACCTTTTGTTAGGATCCCTTATATAAGTATACTTGGTATGATTGGTTATGCTTATTCATAAAGTTAGTAATCAAGGGTTTATGCATATTATGTCTCTTGTCTTGATGATTTAATTAACCAGAAGAGTACTATGATCAAACAAGAATATGCATGAGTAAAAGAAGACTTCCTTGAAACCCTGAATACTAATGATCATGACTATATATATTCAAAATTATTTAGAATTAGAATGTTTGGAGAATATACTAATGAACGTATGTTTGTGTATGAAATCATGAGGATGACACTAGTGCACACTTGAGCATGCAAAGTGGTACAGAATGAATACAAGTTCAAAGACATATAGAAGATCAAGCGGGAGGCAACCACACAAACATAAAAGATAAGTATTTTAGTTGTTATTTGAAATAGTAAATGATATTGCTTGTATGCATATTTGTATTCCTAGAATATATCATGCTGAGTGTAAACATTCATAGAGCATTGAACATTATACTACTAATATGCATATGATTGGTAAGTTGGACAAACATTCCGTTGTTGCTTGTCTAGAATGAAACCTCTTTGCTGACATGCTGAGAGCTGTGCACACTCTCGATAGTATGTTCTGGTAGAGATGGAAGGCATCTAGATAGCCACTGTATGCATACAGGATATGGGAAAGTGTTGTGCCAAAGTATTGGTCAAAATAGTTGCATAACTATGTAAATGATATCTGTATGCATAATAGGTTATCATGTCAATATGATTTGATGATTATGAAGTATTACTAATCATGTACTTAATTTTGATTTGTAGGAAAGATCATGATGAATGATGAACACTGAACAAGCAATGGATGTTAAACAAAAAAAAAAAAACAAAGAAGATTTTCAAATCAAACACACTATAGAAGGCTTGTGGCTAGAAGATTCTCTTAGAAAGAAGAAGAGAATCATGATGAGATGTTTGCTCCAAGTGGCTAGATAAGACCATTCTCTTAATGGTGTAATTAAAGAAGAAGTGTGAATCAGGTTCTGTATGGGTTCCCAGGATCGATAGTAATTGATGAGAATACATGTGAGGATTGCATCATCCTTGAACACAAGTTCTAAAGTGAGCCGTAGACAAGTGTCTCCGAGAAAGAAGAGGGATTGTATCATCCTTGAACACTTGTTCTAAAGAGATCCATAGATGTATGTCTTCGAAAATGAAGTCCTTGGTGGACATGAGAGGATTGGATCATCTCTGGACTTCAGTCCGAAAGAAGAGCTGTAGACGTATGTCTTCGAGAATGAAGTTCTTGGTGAACATGTGAGGGGATTGGATCATCCCTGGACTTCAGTCCGAAAGAAGTTCCGTAGACGTATGTCTTCGAGAAAGAAGTTCTTGGTGAACATGTGAGGGGATTGGATCACCCCTGGATTTCAGTCCGAAAGAAGATCCGTAGACGTATGTCTTCGTGAATGAAGTTCTTGGTGAACATGTGAGGGGATTGGATCATCCCTGGACTTCAGTCCGAAAGAAGAGCCGTAGACGTATGTCTTCGTGAATGAAGTTCTTGGTGAACATGTGAGGGGATTGGATCATCCCTGGACTTCAGTCCGAAAGAAGAGTCGTAGACGTATGTCTTCGAGAATGAAGTCCTTGGTGGACAGTTGAGGATTAAGTCATCCTTGGACGTGGTCCTAAATGTACGGTGGAGGATTAAGTCATCCTTGGACGTGGTCCTAAATGTACGGTGGAGGATTAAGTCATCCTTGGACGTGGTCCTAAATGTACGGTGGAGGATTAAGTCATCCTTGGATGTAGTCCTAAATGTACGGTTGAGGATTAAGTCATCCTTGGACGTGGTCCTAAATGTACGGTGGAGGATTGAGTCATCCTTGGACATGGTCCTAAATGTACGGTTGAGGATTGAGTCATCCTTGGACGTGGTCCTAAATGTACGGTTGAGGATTGAGTCATCCTTGGACGTGGTCCTAAATGTACGGTTGAGGATTGAGTCATCCTTGGACGTGGTCCTAAATGTACGGTTGAGGATTGAGTCATCCTTGGACGTGGTCCTAAATGTATGGTTGAGGATTGAGTCATCCTTGGACGTGGTCCTAAATGTACGGTTGAGGATTGAGTCATCCTTGGACGTGGTCCTAAATGTACGGTTGTGGATTAAATCATCCTTGGACAGTAAATCCAGTAATTCCGAAAGGAAGGATAGTCCTAAATGAATTGAGTGGATTAAATCATCCTTGGACAGTAAATCTAGTAACTCCAAAAGGAAGGATAGTCCTAAATGAATTGAATGGATTAAATCATCCTTGGATAGTAAATCCAGTAATTCAAAAGGAAGGATAGTCCTAAATGAGATTGAGTGGACTAATCATCCTGTAAATAGATTGGGATTGCCTCGTCCCTAGACATGGTGAGATTTCTTAAAGTGATAAGGACTAATCATCCTGTAAATAGATTGGGATTTCCTCGTCCCTAGACATGGTGAGATGTCTTAAAGTGATAAGGACTATTCATCCTGTAAATAGATTGGGATTGCCTCGTCCCTAGACATGGTGAGATGTCTTAAAGTGATAAGGACTAATCATCCTGTAAATAGATTGGGATTGCCTCGTCCCTAGACATGGTGAGATGTCTTAAAGTGATAAGGACTAATCATGTTGTAAATAGATTGGGATTGCCTCGTCCCTAGACATGGTGAGATGTCTTAAAGTGATAAGGACTAATCATCCTATAAATAGATTGGGATTGCCTCGTCCCTAGACATGGTGAGGTGTCTTAAAGTGATAAGGATTGATCATCCTGTAAGTTGATCTGGATTGCATCATCCATAGACATGAGAGTTGTCTTAAACCGAGAGGGACTGATCATCCCGTAAGCGGATCAGGATTGTATCATCCTTGGACCTATGTCCTAAAGTGAGAGAGATTGATCATCCCGTAATTGGATCTTGTGTGTTGCAGGGTATGCTGCTATTGTGTATACTTGTATTGATGAGGATACTTGTATTGATGATATGTATACTTGTATTGATGAGGATACTTGTATTGATGATGTGTATACTTGTATTGATGAGGATACTTGTATTGATGATGTGTATACTTGTATTGATGAGGATACTTGTATTGATGATGTGTATACTTGTATTGATGAGGATACTTGTATTAATGATATTTATACTTGTATTGATGAGGTTGTTGATCGTGATGATCTAGATGACGATGTTGTTGATCGTGATGATCTAGATGACGATGCTGTTGATCGTGATGATCTAGATGACGATGCTGCTGATCGTGATGATCTAGATGACGATGCTGCTGATCGTGATGATCTAGATGATGATGCTGCTGATCGTGTGATGACGATGTTGATGATCATGTGATGACGATGCTGATGATCGTGTGATGATGATGCTTATGATCGTGTGATGACGATGCTGATGATCGTGTGATGACGATGCTGATGATCATGTGATGACGATGCTGATGATCGTGTGATGACGATGCTGATGATTGTGTGATGACGATGCTGATGATCGTGATGCTGATGACGATGCTGATGATCGTGTGATGATGATGCTGATGATCGTGAGGATCCAGATGTTGATGTTGCTGTAGTTGTTCGAGTGCTGCAGAAGATAAAGACTCAGTACTGAAGATGTTGATGTTCCAGTATTGAAGATGTTCCAGTAACTGCTTGAGTTACTGATGATGTTGAGAAAGCTTCCAATTATTTATAGATGTATCATGTATGATGTTGATGACTCCTTGCTCGTGCAGATGCTGTTATAATATCCTTCTCGTTAAGGGGGAGTGTTGAGATATTGTAACTTCAAAGAATATTATATTTGTACTTTATTATTCCGGAGATGTTTCATTCCTCCGTGAAGATCTTATTGTATATCCGGAGATGTTTATTCCTCCGTCGAAATGTCGTAACTCGGGTTATTAGACTTCCCTAGTGGGGGTCGGCCCTGTATGTGTCATGTGGGTCAAAGGGTTATTAGACCACCCTAGAGGGGTCGGTCCAGTCAGTTGTATTGGAGTAGTTAACCCATTGGTTAAATACGAGCCTACATGTACTTGTGTAAAAGATATGTCAGAGTAGTGTATAAATAGAGGAGGTGTGTTCCTCATTTGACACACACACTCACTTGAGAGAGAGGCGCACTTGTGGAGGAGAGGTCTGCTATGGTGGAGGAGGAGATCATGTCTTTGGTTTGCATCTTTGTATATTGTTGGTCATCTATATTGAGGAAGCTTTAATGGGTTTTCTACCCCATGAGGGTTTCCCAGGATAAATCTGTGTCTCTTGTGTTTATGCTATGCTTGTTGTTTCTTCAGTGATCCTGAATATGCTATTATTGTAAAATGGAATGTAATGCTGCTATTTTCTGTCTTAGCATATTAAATCTCAACACTCCTGACCGTCAGGTTCTGATTTTTCTTCATCTCATCCTCATTTCTTTTGGATGTTGATTATGTACTCTTGTCGACTTTCTCATCTCTTCGACGTCTGGGCTTCGACTCCTCTACAACATGTAGGTTCTCTGGGAATTCATATGCCTTATGTCCCTCTCCATGACACTTGTAACATATTATGGCTGGTCTATCAGCTCATTTTCTGTCAGATGGACCTTTTTGACCATACGCACCTCAATCGTGTGTTTCTTGACCATCGCATCAGGTTTCTTGCACTTTCTCTCTTGTTGATGTCCCTTTCGCATGTTGGTTGTCTTCGATGGCTTCTCTCCTGTAACCGCTACTTTGGCCTTTCGCAAAAATAGTCTTCGCACTCCAACTAGTCATCCTACCTCTGGTCGCTGCGAATTTCCTCGACAATTTCTCTTCTGCCTTCAGAGCTAACTAGTAGGCTTCCCCGACTGCTCTGAATCTTGACATGCTCAACTCGTCTTGAATGGAATATTTCAAGCCATTGACATATCGTGCGACAGCTTCTTCTTTTTCATTGGTCTGTCTCGACTTATCGAAAACCTATAAAACTCTTTCGTGTACTCCTTCACAGTCATCTCTTTTTGTCAAAAGTTCAGCAACTTTCAGAACAAGGGAATCACATAGTCATTTGGAAAGAACTTACCTTTCATCTTGGTGACCATATTGTCCCAAGACTTGATTTTATGCTTGACCTTCTTGACTCTGTCAGCCTGCACATTGTCCCACCATAATGAGGCATTACCCTTCAACCTCAGACATGCAGTATTAACCAGTTTAGGATCCTCGATCTGCTCCATGTAGAAGTATTTCTCCATTTCTCTGAACCAGTCGATCAAGTCTTCTGGATCCAGACTTCTTGAGTAAGTATGTACATCTATCATTGTCCGACCTCTCATATCCCTCATAAGTTTGATCAGTTTGTCTTCTAGTTCTTCTCTTGCTGCTTCCCGTGCTTCCACTTCTTCGACCTCCTCATCACTATGGTCTAATGCATCAAGAATACAACCACGCCTTTGGCTTTCTTTGATCGATGTGACTTCATCCGTCAAAGTTTGCATTGTTCGGACGCACTCGTCTAACATCTCACGATCAACTATGACTGCTGCGCCACGCACTCTTCGTCCAACTCCTCGAACGTTAACACCTTTGTGAGCCATTTTCAACCTCGGCTAAAACTCCCACTCCATCCAATCGCAACCGGACTTCTAGAAGTCGTGCACAACTCTACCCAACCACAACTAGAGCTGTAAACACACTCGCAGTCTCTCCTATTCACAAAATACTGCTTCAACTCGACCGAACTCACTTCCGGGCTCTGATACCACTTGACGCAAGGCACCTTAGGAAAAAGGTTATTGCTTAACAATTACACACAACACATGCGCTCACATATACAAGATGTAAATAGGATGCCAGAAGCTGGCTTATATTACTTCTACCGAAACGGTTACAATGCAAACTGCAAGGAATGGAAATAACTAACTATTGTCGGCCTTATCCCATTACAATAAAGAAGTAACTGTGTGCTATCTCAGTGTGTCCACCGCCACCCTCTCCTGGTTCACTGCGGATCTCCGAGCTATGGCTCGATCTTCTCTATGTTCTGTAGATGTGTGACTTTTCTCTCCAATCTACAAAACTTATCTTCAGCTCTGCTCTCTCGATCCTCTCCTGACCAAACTAAACTCCTTCACTCTATGCCTACACACAAGCCTTCTACTATGTTGTTGTTGTTCCCGAGATCACTCTGAACCCCGAGACACGCTTCCTCTATCTGTCAATCCTCATAGATCCTACAGACCTGCAATGGTCAGCACCTCTTCCATGCTGCACAATCCCTTCCTGTGACCCTCGACATCCCTACTTCCCCTCTAGTTAGCATTCTTCATGTTGATCATCTGACTATTGTTCCTAGGCCCCAATGCTCCTGCATCATTCAACTTGCATACCAAATTATTATTCCCTTTAACCTCATACCTCTATGGTTGCAGCATATAAATATCTTCCTCCAAATCCCTATGGAGAAAGGTTGTTTTTACATCTAACTATTCAAGATGAAAATCTTCTACCACCACTAGAGTTGAAATAATTTTGATTGAATTCATTTTAAAAACAGGAAAAAATATTTCATCAAAATCTATGCCTTTCTTTGTGCAAACCCCTTTACAACAAGTATGTCCTTGTATTGCTTCTTGCCTCCATATTCTTCCCTCAACCTATAAACCTATTATTCTGCAATGTCATTTTACATGCAGGAAACTGAATCAAATCCCAAGTCTGGTTTCTTACCAATGATTCCATCTCCTCATTCATGCCTTGCTCCCACTTCTTTCTAGTTTCCAACTACATTGCTTCTTCATAAAATTCTGGTTCATTAGAGTCGGTCATCGATAAATAATACATTGAACGAGAGTATCATTCAATGGGTCTACTTGACCTAGTATATCTTCTAACACTTGCACTATTTTGAGTTACCTACTGCTTTTCTTGATTTTATGGCACCTTTGGACCTTCATTTTCTTTGGTTTCATCAACCATTGTATACTCTATGTTTTCTTTCTCCTGTTTTTTTCCTTGCAACTGATCTTTATACATGACATTTTCATTAAATACTGCAACTCTACTCCTAATTATTTTTTTATTTTCATAATCCCATAAGCGATAACCAAAATCATCAGCCATGTATCCAATAAACATACACTTCTTAGATTTAGCCTCAAGCTTTGTTCTAATTTCTTTATCAATATAGACAAATGCTTAACAACCAAAAGTTCTCAGAAATGAGTAATTTACCTTTTTACATGTCCATGCCTCCTCTGGAGTGCCACCATTCAAAGTTCTTGAAGGCCCTATGTTTATTAAGTAAACAACAATATCTACATCATCTTCCAAAACTGTAAGGGAAACCTTGCATGCAATCTCATACACCTTGCACACTCCACGATTGTTTTGTTCATCCTTTCTGACACGCCATTTTCTTGTGGTTCTCTTGGTACTGTCTTCTCTCTATGAATCACATGGTATGAACAATAACTATCAAAATACTTGCCTCAATGTTCAACTTTATTATCAGATCTAAGACACTTCAACTTTTTTCCTATCTCATTCTCAACCAAAGCTCTCCACTTCTTAAAAGTTGAAAACAGATCAGATTTCTATCTAATGCAATAAGCCCAAGTTTTTCTAGTTGCATCATCAATAAAAGTAACATAATAATGAGAGCCACCAAGAGATTGTACACGAGTCAGTCCCCATAAATATGTATGCACAAGCTCTAACGTTTCACTCTTCTTATGTTTCCCAACCCTGAGAAATATGACTCTCTTCTGTTTTCCATAAACACTTTTCTCACAGAATTCCAAACTTATCTGCTTCATACCCTGCAGCAACATCGTTGAGTGGAGAATCTGCATCCTCTTCTCACTCATGTGGCCAAGCCTATGATGCCACAATGTTGTATCTGTTCATGTGGAAGCTAAAGAGATAGAATAGACAATATTATGAGTACATAAATTTAACATACCTATATCGTATCATTTTTCTATCACCACTGATCCTTTAGTGATCTTCCACCATGTTTCTCCAAATGTATATTAAAAACCACCATATCCCAACTGCCATGTTGAGATCAAATTTCTTTTCATCGCAGGAATATGCCTTACATCTTTCAGCAACCATTCATCTCCATTCTTTAACTTTATATGTACCTTACCCATTCCAACAATTTTACATGGCTCATCTTCACCCAATAAAACATGTCCAAAATCATCTGTAACATAATCGTGAAAGAATTTCCTATGGGGTATAGCATGACATGAATCCCCTGAATCTAATACACAGTAATCGATAATACTATCTAATGCAAGATTCAAAGCATCTTGTAACATACCACCTTCTATATTTTCTTCCTGAGTAGTCTCTTGATGTCCATCTCCTTTCTTCTTTAGAGATATGCAGTCTTTCTTCATATGTCATTTCTTTCCACTGTTCCAACACTCTATCTTTCTTAGTATGGACTTGGATCTACCCTTACCAGACTTGTTGCAATTACTTATACTTTTTCCTCTCTCCCTTTGTCTTCCCCTACTCTCCATGGTCAACCCATTACCTGATGTATCACCTGTGCTTTTCCTTCGCATTTCCTTGCTAAGAATAACACCAATAACATCATCAATTTTCAAAGTGTTTGAACGAGAGACAGAGTTACTTAAATCCATGACCAAGTCGTTCTAGCTTTTTGGCAATGAACACAAAATTATAAGAGCCCTAACCTCATCATCAAATTTCACTTTTACAGAACTTAGCTAATTTGTAGTCGTATTAAATTCATTTAAATGATCAACAATAGATCCACCTTCTGACATCTTCATATTAAATAAACACTTCATTAGAAATACCTTGTTGGAGGCTAAGGGTTTTTCATATAGTTTACCCAATGCGCTCATCAGACCTTTCGTTGTCTTTTTTTTTGACATATTGAAAGCTATCGACGAATCCAAGCACAACCGTATTGTTCTTAGTGCCTTTCTGTCAATAACATCTCATTATCCATCCTTTATAGTCGCTGACTATTTTGCTTTTCCTCCCAACGGTAGGAATAGATCCTTCTAATACAAATATTCCTCCATTTGTATCTTCCATAATTGGTATTTTTGGTCGTTAAATTTCTCGACCTTAAAATTTTCTACTTCTGCCATTGTTCCCACTCGAACCAAGAACCCTTATTTTCTACGAGTTTATCTGCCAAATAGACCTTTGGCTCTGATACCAATTGTTAGAAAAACAGGATCGCGGAGCAATAAAAATAAACAAGATGCAAATATAAAACACATAAACACAATACAAGAGAGACACCAATATACATGGTTCACCCAATCTAGGTTGTGACCACAGAGAAATTGCGAGTCCTTTTATTATACCATCCAATAAAATGAAGGGATACAACCTGTAACACATATGTTGCAATTTCCTCTTCAATCTCTCATAGTCTCTCTCAAACAATCATAGATATATTTACAATGTTACAATACACAACCGTATTACAATGCCTTCCTTTTATAGAGCAATTACCATGGGAAAAGACCACAGGATACCCAATACCATGGTCCCGTAAATCGCCCATTATTGACCAAGTCATGACTATGAAATTACGACAACTTACAAGGCATTGTTTTTTATATTTTCGCTATGGGGGCGCTACCCCTTGTTGGGCCTGGCCCAAGTGGGGCAATTTTGAAAAAGGACTTTTGGAACTGCGAAGCTGAGCGTAGTTCAGATATACTTTTTTTTGTATAAGTTTTGGGGATGTTGCGAAGTTGCGCGTAGCGCAGTGTTGGAAAAGCTGTGAAGATCAGTGCTGCGAGGATGCAGTGTTGCGAAGTGTCTAGTCTACGGAGATCCAGCAAGGCAGAGTGTTTGACGAAATATGGCACGTGTTCCAGTTAGACCATCGGCAGTCTATTTTTGGTAAAGATGCTCCAGAAGTGCCAAGTGATGGGCAGGAGCAATGCGGAAATAAAGCGACTAGTTGCACACGCGAAATATACCACTACTTGAACCAGTCACACGAGGCCGTTAGAGGAAGAACGGCTCGGTGAAAGCGACCTATGGGCATGCATGCAACAAGAATTCTGATAGCAACATGGGCATGCACGAAGGGCGGGCCACAATGGAATATTTGCTACCAGATGCCAGCAAACTCGATGAGCTGGAAACTGTAACCATTTTTGTAAACCTAAGGGGTTTTTCCTGGGGATTGTAAAGACATGACCTACAGGCATGATCTATAAATAAGGCATGATTTTGTAAGGGAAGGGTTGGTCATTATTGAAAATTGTTAGAATATTTAGATCTGGAAGCTATTGTAAAGGCTCTGCAGCTGTGTGCGCAGAGACCTATCTGAGAGAGAAGAGAGTCTGCAGCTGATTGCGCAGACAAAGAACTATTGTACCATTTCCAAAGACTAATATAACAACAGTTCTTGTGGACGTAGCCTCCATCCGGGGGGTGAACCACGTTAAATACTATGTAGTGTGATTGTTTATATTTTGCACATGTATGTTTGCTTATGAATGAATGTCCGAGGTCTCATTTACCTGTTGTTATGTTAATGCTTTTGTATGTATTCGTCATAGGAGAAAGATGGGAATAATATGTTAAGTGTTGTGTGAATGGGTGAATGGTGAATGCTCAGTATTCTAGATTTGTGAATGTATCGATTTATGGAACAATCACAAGTGCATGTAATTTTTTGATTGTATAACCCCTCAATGCACAGCATTTGGTGCGTGTGACAGTGTATGTTTTATTGACTTGCAGTGGTTATAGGGCTAATTAATATAAGACAGTAGCTTAATGGTTACTGTTAAGTAAGGTATTCAATATTGGTTAAGGTTGGAGGAGGAAGCATATAATTCAATTGCGTGTCCTGTCATTTGCATATGGCTCAAACAGCGCAGTCCATGGATGCGCTGGTTGCGCAGTAGTTAGTTGTGAAAGTGTGGACCATGATGCAGTCCATCATCGCGTAGTCCTCAGTTCGCAGTGCAAGTCTGATAGTGCACTGCGCAGTAAGTCTGTTTGAACAACTCATCACACCACTGTGGAAACCTAATTCCACAATGCCCCCATTATCTACACCTTGGGTGAGACCTCAGCCTATTCGCAGGCTGTTGTCGAAAGGGCCAGTGAGAAGGGGTTTTGTTGGTTAAGTGAAACCACGAAGAAACTGGGTCTACATTGGAAACCTCTAGCCAACAAATGGTTTCATTGGAGGGATAAGAATCTGTGATGAGTTGAAGTTATGATGTGTGAATAAGTTGAGATCGGCGTCGACTTTTGGTATCCAGACAAGAAATAAATCTGGGCCTGGTGCGACAAGATTGAGAGAGACTTCGCAAGGAAGGAAAACATAAATCCACATCTCTCCAATGTTCAGTGGTTGAATAAATACTTGTGGAAAGACGTACACGAAGTTTTCTGGGAATCCTTTGGATGCGAGCTACACGAGTGGTTGTCAAGGCTCGTAGAACACAGAAACTGTACCCCGCGAAGCACACCAACCGAGTGGACACTGGAGCTTATTGAACAGATCAAAGCACTACATAGTCCATTCGTATGAGCAGTCGATTCCTGGGTCGACAGTACATTACAAAGTTTTGTGACTCAGTTCGCTGTGGACATGCTAAAGTCCTACAGTGTAGCAGAAAGAGAGTTTTTCAAAGGAATTCGAGGTAAGTATCTGAAAAACCTCAGTTTATACATTAAAATGCTTCTTGCTGAGAAAGGTGTTTTTAGAATGCAGTAAAAATTTTGGAATCTGTCATGGTCAATATCATTTTTAGTGACTCTGACGAAGAGACGCGTAACCTAAGAAGTGGGAAAAGATATAAGTATACACCTAAGAAGAAGAATTCTAGTGGATCTCAACTCCGCGTAGACATTGACTCAAATGACGAACTTGATAGCCAAACTACACCCCTATCTTCCACCTGTCATCCTATTACACCCCAGAATCCACCAGTTGTGAACATAGCACCTCTCATTGCACCCATCCTACCATTTTAGAACCCCATAATCATGAACATTCAACACAGTACCACATTCATTTTCGCCGCACAGAGCGCTGCACTTGAACCCTCCCCACCTAGAAGAAGCATGACTAAGGACATTAAACTGTCGATATTCAAAGGAATGGGTCTGGAAGACCCTGATCAACACTGATTTCTATGCGAAGCCATATGGAGTGTAAAGCAAGTATAGGACGATGCTGTGAAGCAAACACAGCTCGTCACCACATTTAGAGATCGAGCCTTGCTCTGGTTCATGAAATATTCGCAGACACAGCCGAGAACCTTGCAATAAATCAAGGCTGCACTTATAGTAGAATTTAAGAAGCCAAAGTCAGAATCGCAATGTATAACAAAGCTGAAAGAGATCAAACAAAAACCTAATGAGATGGTCTAGGAATTTGACCAGAATTTTAAGACGTTGTTAGACCAAGTAACATTTTTCATAGCACTGCAACAGCACAAGGAATGGTTCATTGCTACACTATTATCCCACATCAGATAACCATTGATGCAGTAGAAGTTTTTGTCACAGGCAAAGGCCTTAGAGATCGTGATGAAGCTAGAGGCTTCGCCGATCAGTGAGACTAGCTCTGGGATGTCTCAGATCCAAAACCAGTTAACCACCTTGACATTAGAATTGCAAAGCATGAAGAATGGAAAGGAACAAAGATACGAACCAAGGCATGAGGTCTGGTGTACAAGCTCTAAGGGAGAAGGACACACTAAGGATAATTGTCCTTTATTCCATGACTTCCTTAACATGGGTGGACCAAACCCATTAAATTCTCACCCAAGGCCATGGTGTGAGATTTGCAGAACCAGAGAACATCGGCCAGAAGACTGTCACATGATACAGAAATACATAAGAACCCCTTAAAACCTATATTGTAAATTTTGTAAGTCAGTGGGGCACAACGAATCTAACTGTCGCACATATGAGCTCATGTTAGAAAGAAAGAAAGATATTGAGCATATGTATGGAGGAATGTACAGAGTCCAAGAAGAGATTCCGCAAAAATAGAATACTGCACAACAAGTTTAGGGAGCATACATAGGTCGCGGAGGATGAGGATACCGTGGGGGAGGAAGGAATAATGGCCCGATGCAAGGAAGAGGACAAGGTCAAGTGATCTATTATAACTGTGGCCAGCCTGGTCATGTATCTAGAGATTGTACCAACCCATGCAATACATACAGCTATTGTAGCTCATTTGATCATGTCATTGAGAAATGCCTAGTGTTGGAAGTAGAAATGCAGAAACAAAAACGACCGGAAGCGGCGGCCCCAAATATCCAATTGATCACAGTAGAAAGGAGACTTGCGGATCCAAGTATCAATGTGGTGATGCAAAGTGGTGTTGCGACTGGAAGAGATGGAGGAGCAGAAGCTTCGACTTCTGGTGGTTTTTATACCAGGAAAACTCCTCTCGAGACAATATGGATAAGGAAAGCCATTGGGAAACCACCAGCTTTCGACCTGAAGAAAAATAAAGAAATCTTTGAAGAAGCACGGGATCTCTTTAAAGGGCCAGCACCTAGATTACCGATAATCTCGTTGCGCAGCAAAGTCCCGCATGTAGAAGACATGCCCATTGCATACGACAGAACGAGCATCGCAACAGAGACATGCACCTCTGTTGTGCAATTCTTTAGGAGTTGTATGAAGTTACTAAAGATTCCAAATGCTATAGAATAATTGCAAAAGTTGGTCGATCAGTATGACCCGTGCAGTGAGAATGAAACTACTGATAGCGCAGTTCATCATATTAAGAAACACAAGAGAACAAGCAGAGAAATGAGACTCAATGCACAGATAGGAGACTATGAAATGGACGAGATCATTCTTGATCTGGGATCAGAGGTAAATGTCTTAACTAAGAAGACATGGCAGTAGATGGGGAGACCAAAGATGTTATGGTCACCTATCCAAATAAGAATGGCCAATCAGGAGAAAGTTATACCTTTTGGAAGATTAGCTAATGTGGTTGTTGACATTGATATTTTGCAGAGTCACGCAGATTTTGAGGTTATTGAGATTGTGGACGATAGTCATCCTTTCCTTGTTGATGAGTCAAGTTTTCAGGTATTTGATAACCTTTTTTCCAGTAGCCAAACTCAAGCAATGGTGATGAAACATACTCATTTGTGGGGGAAAATGTTTTACTTTAATTATTTAATAGAATTGTTTTATGATTATTCTTGGATGTTAGAATGCGTATCAAATAAACTAATTATATGGAAACCAAGCGTGATTGAGCAGGTTCAGGGTCATTCAAGGATGGACGTGTAGAAGACTAAAGGATCACCAAGCTCGGTGCCCTCTTTCCTGATTTATAGACACACTCCCTCTTTCAAGAAGAATCGACATTTTAACAATCAGTTGGGATCAGCATTAAATCGTATAAATATGGACCTCTCGGGTAGCGAGAGCCCCCTGTTGTTATTTTGACAAAAAAATTGTTTTAACGTTTTTTGCCCTATCGATACTGCAAAGTACAGACCTTTTTTTTGACATGGATTCTATATTTTAAATAAGAGATTGATGATTAATTCCAGCGAGCATTTCTAAGTTTTATTCTCTCCTGAGTACGGGTTGGGGAGGGCCCCTCCAACACGTAGGTCAGGAGATTTCTATTTGCAGGTATTTCTTTCAATTATGCGTTTTTGAACAGTTCTATTACATATGGGAGCGTTTGAATGATTTATTTCTGTAGTAGTTTATAATACATTCGGTAGTACAGCAGAACAGTTTCAGTAGTCCTGTAGGTTCTTTCTTTCAACGCATATTCGAATCAACGATTGCATGTGTATTAGCTTTGCTTTCAATATCATGGTTTATATCTGAGGTTTTTGACTATTTCTCATCGTGATCAATTTATTTAGTAGAAGATGGATAGCTTGAAATAATTTCACTTCAATTTTATTCTTGGGATTTAAAATGGTTTAGATCAGAATTCTAGTTTTAGGCATAAAATAACTACAGACCTTTTTTTCCCCAATCTTAGAATAGATCTGTTATGGCATGTTCATTTTTAGATTTATTATTCTGCATTAAGTAATTTCATAAGATCGTCCCCTTTCCTTTTAGCATTTCAATTATTTAAGATAGATTTATTGCTTTATTCCTTAGAACAGATTTACTGCTTTTGGTATCTTTATTCCTTAGAATAGGTTTAATGCTTTTAGCACTTTAATTCTTTTAATTAGATTTATTGCTTTCCAGTATTTAATTCCGTAGCATAACCAGTTTACATATTTAGTAGACAAAATTTAGAACATCGATACCAACATCCAACTGTGACAGAGATTATCCTATAAAAGCACAGATAGTACATGCATCTCTAAAGTTTGTATGTTCCCCGGGTTGACATTTAAAGTAGGCTCTTGGTATAGCTTCCCTCATTAGCCATCCATATTGGGAGCTCACCACTTTTTGGCGTTGTTGTTGGGGAGGTGCTAAATATTTTAGGAGACATCACTTAAAAACCACAAAAAGAAAACAAAAATTACATAAAACAAAAACATAAATACTTTTTTACCAATGAATGCCTCGTCAGAAAAGGGATAGGTTTGGCCGCTTTCTTCCCAAGCATTCCATGAGAAACAACAGCTATGCCACCCATTATGCCACCCCCACAACCTCAACCACCCCCCAGACCTCCACCTATTCCAGCCCAACCAATTCCAAATCCTAATAAACAAACCCCCACAACAACAGCAGGCTTATAACACTGATATCACACAATTCCCAACTTATGTTGTAGACACCATAGAAATAAATGAAATAAACCTACGATCTGGAAAAACGTTGCAGAATACATCCCCACACAACATCCAACAAATTGTACCTGGAGCTCAAGACCACACATCAGAACCCTATGTTCAGCATCCTGATGAACTAGAACCTCCCGAGGACGAAACTCAACCACTTCCACGCAAGAGAAATCCCCCATTTCCAGAAAAACTTGTCCGGAATACAAAAGAAGAGGAAGAGAATACAATCTTAAACGAATTCAAACACCTAAACATCTAAATCCCGATTTTACAAGCCATAAGGGATGTGCCCATCTGCAACAAATTCATTAGAGAAAATTGCCTAAAGAAGCCAGGAAGGAGGAAGCGTGACCCGCCAACTATTAATGTAGTGGGACAATTATCCGATTTGATGCTAGGTGTGATAATAAATCCTAAATATCTTGATCCTGGTAGTCCTATAGTAAACATCACCATAAATAACAAGCAAATAAATAAAAGCTTAATCGATTTAGGAGCTGCGATCAATGTAATGACTAAAGAAACCATGTTATACCTAGGACTCCAATCAATGGTAAGACCAACCACAACAATACTCCAACTAGCAGACACGTCCACTGTGAAGCCCAAAGGAATTCTAGAAGACATTATGATCAATATTGAGTCCTGGGAATACCCAGCTGATTTTATAATAATCAAAATCAAAAGCAAACTTAGTGGCTATCCAATTATCCTGGGTAGACCTTGGTTAGCAACTACGGATGCTTACATAGGTTGCTGATCAGGAAACATGACAATCACCAGTGGACATACCAGGAAGAAAATCACAATCTACCCACCAGCAATGAAATCTTCAGAGTTAGAATATCAAAATTGGACTGATGATTACCAGACCACACCAAATCAAAACCTCCAACCTATCCTAACAATTGATGCTGCAATATATTGAAAGGAAGTAGATGAAGATGGCCATATAGATAGATTTATACAAAATATATCTCCTAACAATCATGTTATTCAAGAATTTTTTTCTACAGAAATAGGTGAAAGTTCAAAATAGAACATAGATGACTTATGGATAGAAGTACTTCCAGAACAGATTGAGAAGGTAAAAGTCGTGGAAATTCACACTGGCAAAACAGTCAACATAAATTCCAATTTAGAACTGGAGCAAGAAGAGAAATTGATGAAGATACTAACACAACAAAGTAAAGCATTTGCATGGACATATGCAGATATGAAAGGAATACATCTTGATATCTACAAACACTACATTTACATCAAAGAAGGTTCTACTCCCATCAAGAAACCACAAAGAAGGCTGAACCCTGCACTAAAAGACATAGTCAAAGTGGAATTACAAAATTTATTAGACACAGGGTTCATCTATCCAATATCCGATAGTGAATGGGTCTCACCACTAGTCATTGTGCCCAAAAAAGGTGGCAAATGGAGAATTTGTGTGGACTACAGGGAGCTGCCACTTCCATTTATAAACCAAGTGCTGGATACATTATCTGGAAACAAGTACTTTTCATTCTTAGACGGTTTCAGTGGGTACAACCAAATTTTAATACACCCAGCTGATCAAGATAAGACAACCTTCACATGCCCATGGGGGAACTTACACCTATAGGGTCCTACCCTTTGGTCTATGTAACGCCCCAGAAACATTTCAAAGAGCCATACTGAGTATTTTCTTTGATTTTCTGAATAACAAAATGGAAGTATTCATGGATGATTTCACACCTTATGGACTAAGCTTTGAGCAGGCATTGAAAAATCTTGAATTAGTATTAAAAAAATGTATTGAAATGAGCTTGTGCCTAAGCAATGACAAATGCAGGATGTTAATGGAAGAAGGAATTGTTCTAGGACATCATATATCACAGAGAGATATAGAGGTGGATCAAGCCAAAGTCTCAGTAATCAAAACACTGCCCCCACCTGTCAAACAAAGAGATGTAAGAAGCTTCCTTGGACAGACAGGGTACTATAGAAGGTTTATTGAGAATTATAGCAGAATTGTTGCCCCCATGTTTGTACTTCTCACAAAAGACAATGAGTTCATATGGACAAGTAACTGCATGTCAGCCTTTGAAATTCTTAAACAGAAAACCATCATAGCACCAATACTTCAAGAACCAAACTGGGAAATTCCATTTCACAATCACACCGATGCATCAGATAAAGCCATCGGATATGTGCTTGGGAAAGAACAAGACAAGAAACCCTATGCCATATACTATATAAGCAAAAATTTGGCTAGGGAAGAACTCAACTACACAGTCACAGAGAAGGAATTTCTGGCAGTCATACATGCAATCAATAAATTCAGGCATTACATTACAGGCTACCAAAGTTTTATCCATACTGACCACTCAGTGATCTGTTCGGATACACAGGGTACTACCAAAGGACCGAACACCAAGAGCAACCACTTCACACAAACAGATCACAGATCAACACACCGATGTTTTGACGTGGTTTAAACCCTCTTGAGGGAAACACTCCACGGCCCCGGCCAAATAGCTTCTACGGGACAATTTATTATGCAAAGAAAGAAAGTTACAAATGAGCTTCTCATAATCGATCAACTAAACAATGACCCTCCATGCTCTTTAAATAGAGATCATGGACCAATCGGGTGTTAAGCCACGGATCAAGGTTAGGTTTGATCTAAGAGAAGTTGAGCCGTCGGATCACTCTATGTCGGAAACATATCGTGACCGTCGGATTAAGTATTTACAAATGCATACTAATGCATACTAAAGAAACACACTATCCCTAACGGATATATTACACAAGTTGATCTTAACTAACTCCTAAGTGTCTAAATATCCTAACATCCCCCCTTAAGAACAACTTGGGATAGGATTGAAGGATTTACAAAAGTGACACTATTAGGAGAAGGAAGGAGGCATTAGTGCCTATCCCCCCTTAATGACAAGTTCCTGAACTCCTAACATAGATCGAAGTTTAGAAAACTTCGCTTCTGTAAGAGACTTGGTGAAGATGTTAGGTAATCTCTAACACGATTTTATTTTATGATTAAAGTAAAACATTATCCCACTCTACATGAGATTTTTGTCAGCTGAGGACAGCTTCTACTCTAAATTGGGGGCATGGTGGAATGACCCTAAAAAGTCATTATCGCTACTTAAAATTCAGTCACCTCATCAAATCATAATCACAACCTTCAGTATAGAGGTCGATCACGAGAAGACAGAGATCAATCATGGAAAATAGGGGATTAAAAGGGGCAGGTATAGGTATGATGGAAAGAAAAGGTGCAGAAAGACAGCGAACTAGGGTGCATAATATTCCACGACTGCGCATATAAGTAAACACCTGGACTTCGCGAGAAGCAGCCACCATTTGTATTCCTCGAACCCGTAGGCAGAGCCCTACCAAGTTGAAGGTATAAAACTGCATTCCAAAAGCCCTGGTTTTGTTTCATCATAAGCGAGGTTCTCAAAATGACAAAGGGTTTTAAAAAGAGTGAACCAGAGGATAACAACATCAGATACCAGAACATGAGAGTCCTACAGACTATTCGCAGCGCAGGCTAGATGCCCTTCATCCTGGGTATGAAAGGACATGATGTAGGGATAGCTCAGGAATTCGCAAGAAATTTCAAGCATATTAAAGATGAATAGTACGTCACCCAGGTGAAGGGGTTACATATCAAGTTGGACGAGGAGACAATTGCCAAATTCATTGGCAAGGAGAGGTCTATGATGAGGACAAAAATGGAGTCAAAAGACTCTCCATGCCAGTTCCATGGGAGGACGTAGCTGAAATCGTTCTAAGGTACGTCACATGCTCTAGTAGGTTAAGCTATGTTCCCATCTTTCATTTTCGGATCCTAGAACTGATAGGACACAAGACCCATCATCCCTCAAATAACAACATTAGTATCCCATTCTACTTGCTCCAATCCCTATCGAAAATGAGCAAGAAGGTGGCGAAGGGTAAAGATGATGCCTTGGCCCATCATGGGCTAATCAAGATAATTGTTTGCGAGGAATTGAAGGCGTAGATACCAGAACTTTCATGAGAGGAATTCGTGCTGGTATCCACAGAAGATGTTCAAAGGATGAGAAGTACACACACAGCTAGCATACCACCTGGAGGAAGGAATGGAGCTGCCTCTGTATCAGGGGAGAAAAGGAAGATTGACCTGGACCATGTAGCAGAGACCCTGGTGGAAATCAAAAATTCAAGAGAGCACTCCCCCAGGGAAAAATCAGAAATTCCTGCCAAAATCAAGAACCCAAGAGGAGGAGTACGAGATTCAACCAAACAACCCGATTCCGAACAGACAAGGAAAAGAGCAGAGAACCCAGTCCCATTGGTCTAGATGTGTCAGATGGGGACGCTGATCAGTGGGTAGATCAGGAAGACCCCACTATAGAAGAGGAATAGGATGAAGAAATGCAGGACGGAGGGGAAGAAATGAATAAAGAAGCAGAAGAAATAGATAAGGTAGAAGAGTAAAACTTAGGAGAGCAAGGCAACTTCCAGGGAAATCCTCCAGCACAAGATAACCTCGAGGTCGTCACCCAACTTGTTGAGGCACGAGCAGAATTGGAAGCTCAGAAACAAGCTGGAAGCATTAGGGATTGGGCCAGGAAGCTAGCCCACACCTCCCCCATTCTCAGCCAAGAAAACTCAAATACTGAAGATGCACCATGCAGAGGAGCTATACCTGGCCGAGCAGAAGCATTTAGCGCTTCAAGAAAAGTTGGCGGAGGCACAAGCCGAATTGGCAAAAAAGGACAAGGAGGTCACCAAATTAAAAGACGTTTTGGCCACTACTGCCGACATATATGAAAAACTGAGAGACCTCAGACCCCCGTCGGCAATCTATGCAATCTATATGCAGGAGAAATGGGGCGAATTCCAACTCGACAGGTTGAAGCAAGGACTCCCTATAGAGGTAAGCACCCCCAAGGAGTTTATGGATGCATGTTTGAACTCCACAGAGCTGGAGAAAGACAAATTAAGTGAGTTCTTTTTGCATAACTTCATGGTTTCTGGCTCACCCAACTGGTCGCCAAACCCATATGTGGGCGATTTCCAATTGAGGGAATTATGTTCATGGATGAACCATGAAATTGAGCGAGCACGGGACTACCATCTCTATGTCGCATCCAAATGGGAAACCCCATTGATGATTAGACCCAAGCCAACTCACCCTGAGGGAATAATCTATAACCGCAGGATCCTCACTCGGGACGAGGAACTGATACCCATTCTCCTCGCAAAACAACAGGAGGCCGTGACTCATTTTGACATTACACTCTGTAGCACGCAGAAGGAAGTAAATGAGTCCATTAAGGAAAGATGGAGCAAAGTGGCAAACGATCTGAAGAGGAGAGAACTCCACTCTCCCCTCAGGCTTGATGATGCCCTTTTCAAAGCCACACTCTACAAAGAATCCCTGGCAAGGAACCAACTCAGATGGATCGGGATGAGACTGAATCCCCCATTCTTTCTTTCCCCAGTCATCAAGGAACAGATAAATGAAGAGGAAGAAAGGAGGACATGGACCGGGGAGGATCGAAACTTTGGGTATCACAGGTAGGCAGGGATCCCTAGGGTGGTAGCATGGGACATCAGGGAGGTCATCGATGAATCGAATAAGTCACCCAAGGATGGGTGAATCCTTCAAGTGTGGGAGAGAATGATGAGTCAATTTTTCAGGTATTTGATAACCTTTTTTCCAGCAGCCAAACTCAAGCAATCGTGATGAAACATACTCATTTGTGGGAGAAAATGTTTTACTTTAATTATTTAATAGAATTGTTTTATGATTATTCTTGGATGTTAGAATGCATATCAAATAAACTAATTATATGGAAACCAAGCGTGATTGAGCAGGTTCAGGGTCATTCAAGGATGGACGTGTAGAAGACTAAAGGATCGCCAAGCTTGGCGCCCTGTTTCCTGGTTTATAGAGGACGCACTCCCACTTTCAAGAAGAATCGGCATTTTGACAATCAGTTAGGATCAGCATTAAATCGTATAAATATGGACCTCTCGGGTAGCGAGAAGCCCCTGCTATTCTTTTGACAAAAACATTGTTTTAATGTTTTCTACCCTATCGATACTGTGAAGTACAGACCTTTGTTTTGACATGGATTCTATATTTTAAATAAGAGATTGATGATTAATTCCAGTGAGTGTTTCTAAGTTTTATTCTCTCCTGAGTACGGGTTGGGGAGGGCCCCTCCAACACATAGGTTAGGAGATTTCTATTTGCAAGTATTTCTTTCAATTATGCGTTTTTGAACAGTTCTATTACATAGGGGAGCGTTTGAATGATTTATTTCTGTAGTAGTTTATAATACATTCTGTAGTACAGCAGAACAGTTTCAGTAGTCCTGTGGGTTCTTTCTTTCAACGCATATTCAAATCAACGATTGAATGTGTATAAACTTTGCTTTCAATATCATGGTTTATATCTGAGGTTTTTGACTGTTTCTCATCGTGATCAATTTCTTTAGTAGTAGATGGATAGCTTGAAACGATTGCACTTCAATTTTAGTCTTGGGATTTAAAATGGTTTAGATCATAATTCTAGTTTTAGGCATAAAATAATTACAGACCTTGTTTTCCCCAATCTTAGAATAGATCTTTAATGGCATGTTCATTTTTAGATTTATTATTCTGCATTAAGTAATCATAAGATCGTCCCCTTTCCTTTCAGCATTTCAATTATTTAAGATAGATTTACTTCTTTATTCCTTAGAATAGATTTACTGCTTTTGGTATCTTTATTCCTTAGAACAGGGTTACTGCTTTTAGCACTTTAATTATTTTAATTAGATTTATTGCTTTCCAGTATTTAATTCCGTAGCATAACCAGTTTACATATTTAGTAGACAACCTTTAGAACATCGATACCGACATCCAACTGCGATAGAGATTATCCTATAAGAGCACGGATAGTGCATGCATCTCTAAAATTTGTACGTTCCTTGGGTTGACATTTAAAGTAGGCTCTTGGTATAGCTGCCCTCATTAGGCATCCATATTGGTAGCTCACCACTTGCGCTGCTAGGAATTGACTGGGATATCAATAACCTTGCCATGATCAACCTGAAAACAAAGAAGATGATCTTTGAAGGGAAGCACCTCAGGGTCATCGCACCACTAGACCCTGCGGATGGAGACAGATATAGTGATCCGATTCAGGAGGAATCCAGAGCTCAAGATTTGGACCGCTTGTACAAGATGACCGCGAACCAGGAGGATTATATCAATCCAACTGCAGATGGTACACTCAGCTGGAGATGTGATAGCTCTTGCATCTCAGACTCGGACGCAGGATTGGAAAATTGGCAAAGTCACATGCATGAAGTATCTGCAAGACGATGCGCGCGAGTTACAAAGTCACTGCACTAGATTGGAAAGCAAGTAATCCCAACCCCCGCATATGATTGTTTTGCTAATGTTAATTCATTTATTAAAGAATATACTGCAACAATTGCAGAATAACATCGCTTACAAGCACTAGACATGGCACTACGCGAGACACCCACCAAATGGTGGGCTACGCATAAGCAAACATTGACCACATGGGATCAATGCAGAATTAAGATGTAGATCAGGTTTGCTGATAAGGTTACCCTACCTTTTGAGAAATATAATGGACAGACAGATCCAAGACAACATATTGAGGTCTATTCACAAGCATGGGGGAAGAGACCAAAGATAGAATGGGTGCATTTGTTTGTGCACATGTTGGAGGACGGCATTCCCAAGAAATGGTACTTAGATCTGGAGTTGCACAGAGAAACTACAGATTGGGACATGCTGACTGCGAACTTCCAAAAGGATTTCAGTTTTGAGGATGAGAACCCACTTATACATGAGGCTTTGCAGATCATTAAGGAAAGAATATTCAGACCAGACTGCGTGCCAAGAAACATGACGTTAGAAGAATTTTTTGGAGCTGATGGCTTACCTGCTAGCTTGCAGCAGGAATGGGCCAAACAAGAAGAGCATCCTATGGAATGTTACAACTTAGCTGAAGAGGTTGAAAGAAAAGGAGATAGTGATGGGGGACCCCCACAACATTAGGATACCTAAGTCAAAGGGTGTGCGTGACATCGAGGGACCTTCGTTGGAAATCCCAAACATGAGTCGACCTGTAAAGACGAAGAAAGTGAACATTGGCGCCAGTGAAGAGCCAAAGTTCATAGTTATTGGAGACTATTGGGATGATTAGACTGTTGCGGAGATCGCAGATACATTACATGAATATTAGGAGCTATTTTCGAATAAGTTTACAGAGATGAAGGGCATTTTGGGAGACCTAGGGGTTATGAAAATACATGTGAAGCTAGGCGTGAAGCCTGTTAAGCAAATACCATACCGACTGAACCTGAGTTACAAAGAAAGAGTAAGAGAAGAGCTAGATAAAATGCTCGATGCAGGGATCATTGAGCCAGTCGAAGAATCTAAGTGGATAAGCCCCATGGATGTTCAGGATAAGAAAACAAAAGGTGAGATTAGGATTTGTGTCGATCTCAGAAAGTTGAATGATGCTTCTATGCACGACCCATTCCCTACTCCTTTAACAGATGAGGTGCTTGATAATGTTGGAGGAAATGAGGCCTACTCCTTTACTGATGGTTTTTCAGGTTATCATCAAATAAGAATTGATCCCGTAGATAGGCACAAGACTGCTTTTGCTACAAAATGGGGGTCGTTCCAGTACACAGTAATGCCATTTGGTCTAAAGAACGCACCTGCCATCTTTTCCAGAGTTGTCATTGCAACATTCAAATATTTCATGCATAAGTTCTTAGAAGCTTACTTTAATGACTGGACTATGTTCGGATTGCTGAAAAACCATTGCGCGAACCTAAGAATGATGCTGGAAAAATGTAGACAGCATCAGATTTCATTGAATTTGAAGAAGTGTGTTTTTTGTGTCCCCTGTGGGATCCTGCTAGGACACATCATCTGCAAATAGGGCTTGATGGTTGAACCTGCGAAGATCGCCATCATTGTAAACTTGCCAACACCAAATTTAGTCAAGTAGTTGCGTACTACATTGGGACACACAGGTTATTAGAGGAAGTTTATAAAGGGGTATGCGCATATCACCTTAGACATGGAGAAGCTACTAAAGAAAGATGTGACGTTCATTTGGAACGCAGAGTGTGAGCAAGGTTTTGACACCTTGAAAGAGAAAATGGTCACTACGTCGATCCTAGTTTTTCCCTACTGGGAGAAGCCATTTCATGTTCATGTGGATGCGTCATGTATAGCATTGGGAGTTGTTTTAGCGCAGATAGGAGAGGGAGGTATTGACCACCCCATTGCTTTTTCAAGCCAGAAGCTCTCATCTGCAGAAAAGAATTACACCACCACTGAGAGAGAAGGCCTTGCTATGGTCTATGCATTACAGAAATTCAGGCACTATCTACTTGGTGCACACTTCTTTATGTTCACTAATCATTCTACTTTGAAATACATGGTTAATAAGCCAGTGTTAGGGGGGAGCATTTGCAAATGGTTGTTACTCTTCCAGGAGTATGATTTTGAGATAATAGTTAAACCTAGTAGATTAAACTTGGTACCTGATCATCTGTCAAGGATTGAATTAGGAGAAGAACCTACCAATCTTGAAGACAACCTGTCAGATGCACAGTTGTTCGCTATACAGATAGATGATGATTATTATAAAGACAACATAGATTTTTTTACTATTGGATTAGCACCCGTAGAGTTCACTATGCGGCAAAAGAAGCAGCTAGTAGTGCACACAGCAGACTTCACCATAATCGCAGGTTAGTTATACATATTGGGCCTGAATGAAGTACTACGCAGGTGTGTGTTAGAGCATGAGAAGCCATTTTTACTGGCTTATGCAAATTCAGGAGCAACAGGAGATCACTATGCAGGAAAGGCCACTACGCAGAAGATACTGAGATCAGGGCTATGGTGGCCCACAATTCACAAGGATACAAAAGAACATTTCCAAAGCTGTGATGTCTGTCAAAGGATAGGAAGACCCTCACAAAGGGACAAGATGCCATTAAATCCACAGTTGACGCTGCAGGCATTTGAGAAATGGTCAATTGATTTTGTGGGGCCTATAAACCCCCCAGGGAAGCGAACTGGTGCGAGGTATATCATCACTGCAATGGATTACCTCACCAAATGAGCAAAGGTAAATCCAGTGAAGGACTGTAGTGCAAGTACTACCGCTCAGTTCATTTTTTAAAACATACTTTCAAGGTTTGGATGCCTTAATATTCTCATGAGTGACCAGGGCACTCACTTTTTGAACTGGACCATTGAGGCATTGACAGAAGAGTTCCGCATTCACCATCAGCGTAGTACACCTTACCATCCTCAGGCGAATGGAACTATTGAAGCTTTCAATAAAGTACTAGAGAATGCGCTCACTAAGGTATGCAAAGTGAATAGACATGATTGGGACCTGCGCATTCCTGAAGTGTTATGGGTATACAGGACCACATGCAAGAAGTTGACAGGCCACACACCATTTAGGCTGGCCTATGGGCAAGAAGCCATAATGCCGATGGAGTACATTGTTCCCAGTTTGAGAATAGTAGCATTTACAGGCATGGCAGATCGTGACGCGCTGAAAGAAAGACTCTTACACTTGGTTGGTTTGGAAGAGGATCGCTTCATCGCAGGATTTCGCCAACAAGTGCAGAAGGAAAGGGAAAAAGCATGGCATGATCACCACATCAAGAACAAGTCTTTTCAGGTAGGAGATCTAGTCCTCCTTTATTATAGCAAGTTCATGAAATTTCCTGGAAAGTTTAAAACGCATTGGCTTGGTCCATACACTATTGTGCATGTTACTAATGGTGGCGCATCTCAGTTAGCCACATTAGCAGGAGATAATTTGCCTGGCCTAGTTAACGGCAACAGACTAAAACCTTATCGGGATAGTGCTGCTTCGCAGAACCTGTGATGATCGGAAAGAAGAAATTTCTAACTACCAAGTATAGTTGGAAATGGGCACTGGAAATGGGAAAGATTCTATAAGCAATGTATAATGAGGAGCATGTATATACCGCGCAACACTATTAGAATGTGCTGCAGTGCAAAAAAAAAAAATTAAAAAGAAAGAAAAAGAAAAGAGGAAAAATGCAGTTGCGAAGTCCAAAAGGCAACTGCGAAGATCAAGTTAGAAAAGACAAGGACTTAGTTCATAAGAATGGGGTGAAAGCCCCCCCACACCCCCCTATCATGGGTTGGGATCTCAACATGGATGAAACATGACCTATGAATCAGAAAGATCAGGCTCCACAACCAGCAAACCCTTGTTCTTCCATGCTTATATGTTATTCAATGGATAATAAAGAAAAGGTAGAGACCAAATTAATACGAAAAATGATGCAAGAAAAATTCTAGCTAGTTGGTGGCTTGAAGATAAAAGGTTCTATTACAATATTGTCCTTATGTTTTACTATGGATTTAATGTGCAAATTATATGGAAAACCGAATTATACTCACTTTACGGATCTGTTATGGTCCTACCCTAATTTTCCATACTCTAAGAATTAATCATGCACTAAGTATAAGGCCATAACTTTGTAATAAGGACGAATACGTTAGTATTTAGCAAGCAATTTAAAAATATCCTCTTTATTAATTAAGATCCATTAAGAAATTATCTTTTGACCATACCAAATAATCAGGGTTTTTAGGAGTATTCATTGAAAGAAAATTTCCATATCTTTACTTCATGAATTTCAAAATTTCAAAATATTTAACTTTCCTATCAATGTGCTATGAACATCTTATTGCTCTCAATTTCAAAATGAGTTCAACATTTTGACAGATACAATATTGATACCCCTTTTGAAACACTATCAACACCTTTCTTAAAACTTTGAACTTTTAATAGACTTCTAGTGAATCATTGAAGACCACATCAGTACCCCGAATGCGGGTGACACCTTGATTTCCAACACGAGTGATAGTGGAGCCACCTGCCCTCCTGGCATCACGACGCCACCTCCCAATGCCAACTCCTATGCTAGGCCTCTCCCAAGACACCTGCATTAATGGTGGACATGACTTTCCTCTACCTACCTTCTTCGCATGCTCCCAATCTCATCACCCACATGGCCTGGTGGGTGGCATTAATTTCATCCCTGCTTCCACCTTGAAGAGAGCGGATGTAGGAAGACCTGTGACTAGGAATTTGAATTCATCTTTGAAAGAAAAAAGAAACTCATTGCGGTTACCTAAATGTCATACACATAAATAAAAGAGATGTCGGAGTTTGGGGTCCTATTATTCAATAGAAAAAAGTAGACATAAAACCCATGAAACCTAAATTTAAGGATATCAATACTTTTGTTAGAGCTTAAGTTGATTTTCCATCTCATGGAGAAATATTTAGAATAATTAAAAATGAAGGATATAGTTATGTCATTTCTCTAAGTGATCATTTTTAAAGGAATGTGATAATGATTTTCCAAACATTACAAACTCCCACTTACACAATGGTGTTGTGATAAACCTTGTTCTTCCATGCTCAGATGTTATTTAATGGATAATAAAACAAACAAATATAGAGACCAGGACAATTCATTGTGATGTGGGTAAATGTGAGGGATAATTTTAAGAACCCCCAAAATTTATATGTATAATAAATGGGAGATCTCCCTGGTATATAGGAAAATTTTAAGGCTATTTTATCAAGAATTGAATATGTATATATAATGTTTTAGCTAATATTTCATCATATTATAGAACCTTGTAAAATATTGGCAAATATCTCACTAAATTATAATATATTGAAAAATCTTGGCGAATATTTCACTGAATGATAAAATATTGTAAAAACATGGTGAATCTTTCATCGAAATATAAAACCTTGTAACATCTTGGTGAATATTTTGTCGGAAGAATCAACTTTTGATTATGCAAAATATAATGTAGTGCAAGAAGACCATATAATAGAGCTCAACTCTAGACTCTCTAATGAACAAATGCATGAATAAGGAGAGGATGAATTTATTTATACATTTCACATGTAGTATTTCGTCACTCACAACTGAAAGTGTCAATGAAACACAACTGCAATAACTAGATTCAGGGAAAGTGGGGTCTCCACTTGTTGTCTCGTCCCTTAATGGTCCAACGAACATGTGGGGACACAAATCTTAACACACTGACAAAATGATAGAATTGAACACTTTACACTATGGACTGATTATGGCACCCACAAACCATTATTACAACGTGGAGTCTTATTGAGGCCCACAACCTTAATATAGTGTATGAATTTCCAATTAGATTATTTTCCAAATCTCTCATTTTTAAGAAACCCTCTAAGAAAACAAATAACTTGCTTATCTGTTTATAATACGAATATTACTTTTTCCTTTCTTGTGTTGACAATTAAAATATGAATTATTTCATTTCATTTATAATTTTTAGAGTTAGTTAGAAACTTGCAATGGCTATTAGAAATAAGAAAATACACTCTCAGGAATAGAAAGCATATTAATGCATCATCACACATATAATTAGAACTACCATGTTAAAGACAACTTTTTCTTAGATAAACTAAGGTGGTATTTGTATCCATGTCCTTGAAATTTTTGAAAGCATGCAAAATGTGGTAAAACTATTTTAGCACCCTCATTGAATGCAAAAGACAATATATCAAATAGCAGAATCTCTACATCTCAAGTCAAACGTGCCCTATAAATATTATATATAATCATGATGGAAATGAAGTATTGTGTTCCAACTAAATCATATATTCATATTACATAACTAGATCCATTTCTAGATGATGATAAAATCACCAATCTTTGGTTACTTTTGAATGACCCTTACAAAAAACAAAAGACAGTAAAACAAATACCGAACCCAACAAATTTGAGTTACAAATAAAATTTATGAACTTGGAAATACGAATAAAAAAATCTACCAATCACGAACTTCTGAATATAAATAAAAGAATATACCAGAACGCTTTGGACAACTCTATAGGAAGATAGTGCCAAACTAATGACCATTCCACTGTATCTCCGCCATTATAATAAGTGTGCATTCATTTATATTACAAATGTCCCAAACATCAACAATAACTTTCAAAAAATATGAGCATACACACTCTCATGAACGCCTTAGATCCACTAATAATTGCAAAGAAAGATCCTATTAAAAGCACATTTTAAACAACTGGGTGAAATTTAGTTTGAATATATAAAAACCATGTGGTGTCTCTCCATCAAGAGTAGCAGCCACTAATAACGTATAAATTCTAATCAATGGTTTAAACACGACAATGCATAAAATAAATCATATATTATGATCTCTATAATGCTTTCACAAAACCAATACTCCTAGGATAGATTAAAACCAGAGCCCTAAGAATCAAGAGTGCCCTAGAACTCAATAGGCCTTAAAAAGCATCCATGTAAAAGTTAAATTTTCAATATAATAATCTATTGTAGTTGTTGATAAAAAGCATAAAAAACATAAAAACCATGATAAAAAGAATACTAGATTAATTATTGGATAAAAAGCATGATGTGTTTGTATTCTTTGATAAATTGCATGTGCAATATGCCCCTTCAAGAGATGATCTTTTGCCAATGAAGATGTTGTGCAAAGATTAAAATATTGAGAAAAATAAGAATGAAAAGTGGAATCGCATAAACCTTATCCTTCACCCTATAAGTGAAATCCGATGTGGGTGAACCATGAATTACTATAGCCTTTATATATGACAAAATCACCCTGGATTTGCCCTCTAATACTGAAAATTGAGGGCTCAAAGAAGGTATCAACATGAAATTGACTAAAAAATATGTGCGAATGCAACTGTATGCCTAAATTAGAGGTAAAATGGAGGGCGAAATAAACCAGGGGAGCCTCCATTATTGAAAATAAAGGGTGAAGGAATTATTTCACTAGAATTTTTCTAGAAATTTGGGGTGAAAGATATATTAGAGGGAGATTTTGCTAGAGAGAAAATAGTTTTTCTCATTTTCCTCATTAATATACAGGAGGTTGTCCATTTTGGATTAATTGTTTTTTAATAAATATTGGGCGAATATATTTTAGGTAAAAAAAAATTCCATATAAAAAATATCCCACTAAATGTTTGTAACCCCCTTAATTTATCCCATGGGCTAAATGTAGCCCCTAAAATTATCCATGGTAAATGTATTGGGTCTTTCCAAATGATAAATATAGAAAAGTATTATAAATTCCATCAACTGGAGATGCTACAGATTGGTGATTTTCGTGAACAATTTAATATGAAAAATAATGCAAGGAAAATTCTAGCCAGTTGGTGGCTTGAAAGTAAAAGGTTCTAGTCCAAGAATGATGGTCGATATTCAATGTCTTATTTGAGTATAGGCTTATGTTTTTACTATGGTTCTAATGTGAAAATTATATGGGAAACCTAATTATCTTCACTATAAGGATGTGTTAGGGTATTACCCCAACTCACCATACTCTAAGAATTAATCATACATAATATAAGGAAATACCTTTGTAAGAAGGATGGATAAGTTAGTGTTTAGCAATCAATTTAAAAGGGCATCTTTATTAATTAAGACCCATTATGAAATTATCTTTTGACCATGGAAAGTATTTAGGGTTTTAGACATTTGAATTCTATTTAAAGAACATTCAAGGCTATGAAGTGTTTTACGAAGGATATTGTAATGGATCTATACTCAAGTGAATGGTCGCCCCACCATAAGAGACCTACGGACATTGTTGCCATAATAACAAAGCTCTTTTTCCATCATAATATGCTATTATTGTCTAATATTTTTGGTTTTCTATTGGTTATTTATGGTTCTTTGCATGCTAATATTATTATATATTGTGTGATTCTCAAGTTACGAGGGTAAGGAACACCACAACTGGTATCAGATCAATTACCCTGAGACAACACATATCCAAGAATAGATAGAACTTTTTTAGGATAGAGACGTGTTCCAATGTCTGAATATGTCTTTAGATATTTATCATTCTATGGATTAAACTAGTACTGGGGATCACTACATGCAATGAATACAAATAATGCGTAGTCATGTTGTACCCTTGTTTAGTGCAATTATTGGAAATTGTTGTAACTTTTGTTGGTACCCCTTCAAACAGGGCTACATCATATATTACCTACAAAAAATCTCACTTACACATACCCTTGGGTATATTGAAAGTCCAATAGGTCACTTGAAACCATCATGTAGTTGTCTTGTTGCTATAGTGGCATCAAGAACAACAATCGAGAATATACTCTCGAGTATCTAGGTAGTCGGGTAGTATGGCTAAGGGAACAATTGAGCCTCATTAATTAGTTCCCTAAGATATTCGGTCGAGTAAAACTATTGGACCCTACAAGTATATAAGAGAGATACATTGGATAACAATCCTTTGACTTTAGAGCCATGGAAAACCTAGAAATCCTTCTTTAGGCAACTTGTTTGTGAGATTTCTTCATTCTCTAATAGCAGCAATAAATTAACCATGGGAGGTCACATGAAATTCATACATATTTGAATCTAATATAAATTTAGAAAAAAATTCAATGAAGTAACATTCAAGCCCCAGGTTCCAAAAATCCCTTATTTGTGACTTGCCTTAGTGAAATATTTGCATCAGGATGATCTTTTTTATATATATTTCTCATAACCTTTTTTCATAAGTCCCAAAAACCCTTATTTGTGACCTACCTCCATAAAATCCTTGATTCACAATGATGATTGTGATATATATCTCCCACAACCCTGGTTTGGTAGCCCCTACCGCTTTCCTTTCGCACATCGTACTTTTATGATCCCATATTGGTACACACCCACCACTAATCCAACATGGAGAATACCAATAAAACAAATCCCCAACCAAATTTTAAATACTCCACTCAACCTATTTACCTTCCAACCCTCACCTTTGAAGTGGGCCAATTCACCTAGGATATGTGCCACCTCACCCAAGACATGCGCCAACTCACCCAGTGTATGAACGAACAAGAAAATAAGCACTACAACAACCATTTATTGATAACTTCTATTATCTAACAATGTGGATATGATTCCCCCTAGGACACCTCCAATAATGGATCTTTGGACACTAAAGACCAGGGATCTCACTCTTTGTTCCCAGAACACTAATCTTACTCCTTTGGAGAAAAACATCCATGGCGTTGTTTTCTGAAAATTAACATGTGCAAATTTGATTGTTACAACCCATTAGGTTGGGTGACTCAAATGGAACATTATTTTTCACTCCATGGAATTAAATATGATCTCCAAAAGATGAAACTTGGGGTCTGAATGTAAGCAGTAGTGGAAATGGTACCAAAATTCCTATCGCCACTATGTCCCTTGGAACCAATTGTTAAATTTATAGCATCATGAGTCATTCTCCAAGTCAATCTTGTGCACCAGGATTGAGCCTCATGTGTCGAGATAGTTACTTAGGGATCTTCAGTTGGAATCAGGAAACTTGGAGTAGATTCTTGAGTTGGACTCAAGAATGACTAACCCTTATGTGTAAAGGTTAATACCTCATGTTGATCCAGGAGGATATCCGAGATTGATAAAAATTAAAGTCTTAAAATTGCGAATAGAAGATTACAGATGTGTAGAGCTCAACGAGAGATTTCTGGTGACGTTCATTTCATGCAAAACGGACTCTGGACGTGAAATTTATTGAGTTTTGAACTCTCGGCAAAAATAGGTAAAGTTCAGGAAAAGGGGGGTGCCACATGGTACAACTGCAAGGGTGACACGTGGCATGTATGGAGCTGAAGTGGAAGTATAGTTGGCAGTCCATGTGTAAGTATAGTGCTAAGGTGGTAGTTCAGTTGGTAGTCAAGGTGGAAGTACAGTGCTCAGTTGTCAGCTCATGTGGTCGGTATCTTGATTGGTCTACATGGATACCGACCATGCCACTTGGAATGCCACTAAATATGTTGGTATGTAATATATTCAACATACCACCGTTTCAACGATTTCACATGTCCACAACAAAACCATGTCACCGACAGGAGAAACCAAGAGCCAACACAATATCCAATATATATATGCCAACCAAAAACGCACCAAGAGGAGAGGTCCACGGATTTGAACCCGTGACCTCCTCCCAAAATGCCAAGCACTCTAACCATTGCACCAAAGGCACCACTTGTTAAGGGATATGCATATTTATGGTTTTAACATTGGTTTGGGTCAGATTTTAACCCAAATGGGCCTCCCTTTTGACCCAAAACAAAAACAAATTCACATTATTATATGGTTTTGTTTAACCATATATATTATATTTTCATATTTGTTATTTGTTTTTAAAGATTTGCCCATATTTTTATCCATTTTTAATGGATCTTTATCCCATTAAGTGGGATCAAATATTTGTAAACCCCATTCAATTTGGGGATAAGTTATGTACCTTTGGGCTATAAAAACAATGTAATTTGGCCATGGAAGGGCATGGGAATATGTATTGAATTTTTTGGTGCTATGATGCCAAAGTGCCTTTGAAGGCTTTGTAATATTTTCTCATTTTGTAAGAGGTTTTTTATCCACTCTTGCGATATTTTGGAGAGTGAGTGGACTTCATTGTTGAAGCCTAAGTCTCTTTGTAGCAGTTTTGAAGAAGGCATTTTTGTACCTGTTCAAGCATTTTGAAGACTAATAAGATCGGTCCTCATTGGAGCTGGACTCAAAGACATAGTCCATGAGGGATGAAATCCATTATCATCTACTGTCCACATTCTTATGGTTTGCATCTTTTGTTCATTTACATTCTTTCAGTTATTTTTAATCCTATGATAAGCTTGTTATTTGAAGCCTTTTTATAAGTTAAATGGTTTAAGAATTCACATGCAAATTCAAGTGTCAGTAGATCCTGTCATTTTCGGATCACATGTGTTGAGGTAAGTTATGTGTATGTCAAAGTGATGATGTTGTACATTCTTTCTTGTCAAGGCTAAGGTATTGTGTGTCAAGGCAGATCCTCATGTGTTGAGTTAATGCTTTGCATGTCAAAGCATGAATGGTTTGTGATGTACTACTAACCATGGTTGAGCTATTAAGTCTCCTCTAGAGACTGGCCACCTCTAGAGTGTATTACTTTAGAATATGACCACTTGCAACGATAGTAGAACAAGATGATCACATCATTGGAAAAATATCCTTAGCATATTTGATATGATAAATAAAGTAAAGATGGAACGAGTGGATCATGCAGATAAGACAAGGGATAAAGATAAGATATGTTAAGATAAGAGAGAACTTGAATTGTTCACTTCAGTGATCAAAGAAAGACTTCAATTAATTAAGAGAGAACTCAAATTATTTACTTCAGTGATGTTAACTAGAAATACTTCAATTAAAAGAGTTAACTAAGCGATAACAAAGAAGATCTAGTTAACTAAGTGTTTGCATGATGACACTTGAGGTAAACTAAAATAAAACACTTGAGTGCTATAGCATCTAGTTGAAGGAAGAGCTCATCCTAAAGTAGAATATCTAATTAACTAAGTGTTTTCATGATGACACTTGAGTTACGACACTTGAGTTAGTAACCTAACTAAGTGATCTAGCATCCAATTAGAAGGTGAGCTCATCTTGAATTCAGAATTCTATAAATTAATCCAAGAATGAGATGTATAATACACTTGTAATGTAGGCTTTGAATAGATCAACGTGAAGAGTGAATCTCTCTTGAAGGAAGTGTGCATGTGAAAAAAAATGTGAATTGGTATTAGTGCATAATCAGTTGTTGGGTTCTTCTATTATTCTCTCTTGTCTCTTTCTTTGTGACTGCAACAGTAATGCTTGGTATTTCTCTCCGATAATGCACCAAGGGTGCTTGATGTAATCTTCTCATTGTAAATACACTATCTGCTATGTATCAATATTCTAAGGAATATTTTGTTTGGGTTTTCTCCGTCAAGTACTCGAGGGTTTCTCCATGGTCAATATTGTGTCTCATGTTAATGCTTATGATTTTGATTATTCATTGATTTTAAGTTCTACTATAATTCCGCATTAAGTTAAAATATTCAACATGCTATCAGAGCTTATGGAATGAATAAGCTAAGTTTTGCAGTCTATCTTGATCCTACATTGATCTTTAGTGGCACAAGTTGAGCTTGGTACTTCAAGAATAAAGGCTTCAATCTTAGTAATACCAGGAGACTGACTTGAAGTAATGTCTAACTTCAATACTTGGAAGGAGAGCATTCTGAATACCCTGAAAATAATTATGTATATGGATATGTATCCAATGTTGTTGAAGAACCTACTTCTAACATTGGGCACATTTCTTTTAAGAAGAATCAAGCCAAAGAAAAGAGAATCATTTATGATTCTGTGAAAGACAATTTGATGCCGGTGATTACTCCATTAAAGACTAAAAAGGAGTGCTTCGAGACCTTGGAAAATATTTATGAGAATAAGGCTCCTATTCAGAAGAGAGCCCTGAAGAACAAGATTCATAATCTAAAGATGGAGAACGAAGAAATTGTTGCTTCCTTCTTCACAAATATCTCTCAAGTAAGAGATCAACTCATGAGCATTCTAGTTACTGTCAGAGATGGTGATCTTATTCAAACTACTGTCGATGGCATTCCATCCTTATGCGAGACATTATTTGTTGTTTTTAATGGTCAAGAAGTGAAACCAAACTTTGAAATATTGTGGCATGATTTCCTTCAAGAATAAGGGTGAATCCAAAACAAAAATGCTTCCTCCAAAGAAGAGAACCTTTCTCTTACAAAAAGGACAAAGAGAGGAAAGAAATCATTTTCTCAAAATGAGTTTCCTCATAAAAAGAAAAAAGAATACAAAAATAACTTTGATAAGTCTAAATTCAAATGCTCTGCAATAAGAAGCCTGGCCACTTTGCAAGAGAGTGTCATGCAAAGCAAAGAGGAATGTTCAAGGGTAGATTTCATGCTTTTACTACTACAAAATATGAATCTACAAGAAATAATTCTTCCAATGATCAAGAGACAAGGAAGGATTAAGGAAGGATTACTATTTTGTATTAGCTCTAGCTAGATCCATTACCACTAGTGCTGAAACATGGTTGGTGGATAGTGGTGCATCAAAACACATGACTGGATATAGAGGTGCTATCAGGGATCTGAAGGAAACACTAGTACAAAATGAGAGATAAGTGACCAAAAAAATGACCAAAATCCGCATATAAATGACCACTTTTGAGTTGGTGACCATTGTTAGCAAATTAACAGTCATATATCACGTGACCAAAAATGTGGTCATATTTAGCTTGGTATTATTTAGCTTGGTCATTTATAGCTTATCTTGTGGTCATATATTTGGTAGTATATTTAGTCATTAATTTGGTAATATATTTGATCATTAATTGTCACAATTAATGATCAAATTTGTAACCACATTTTTGTCACGTGATAAATGACCGCTAATTTGCTACCAGTGATCTCTAACTCAAAAGTGGTCATTTATATGCATAGTTTGGTCATTTATTTGTCACTTATCTATCATGTTGTAATGGTGATCATTTATATGCAAATTTTGGTCATTTTTTTAGTCATTTAACTCTTTTTAGTGGTTTCAGAATATAAATAGGGCACGGTGGAATCGAACCACCAACCTCCTACCAATAAGGCAGGTGTGTTGCTTGGTTTTTCAACCAAGCATGTGCAAGGATGCACCTGCTAACTAGTATCAGCAGTCTCAATAAAGATATGTACAAACTAATGTAATCTGATCTAACATTAACATGTGTAAAAGAAATAAAAAATTGAATTTAAGAACATAAGCAATAAGATCGATGGAAAAACAATAACTTGAAAAATATTTGATTTTGTATTACCTCAAATGGTGAGGATGATGGGTGTTGAGTAGCTCCAAGGTTGAGAATCTCCAATGTCCAATGGTCTCTTCTTCTCCAATGCTTCAATGGGGATCTTCAAACTCGAAATGGGAGGCAATGGCTCTCAAAGGGAATTTGGCAGCATAAGGATAGGATGAAAAGGGGATGAAAAGTGAGGAGCCCCTATCACCTTTTTATAGTTTTTGGTGATGGGGAATACCATTATGGTTGTAAGGAAACCAATGGTATTAACCAACATGGTTTAGGTCTCTTTTTCCCCCTTTTTTCTTTTTTGAATATTTTTATATTTTTATTCCCTTTTAATATTTTTTGGGAATTTTGGACCCTTTTTTAGGGTTTTTTGTGTTTTTTGAGGAAAAATACATATTTTGAGGGGAAAAAGGTGTATTATGGTCTTTTTGGTGACCTTTTGATGGTTTTAGAGGCTCAAATGGTGGAAAAAGTGGACAAATGGGTCATGTGAATAAGGAAATGAGCTAGTGAGCATTTTTTGGGTGTTAACAAATTGCCCCCTGATGTGTGAAGGCAGGAGCACATCGTATGGCCGATAGACATCATAGTTCTTTTGTATTTTTCCTGGGGTTTGGAGAAGAGAAGAGACCGATTGGAGACTGGAATAATGGCCCCTTGGAAGTTGCAAAAAATGAAAAAAAAAAATACATGGCCTCAAAATGAATGAGGAATAATCTCTAATTATGGACAAGGCGGGCATACCCATGCTCGTACCAGGACATATACATAACAATTAGGCCCAAGAAGGGGGACCTGAATAATACATAAAAATTTGTTGGTATATCAAAATGGTTCAGAGGGGACACAATGCTAGGACGTACGCATGGTCATACCATGACTGATCTCAATAACTGATACACTGGAAAAAAACAACAATTGTTTTGAATAAGGTATCAGAAGGGTTGATGAATTGCTGAAACTGAAGGTGTCCAATATCTGTAGGGACTCAATAACTGTGAGTCAACTCTGAGGAGTATATATAACTGTATACTCAAGGGAGTATAAAAATGTGATACATTTGAAAAGTGTCTCCAAGTGCAACCCGGATATCCATAGGAATGTGTAATTGGTTGTTTCCTCAATTAGACTCTCAAATGTGGTAGAGTTAGGTGATATCAGGGGTCTTCAACAAAAAATTGAAAGGACCAATACCCTGTACGAGTCTCAACGATGCGATCAAGGTGTTGAAGTCAAGCATGTGAGAAACAATCATTTGGAGAGGCACTGAGGACTCCTTTCAAAATGATCCGTATGCACTCATCACTAATGGTGATTAGTCCAAGGAATAGGGACCTCTGGGTATATCCTCTGGAATAGATTTGGTTGGCGTCAGCAGAGGGAGACCAACAACTACCAAGGCGATGATGTTTCCTTGACAGGAACGCGAGGTGTACAACTAAAGTGTGATAGTACTGATGGTAGGACTGACATACTGTGGGGATGGGAAATAAATGGGGTCATAGAGTGGGTGGACTCAAACTTCTCTTGTTCAGAGCATGATGACATGGTGGTTAACCTGATAGCATAGGAAACTAACTTTTAGGTGTGATAGCATAGGAAACTGAATGTTTGGTGTGAGGATCATAGCTTATCAGGGGTATGTATTGATGACTGGAGTGACTATGGGGGGGGAAGCTAATGGATGCTATTGGGATACTCTCAGGGTGACAAACTGCAGAATACTCTGAACAAAGGCGACCAAAATGGGGAAGCTACCATATGAGTAGACATGATTTGTTGTGGCGTCGAAAAGCACCATTGGGTCCTTCTTTGTGGTTTTAATGAGCTCCAAGAAGGGATAAAAGTTTTCTCTAAAATGGTACTATCCTGTGGATTTATGCGAGCCCAGGACTGTTCATGCTCGTGAGTGCTTTCACTTTTAAGGAGTCTGAAAATGATAAGAAGACTCTGAATTGGTGGAGGGTTACCGTCCTATGGATTTGTACGAGCCCAAGACAGTGATTGCTCATGGTTGCTTTCAATTTTAGAGAGTCTGAAAGTGATAAGTAGACTCCATTGGTGTTCTTTTTCATATGTTAGTCTCCAAGGCCCAAAAAAGTATAAAATGATGCAGATGGAGAACTCTTCTAGCCAATGTGACTAGAGTATTCCTTTTTTGTAATTAGTCTACAAGGTCCAGAAAAGGGGTAAACTTATACCAGGCAGATGCCCTTTTAGATACTTTTAGCGAGCATGAAAGGAAGCAAGATTGCTCGGCGATCTTTTCATTGTTTTAGGAGTCAGAAAAGAGCTTAACGGAAACTCCCTAAGTGCCTTTTTCATAAAAGAATTGCTCGGCCCGAAAAAGGGATAAAATTATACCGAACAAAAAGGTTTTGGTGAGAGCGAGGAATGATCTCGAGCATCGTCACGAGTGCGGAAAACGTAATCCGGCGACATAAAGATCGTCATAAACGGGAAATGGTCGATGTGGCACGCAAACCAAGGCGATGAGTGGTATTTTGAAAAAATGCCCAAAAATTATGGGGGTGAGAGCAAGAAATGATCTCAAGCATCATCATGAGCGCGGAAAACTAAATCCGATGATAAAAAATTTGTTCAAAATGGATAACGGCCAATGTGGCACACAAATCGAGGCTACGAGGGGCATGGGAAAAATGCCCCAAAAATCTAGTGGTGAGAGCGAGAAATGGTGTCAAGCATATTCACGAGTGCGGAAAATTGATTCCAGCGATATAAGACTCGTCAAAAATAGACCATAGCCGGTGTGGCATGCAAATCAAAGTGACGATGGGCATGTAAAAAATGCCTGAAAACGGGACCTGGTGGAATCGGGAAAAGGAGTGGACTATCATGAATTTCTCGCTGCGCTGATTCCAACGGTTTGAAAAATGGATGTCGTATGATGCCAAAATGGTTGATTGAAAATGGTCAAATTTCTATAAATAGCAAGTGGGCCCAATGTGACAAGCGTCATTTTCACTGTTGAGTTTCAAAGAGTAATTGAGCTGGGTTAGAGAATTTTCTTGATTTGTGGTAGATTCGACCGTTGGTTTTTCATTCTACGAGTTTCAGGTAAGCCTATGTGCCTTAGCCTTTCAAATTATTTACTTTTGTTGAGCGTTGAGGTCTTGGAAGCTGCGAGTATTCCACGTTGTCTTGACAACGCGGAATATCGTAGGTTTCAGGTCATTTTCCGCGATGCACATCGCAAGTATGGGCTTGACAACCACGATGTGCATCGCGGCTGTGGGCCTGACAGTTGCGATGTTCATCGCGGTTGTGGGAGCTTACAGCCGCGATGTTCATCGTGGCTGTGGGTTCTTACAATCATGATGTGCCTCACGGTTGTAGGTTCGACAGTCGCGATGCTCATCGCGGCTATGAGGGCTTACAGCCGCGATGCACATCACGGCTGTGAGGGCTGATACCCGCGATGTTCATGGCGGCTGTGAGGCTGAAAGTCGTGATGTTCATTGTGGCTAAGGGCTCGAAGGTCGCGATGGGGGTTGCTTGGGTCGGGAAAAAAATTTGTTTTATTTTTCTAAAAAAATTTGTGGTGTTTTGGCAGGATGTTGAGGAGGTCGTTGGTGTCATGGAGGGAGAGGGAGATTGATGTGGGAATGATGGGCAGTATTCGGGATGACCCAGATGTGTGGGAGACCTTGGCTTTGGGCGGACTACTAAAGTTTTCTCAGATTCCTATCATGATTTTAGTCAGAGATCTTCTGAACAAGTTGGTTGACTTATGGGATCCAGAGGAGGTGGCTTTCATAGTGCAAGGTGAGTGACTGGAGATCACCTTGACTGATGTGTACTTTCTTACTGGCTTGCCCCATTTGGGTGAGATAGGGGACACCCAACCGAGGATTTCGGCTGGTATGGATATTGAGGATCTCCTGGAGAGATTCTGCATTCCAGTAGCCCGTGCGCAGAACAGTGCACTGAGTATCTCGGATCTGCAAGATCCGCAGATGCAAGCGGTGGCGGATTTTGTTTTGTGGGTGCTTGGTGCACAAGTGCCCCATCGTTTGTCTGGGGGGGAAACGATGATGGTTCACAGTGTCTTGAGAGGGACCTACTTTGCTTGGGGGCAGATGTTTGTGGCCTGTGTTCGGCGGGAGCTGAACAAGGTTAGCCGGGAGGGAGGAGAGTTCAATTATGCTTCTTTCCTCTGTTGTTTCTTCTTTGAGTGGGTACCTACCATGCGGCCACGTGTACCGGTTCGGAAGGGATTGAGGAGTGAGCCGCGGATGGTGCAGTGGGGGAAGATGATGCCCCGGGGTGGTGGTGGCATCCGGCGGTTCTTCTCATCGGAGATGTATCACCAGTGGGAGCAGATGCCCATTGTTATTGATGACTATCCATATGTGGGTATGGACTTCTGGGGAGACCCTGAGATGCCTCGAGCTCAGGGACAGGCTTGGGGGTTGGACGGTACGTCTTTATTTTTTGTTTCTCTATTATATCATGTTTTAGATGTTTTGTTGTGAGTATAGCTAGAGATGTTTTATATGATACTGACTTGATTCACTGTGGGTCATTGCAGATGTTGGTTCAAGGCCTCCAGTGGATCATATAGGATGTCGGGGACATATGATGATGGTGGTACCTCCACCAGTAGCAGCACCACCGCCTCGTGTACGAGGAGTTGTGAGCCAGCGAGATGACACCCTAGAGGATGTACGTGATACCTTGGAGGCGCTACTAGTGGGTGTGCCAGATGATGGTTGGAGGGATCTAGATCGACATGTTCTCGACTGTTGTTTCGATGCTTCCCGTGAGTGGCGGTCGATCCTGTTGAGAGTAGCTATGGTGATGGCTGAGAGGAGGGCTCGGGATTAGTATGATCCGGAGGAGCCAGAGGATCTCGGTGATCGTGATGATTAGGTGATCTTGTACCTGCCCCCAAATGCTGATGAGCATATGGGGATGTATTTTGTTGACACACATTTTGTACGGCTCGTGTACCTTTTGTATATTTGGGTGTTGAGAGCACTGCTGACATTATGAATCTTATGATGATATATATATATATATATATTTATGCATTTTGGTATATAGTCGTGTATGCATGTGGATGCACATCTTGTCTTTTCATTTATGTTTTGTTGCACGTGGATGCAATTGTAGTTTGTTTGTTTTCCCGTGGAGGCATGTTCGATGCATGTGGATGCAAAGTTAAGATTTTTTGTACGCCTGTGGAGGCACATGTTATGCACGTGGATGTAATGTTATGATGATTTATTTATTTTGATTATTTGATGCATATGTGATGCATGTCGTGATGTCCTACGTATTTTGGTTGACGTGCCAATCTAGAATGTTGTTAGCCATTTGGTCTGCTACAGTGTTCAGATTTCTTGGGACATGAGTGAAAGAGATGGATTCAAAGTGTCGAATCATTTGTTTAGTGCGCAAGAAATTTCTAAATAGACAGGGATCGCGTACCTGGTAATAGCTGTTGAGCTAGGAAACAACAAGCTGGGAGTCCAGGAAAACACTAAGGTGACTTATGCCCATTTGGAGAGCAGCAGCCAGGAGACCGATCATGGCATCGTACTCAGCTTGGTTGTTTGTGGCAGCACCTATGCACACTCTGTCGAGGTGGATCAACTCATATGAAGGGGAATAAATTACCCAAGCTGCTGAAGTGAGATTTGGAGACCAGCGACTTGCGCCATCGGCAAAACCAACGTGGTAGAGTGGAACATGATCCATCTGTGTTCATGCAGGAAAAAATGAAAATGTAAGGTTTTGAAAGTTTACAATGGAAAAAATAAATTAAAAAACTGTACAATATGGACTATGGTGTCTAGGAGTTTTTTATGGGTAGAATCTTTTGAGGTACAACCCGTTATGGGGGTTGTGCATGGGATTTCCTTCCGAGTCGGTCAAAATGTATGCTCCAGGTCCAAGGCAAGTCTGTGTGATATATGGGCCTTGCCACATAGATTGGAACTTTTCTTTGCCTATTTTGTCATGGGCTTGGTCGTAAACAAGTACCAAGTCTCCTTCACTAAATGCTCGTGGGTGAACATGTTTATCGTAATGAAGTTTAGATCTGTTCTTTGTGGCTTCGATTTTTTGGAGAGCTGCGCAGTGATATTCGTCGGCCTACTCTAAAAGAAGTAAGCGTTCTTCAATTAGTGAAGTATCGGGGAGAAGCTCTACAGAAATTTGTAATGTTGGTATCTGACATTCAATGGGGAGGACAGATTCCACACCATGAACTAAATGGAATGGGGTAAATCTGGTGGCGGTTTTGGTCAATGTGCGGTAAGCCCATAATGCGGGAAAAAGCATATGATGCCAATGTGATTTATGTTTGTCGACAGTGCCCTGGAGGATAGTCTTCAAAATTTTGTTAACAGCTTTGACTTGGTCGTTCCCTTGGGGGTAGTAGGCGGAGGAGAAATGATGTTCAAACTTAAGGAGTATTGACAATTCTCTCCAAACGGAATCCTCGAAGTGAGAGTCGTGGTCTGAGACGAGTTGCTTTGGTACTCTGAAACGAGCGATAACATGGTTAAGAAAAAAATGGGCTGCAGTGTCAACCTTGCAATTGTAAGTAGGCATGGCTTCTACCCATTTAGTAAAGTAATCGACAACCACAATAATGTGTTTATGGCCGCCCACGGATGCAGGATTGCAATCCATGAAGTCGATGTCCCATTTGCAAAATGGTCCAACGGTGACGACTGGATGAAGGGGGGCAAGGGGGGGTTTCTTGCCTTGGGGGAAAAAAGCTGGAAATTTTGGCAATGTTTGATTGTTGTGATACAATCAATGAATAATGATGGCCAAAAATAACCTGCGCGAATTACCTTTTGGGCGGTGGCCATTCTAGAGAAATGGCCGCCGCAGGCACCACTATGACAGTCGTTAAGGAATTGTTCTGCCTCGTCTTGGGAAAGGCATCGTCGTAGGATTGTGTCGACGCCACGTCGATAAAGGACATCGCCTAAGAGGAGATAATGGGGGGCATGGTGACGAATGTGATGGCGCCCATCACAGTTGATGTTGGGTCAAAACTTCTGTGTGCGGAGGTATACCAAAATGTCGTCGTACCAAGGGACGTCAGACGAGATGATGAACAAATGTTCGTTGATTATATCAGTATCGATAGCTGGTGATGACGACGAAGATGGTAAGTCTATAATGAGTTGAGTGAGTGCTAATGCTTTGGTGATCTTCGGGGTTTTAAAAGTTAGGTCATATTCTTGTAAGATAATCACCCATTTGGCAACACGGCCTTGTAGAAGGCGGTGATTCAAGAGATAGACCATTGGGTTGGAATTGGCCACAACTGTGGTATGGCTGAGGAGAATGTAATGTCATGGCTTTTGTACTGAAAAGACGACAGTGAGGGCCATTTTCTCTTCATGTGGCTAGCGCAGTGGTGGACCTGATAAGGTCTGGCTCACATAGTAAATGACATGTTTTTGACGAGCGGAGTCTTCTTGGACGAGTACTCCGGAAATGGCGTAATCTGATGCCGAAATGTAAAGGGTAAAGTCTCTTGTGAAATCTGGAGGAGAAATCAAGGGGGCACTTGTAAGTGCTTTTTTCAGGTCTGTGAAAGTCCCTTTTGCTTGGTCATCCCAATTAAAATGAGTATGAAGGCATAGTAAACGGAGGAAACCATGTACTATGGTGGCATAATCTGGGACAAGGCGATGAAGGAAGTTGGACTTCCCCTGGAGGCTTTGTAACTGTCTTAATGTACGAGGTGACGGTAGGTCTGCTATGGCTTGGACCTTTAGGGGGTCAATGGTGATCCCTTTTTCTAAAATGATAAACCCTAGTAGGCAGCCTACTGGAATGCAAAAGACACACTTGAGTGGGTTCAAGCGGATTTTGTATTTTCGACAACGTAAGAAGACTTGTCGAAGATCATCTAAATGGTCAGATCGTTTCTTAGATCGAGCTGTGAGGTTGTCTAAATAAACTAATATGATATTATGCAGGTCGTGAAAACAATAAGTCATGGCTCGCTGGAAAGTGGCTCCAGCGTTCTTGAGACCAAAAGGCATGATGCGATAGGAGAAGGTGCCCCATGGGGTAGTAAAATCGGTCTTGTATTGATCTTCTTTACGGATTTTGATTTGGTTGTATCCGGAGAAACCGTCCATAAAAGAAAGTACCTCATGCCCCACACATGCATCGATTAGTTGGTCAATAAATGGTGTGGGGAAGTTGTCTTTGGGACAAACTAGGTTGAGGTCATGGAATTCAGTACAGACGCGGATGGTGCCAACTTTTTTATTGACTGGTACTGGGTTTGAAACCCAGGTGGTGTATGCAATAGAGCATATGAAACCTATTGCTCAAAGCTTCTCAATTTCTGCTTTGACGGCTAGAATCTTGGATGGGTGAATGGGACGTTGTTTCTGGCGGACCGGTGATATGTTGGGCCAAGTGTCTATGTGATGTTCTACAATGGTAGGATCAAGACCAAGCATCTCGGTATAAGACCAGGCGAAGGCATCTCGAAATTCTTGGAAGAGTTTCTTATAAGCTTGGTTTTTTTTTTCAGTGCATGATGCGCCTAAAGAGATAAGATCAGGTTTTTCGGGGGTGGTGGAGGTGTCAATTTTTATAATGGGCGAAATGTTAGCCATGTTACCTTCTTTAAAGGCTTCTGGAGTTGGTATTGGATGTTTGAACCAATCAACCTTGGTTGGTAAGAATTCCTTAGATTCAACAGATAGTTGGTTCTCCATGGTGGACGTAGATGCCTCAGGGATGAAGTATGATCGATGGTGCATATCATCCCAAGGGTAGTCCAGTGCAGTGAGTGTTTCTAGGATTTCCTCATCAGTGAAGAAGTAGTGTGTCATTAAATCGATCGGTTCACGTTTGTAGGTAGTTGAAATCATATAAATGGTATTGATTTCTTCTGAACGGGAAGATTCTAGGGGTAATATTTCCTGAATGAGCGGCGGGGATATCTCTAGGTCGGTATTATTCAATTCGTATAGTGCTGCTCTATAATCTAGGAGATCAGGGCAATGATGTGAATAATGGCCATAGATGTCGCATATCGCACAAGGGTGGTTTGTACGCAATGATTTATTGCAAGGCTGAGGGGGTAGTTCTAGTTTGACAACTGGAATGTTGGTGTCGTCATCCAACATATTCATGTGTTCTTGAAGTGCCGATAGTTGTGGACATAGATGGTTAGCATGGCCTATATCATCGCACAAGGATCATTTAGGGAGCACACAGGTTGGGGGATTCTTAGCTAATTTGGGAGTCACTGGGGGGTGCGAGTTGTGGGTCCAGTAGTGTAGGTTTGCGGACCTCTGCCCCCAGTGTGGCGGGATTGAGGGGGGACATAACTAAATGTCAATGTAGTGCCCACTGTTGGAGTTGGTCGGTTTTGGGGGTTCGAAACACTAGGTGTTGGACGATTTTGGGGGTTCGGTATGCCAGGTGGTGGATGGTTTGAAATATTCATGGGTTGTACCGGTTGTAAAACAATGGTTGGATTCGGTGGGGGGGTTGGGGCAAGTAAGTACCATACAGGTAATCCTAACGTTAAACCTGGAAGGCTGAGTGTATCCATTACTGGCGTGCTAACAACTCCTGAAAATGGAAACAAGAATGGGATAGTGTGAATCAGTGTTGTTCCGATAAGACTAGGCATGGTGGGTGGTTGTGGCAGTGGTTGAGGTTGTTGAGTATGTTGTTGTTCGTTGTGTGAGAGGGTGCACAAATCAGATACTTCAGTTACCCGGAGAGGGGGTGGGATAGAAGGGAAAGTGGTAGTCATGGGAGTATCCGAATATATCCCAGGTCCGAGTGAGGAGATGAACGATGTGGGTGCACTCTGAACAGGCTGTTTGATCATGGGAAGAACATTTTCAAGCACTGCGGGGGCATTGGGATCATAGTATGTAATCTGGTCGATTTTGACTACGCATCCTTCATGGGGGAACATCATGAGGCGAAAAACTAAAGAAGCGACAGATTTCATTTTATACATGTAGCTTCATCCCAGAAGGATATTGTAATCAAGTTGGGCGTTAATGACCTCTATATCTATGAGAACCAATTTTCCCCCAAGCTATATGGGTACGTTCACTAACAAACATTAAGTTTGAGCTGCACGGCCATCGTAAGCTCGCAATGTGGTAGTTGACGGTTGTAGTGTTGGGGATCCAATTTTTTGCCATACAAAAGTCGACATAACGCAGGTGGAGGCACCTTCATCGATTATGCATCCATGAACGACGAGGTTGCGAATGGAAACATAAACTTGAAAAGCTAGAGATGAAGGCAGACGAGGTTCGGCTTGGTCTAAGTCGAAAGCCATCATGTTGGAGTCATTAGGGTCTATGGCACCAATGGTAGATAACAACAATTTTCTCTGTGCAGGAAAATTTTTTAGGATTTCTAGAGCAGACATAACAGCGGGAGACTGGGCTAAGTCTTCTACAATGTTATAGTTGGAAGCTGCATGAGGGTTAGGGTTATTGTTGATTCACCTTAAAGGGATGCGAGGTGCTTTTGTACCCCCTTCCATTGGCATATTGGGTATGCGAAGTGGTTAATCGGTTGGGAGAGTACTCAAATATGGGTCGGTAGGTGTGGCCTCAGGGGATGAGCTGTATTGATTTTGACGGGTTTGAAGATTGACATCATTTGATGACATCATTAGCAAATGGTGAGTGTTGGACTCTGTATGCTAGTAATCGGCTGCTACATAGGTAATTTGCTGCTGTGTTGCAGCGGATCCCTGAGGGGGATCATTTGGATGAGTGTTTACCACACCTTGGTTTGGTAGGGGGTTTTACAATATCATGGGTTGTGGCTGAGGAGGGGGTGCTAGCTGTGCACCATGTCCTTGTCATTGGGCATCGTTGGTCTAGAGTTGACATGCTCGATCGAAATGGGGGCAATTATGCTTGTAATGGCCATATACCCCGCATATGGAACATGGGTGGTTTGTTCTCAAATTAGGATTTTTTCCCTATTTTGGTGGATGATCAGGGTTTTGATTTGGAGGAGAAACATTATTGTTTTTGGGAGGATTGGGTGGTTGTCCTCCTTGGTTTTGTTGTTGGTTATTTCCACGGTTCTGTTGACCTCCTTGATTTCGCTGATTGTTTTGGTTTTGAGGTTGGTTTTGCTATGCTTACACATGCCCTTGGGCAGTAGGTGGGTTTTGAGGTCGTGCAAGCTCTGGAGCAGGTTGCGGTGGGTATTAAGAAGGAGGGTTGTGAGGTGGACCTAGTGCTTGTTGCGGTTGTGGGTAACCTTGAGCTACTGGAAGTGTTGGAGCAAGAGGTGCTGCCTGTTGAGGATAATAAGCCGATTAGGCTTGTGGCTGAACCGGAGTCTGATGGGCCTGCTGGTTATAATATGGAGGTGGTGCATAAGCTGATGGTGATTTTCCATAACACTGTGGTGGACATGAGGGTCCATGAGTGCGGTGGGTGTGCATTACTAAAGCATACGAAGTTGTAGCTCCAGAATGAGATGTATCCCTAGAAAGGTCTGGGGCGTTGTTTGTACTCATCATGGTAAAAGGTTTGTTTTGCACCATAACCTGGTTGATAATACCATCGGTGGCATGGAATTCCCCTAGCGTGTCATGCCAGGATGGATCGTCGCACGAAGCGTCAGGTAAAATGGTGTATAGGTATCCAGAATGGGCATATATGAGGTCGAACTACTAAGCTTTTAAGATGGCCTCCTCTTCCGACTGGGGTTGTTCAAAAGCTACATCTTTGGCTATGAGAGGGAGGAGTGATTTGAGGAACCAATCCAAAAAGATACGGTCGTCAAGCTTTATCTTGCAGAGACTACGGTGCTTACGCCACTCATGGATATGATCGGTGATGTGTGTAGCGGTGTTATGTCTACAAGACAAAAGTATTTCCACTTCTGCATCATAGCGTACAGGTAGTTGAAAGAACTGAAGGAAAGTTGAGGCGAGGGATGTAAACGTGGGGTGCGTCCCATGTGGCTGCTCAATGTACCATTTGGTTGCAGAGCCATTGAAAGTTCTTTGCAAAAGTCTGAGTCGAATAGAATCATCTACTATGGAATTTGATGAACACCATAGGTGAAATGACATGATATGGTTTTGAGGGTCTTCCCCAACCTTCCCTTCAAATTTTGGGATGTTTGAGGGGAGATTTGTGGGCATGGGGGTCGAAGTAGGGTCATGTCAGATGGGATAATTTGTTAGCCTAGCCAAGTCTTGTAGGTCAAGGATAGCCATAAATGGAAAACTAGCAGAGGGGTGTGATGTTGTCATGGGGGCATAAGTGCTGGTGGTGGCTTTATGTATTATGCCACTGCCCCCTAGGGGGATATTTGTCATGGGAGGTATGTTCCCTCCACCCATAAGAGTGTGGGAGGGTCCCACGCCACCAATGAAATGAGAGTCACAAATGGGTTGGGAAGATGTCCAAGAGGTGTTGGAATCTGAGTGGTAGCGGGGATAGTAGGTATAGTTTCCATAGTGGGCATGCCTAAGTTAGGTGGGGGTCCTGTATTGGGAAGGGGTCCCATGGTAGGCATTCCTAATGTAGGTGTAGGTCCCATATTAGGCATTCCTAAGGGAGGTGTGGCTGTCGTGGTGGTCGTTGTGGTGGTGGGGGTGGATGATGTTCCACCAACAACCCCTGTGAAAAAATTATCGTAATGCGAACCAGCCATGGGGCTAGTGGGTGTGGTGTATGTGGGATTTTTGGATTCCGCCTTAGAATCAGATGTGAAATGAGGCACATTAGAATCGGATGATGGGGCTCTATTCTGATGACGTGTGGATTCAAGGGAACCATACTGCGGGGGGTCTCCCTGGAAGTGCCGAGAACGTCTCGGGAAATCAATGGTGACAGTTTGTTAATAAAAACTACTAGGTGGTGATGAGTGGAAAGCTCAAAATCCCTAATGCAACCATGTGTGCAAGAGGGGAGCATAAAAAATAATGGAACTTAGGCCAACAACCAAACTCAAAACACTTACTATAACAGCTGTGCTATAGTAAGTGGAGTAATCAAAAAATGTAGTTAGAAAACCAACATACAAACGGCTCCTAAAAATAGAAAAAGGTGTACTCTATGACCACGGGGAGATAATGGAGCATGCAAACACCTAACTAATAAGTATTATGACTCGACAAGGTATATCCTCTGCAAGGTGATGAAATCCAAGTCAAACAATATAAATTGTAGAATCAAAGGCTAGATATCCCCCTACCGGGAGGGACACTGGGTAGACAATCCTATAAGTTTGGCCACTAAGATACCCCGTTCATGACACGTTCGGTTGGGTGAATCTGCAGTTTGGTTCTATCACCGTTGTACTCCCATAAGGGTGGTACAACACGAACTACGAAAGGTATCCTTCGATTACTGAATGGATAGCGGTATTCCACTCAAGCTTCCGGAACCAGTCTAGCTACTTCAACCCTCCTAAGGGAGAGGCCTTCCCAATAAATTGGTGTTAAACCGTGTCAACAAATAATAAGGGATTTTGGTACTCTAAATTTCAACCACTATGTCTTAACATGAAAAATGAGTGAGGGGTGTTATTTGGATACTTATCCCCTCAGTCCTACCTAGCTACAAAATTATTTTTGTGTTCCCCAAGTGGGGTTAGAATGTTGGTCGAGTTAAGGTAACTTTTAAGTCTCACTTGTAATTATTGTGACAGATTGTGTGCTGGTGTAGGTGTATACCAAAACAATGTGCCTCACATGGGCGATTTAATCACAAACTAAAATAATAAATTCAATTTGAGAAAAAATAAAAGACTTTTCAAATGTAAATACTTTAATAACCTTTTCAAAAAATATGGATTCTTTAAAAAGTAAAGAAAATAAAAGATGTAAAAATAAATGGATTTTTAGAGTCTTTCTTGGGAAAAATATTAAGCAAATTTAGAAATATGGTTCTAAATTTGCAATGTATAAACTTAGAATCTCAGAAATACTTAAAAAATCTTTCTTTCAATTAATTGAAAATTTTCAAAAAGATAAATGAAGTATCTAACAAATATCAATTTAATAATGCTACAATAATGACATAGTGGGCTGTAAAAAATTGTAGAAATTGACGCTAGAAAAATAAGTTGATTGGGTGAAATTTTTTTGAAAAAATTGGCCGAAACGAAACAGGAAATATCACGGTTGTTGGGTCAAAACCCGCGATGAGCCGCACGGCGATGTGGGCAAAACCGGCAATGTGAATCGCGGCACGGTGTTCAAAAGTTGCGATGAGCCGCATGGGAAAATGCGAAACAGCCGCGATGGACCGCGCGGGAAAATGTGAAATAGTCGCGATGTGCCGCACAGGAAAAGTTCGCCTAGCTGCGATGAGCCGTGCGGGAAAAAGTCAAAAAGTCACGATGGATAGCGTGGAAAAAAGGCTCACAGTCACGATGGACCGCGTGACTATGGGTGCCGAAAGTCGCAATGTACAGATGGAAAACGGCCGACGAAAAACAAACCCGAAAATTGAAATTTTGGGTTGTTTCGGGCTGTAGAAAGGGCCAATGGCTAGGGTAGCTATCAAGAAGCTGACTAGTATGGCAAATCTACAGTTTTAAATGGGAAAAAAAACTAAAATAAGGATCTAAAGCAAGAATTTAAAATTCGAAAACCAACAGAGTCACCAAAAACTGTTGCTTGGTTTTTCACCTACTAACTAGTAGCAGCAGTCTCAATAAAGATATCTAAAAACTAATGTAATCTGATCTAACATTAACATGTGTAAAAGAAATAAAAAACTGAACTTAAGAACATAAGCAATAAGATCTATGGAAAAACAATAACTTGAAAAATATTTGATTTTGTATTACCTCAAATGGTGAGGATGATGGGTGTTGAGCAACTCCAAGGTTGAGAAGCTCTAATGTCCAATGGTCTCTTATTCTCCAATGCTTCAATGGGGATCTTCAAACTCGAAATGGGAGGCAATGGCTCTCAAAGGGAATTTGGTAGCATAAGGATAGGATGAAATGTGGATGAAAAGTGAGGAGCCCCTATCACCTTTTTATAGTTTTTGGTGATGGTGGATACCATTATGGTTTTAAGGAAACCAATGGTATTAACCAACATGGTTTAGGTATCTTTTTCCCCCTTTTTCCTTTTTTGAATATTTTTTATATTTTTATTCCCTTTTAATATTTTTTGGGAATTTTTTCCCTTTTTTAGGGTTTTTAGGGTTTTTTGAGGAAAAATACATATTTTGAGGGGAAAAAAAGTGTATTATGGTCTTTCTGGTGACCTTTTGATGGTTTTAGAGGCTCAAATGGTGGAAAAAGTGGACAAATGGGTCATGTGAATAAGGGAACGAGCTAGTGAGCACTTTTTGGGTGTTAACAAGGTGCTCTACCATTGAGCTAGCACCATTAAATAGAATTCCTTATGGATTGATATGAGAATAAAATGTAAGGAGTGGGATATTAACATTGGACACACCAAGCCAGAGTCTACATGTAAATACAAAGTTATGAATAACTGAAATTTTTACAAGTCATATTTTTTGAGTGAAGGAACAGTCTAGGCATTTCAGAATGTAGTCTTGTGACAAGCGGAAGATTAACAATATGTTAAAACAATGCAGTCCAATGTTTGAAAAACACTATTAAACAAGATATACCTTAGCTTCACTGAATAAGCAGTGATCACAAAGTGTGTTGGATTCATGCTATAAACATTGATAAGACATTTTTAAGCACTTATCAAGATTCACTGAATGAAAGACAAGAATATCGTCAAAAAAAATAAGTACTTCCCTCCAATGAAAGACAAAAGAATATCACCTTCCATGCCCCAATAATGATGAGTAGGAGATATTCCTAATGGTGTAGGTGCAAAAGAAGCAGAGGGCCCTAACAATGCAATAAACAGATTATCCTTAGTGAATTTTGTAGATGGTACCCAGTGTAACCCTATCAAAGCTAATTACAACACTTGAATTGTTAGGACATCAATCAAGGCATTAAATAGAGCCATCCAACCCAAGGGATTGACTCCAAGACTCCCTGCATGAAACTCAAAGGAACTCAATCACTCAAGCTAGCACACAGAGATAGTAAATAGTTGAAGATTTGAATGACTAGCTTCTAAATTTATATGTTGTTATCTGTTATTCTCTTTTTTTTTTTAATTTCCATGACTATTTTGGATTTTAGAAAAGTGCATCAAGGAGGAGACAAGAAGTTGTTTTTATTATGGTGCTAAACATTTGTTTCTAAATAGCATATAGATAGATAGATAGATAGATAGATATAGATATAGATATAGATATAGATATAGATATAGATATATGCTGACATCAGCACTACACCTTGCTTCTATCAGTGCATGCATGAAAAATAAAAGGAAATGCATTCTACAGAAATGGTAGCTCAAAAGAAGCATATGCATTGGGAAGACATGCCAACAAACATGCTAATTGACAACATTTTCCATACCTCATTTGTAGGGGAGTGAAACCCAAAATTTCTGCCTATGCCAAAAGGCATCAAGTCTCTCTGCACATATAGAGTCTTCAAAAAAAAATTGGATTTCATCTTTCTCTTTCTACCATTCTAGATTGAGAAGCTGAGCTTCAATCCTTTTGTATTGCAGATCTTGTTGGATTAACTTCAAGTATTTTTCTTTGTGTTCTATTGTTCGATAACATTCAAAATATTTATGGACCTGAATAGACACCTTAGGAATAGACTTGAATTCATAAAAAACTTTATTTTTCCCTATAGTAAATCATATGCCTTTCTTACCAATTTTTTCGTTTCGTTTGCTGGTGTGAGGTTCAACTGTGGCAAGAAAAGGAGCTCCCATGATAGCTTCAACATCCGAGTTGATAATATAAGCTTTAATATGGAGCTTATGGTTTTTCATTATTATCGCAGCATTGGGAACAAAATGCATGATTTTTCTATCTCCCTCCAATCCTTTGATTGAGCTCTTGTCATGCATCTTTTTCCATAACCTACCACTCAGGAATCTAGAGCTGAAGAAGTTATAATCACTGCCTAAGTCAATGAGAGTACGGAAGGATTTCCTTATTCCATCGATGTAAAAGGTCATCTCAACTATGGGCCTCTAAGTTTGGATTGTGTATAAATGCATTTCAAAGGATCCATGGACTTCTTCTAATACAAGAACATTTCTTGTTTCTGCTTCTTCATCTGAGGAAGATTCTTCATTACTGCTACTGAATAGGCCAAAGCCTTTTCCCTTCATTTCTTCCTTGGATTCGTTTACCTGTGGGTTATGGGCCTCAATTGTTGCTACTGTTTCTTTGAGTAGTCTGAGTTCTTCTTTGATATCTTTCTGCTCCTTGTGCAGATCGACCAAAGTTATTTCTTCAAAGCTTGGGATATTTCTTTCTTTCAGGACTGGAATAGTATTTGACTCAAAAGTTGGAAAATCTGTGAAGATCTTCTTCTTTCTTTTTTTCTTCTTCTTAAATTCTTTAGGGCTTGAACTCTCAGAACTGCTCGATATTTCTGAGACTACCTTTGGCTCTTTCTCCTTTTTCTTCATGTCCTTCTTCTCACTCTTTTTTTCTTTACTTCCTCTCATAGCTTTGAACACGACTTCTACTAGAGAGTCCTTAAGGCTACTACCTTGCATACTAGTAACAAGATGTGCGAAGTTAACTAGGTCATTACCTCCTTCTGAGGCCATTAGACAATATTCTGATTGGAAAAAAGCTTTAAAAGCTTCTTCTCTTTCATCTGCATATGATTCTTCATCTTCATCTATAACAGGATCAGATGTGGGGTCTTCAGATTGCTGGGCAACCTGTACCTGCTCATTTTTGGGAAGGCCTTATCGTATTCTCTATTTACTCTCTGGCCTTCTGGACACTAGGTCGTCTTATGGTAGCTGGAACCACATATTCTGCATTTTTGGCCCCATTCTCTCTGAGCCTTCTCATTTGGATGCCATATTTTTCTTTCTTCTTGGTTGGGCACCCATTTGATCGAATTGGGTTTGAAGACCCTTTGATTTGGATCCCATGGCTTGAAAGGCTTCCTTCTTGCTTCATCCCAAGGCCTTTTATTGTCATGTCTTTTCTAGTTATCTTGCCATGAAATTTTGGGTTGGAAGTTCCATTTTTTGGGATTCCATGGCCTTTGATTTTTCTTCTTTCTGTGATGGATTTATGTTTCTTCTAGTATTGGCGTTCTCCATCATACATGCCAGACATTTTGCAGAGTCCGCCTAAGCCATCCATCTTTGGAGCTTTGAGAAATTTTTCAGTTTTCTTCTTTGAGCATAGTCTTACTCTCCCCGCAGTGACTAGGGAATAGTAATTTCCATATCCATACCTGGATAGGTCAACTGAAATTGTTTGTTTCATGAATTCATAGAACCTTGATGGTAATGCTACCAAGTATTTTTGTTTCCATAATACAATGTTACCATCTTTGACAAACTAGATTCTATGGCTCCACTCTGTATGCAACTGCTCAAAGTCTCGCAAGGTCTTGCACCTCATGTTTAGCAGGAAATTTATTTTAATTTTTTCTCTGTCTTCGTCAAACACTGCTACTCCTCCATATTCACCAACCATAGCTCCCGTGATCTTACCAATCATATTTTTTTTCTGTAGTTCCTGCAGAATTCTGGATTGTAGCATTCTCCCAAGCTGCAATCTCAATATTACTTATTCTGTTATGCATCCATTGCTTCAATGTTCCTGTGAACCCTGCAATGAGAGTTTTGCAGGCCTATACTGGGTCTGTACAAAATTGTCTGTAACAAGAATAACATATATACATTTGATCTAAGACTTCTCTAATTATTTTTGGACTCATTCCATCTATTTTCGAAACATAAGTAAGTTTTGGATTGGAGTCTTGTTGCTTGGGGTTTGCAGCAAACAATTGTCATAGATCTAGAGCAATCTGTCTTCCTGAATATGGATTTTTCTGGTCATAAGCTGGGAAAGCCATATTTTCATTTTCAAGGCTATCTTGATGGTTGATTTTTTCTAATTTACTATTAGCACTGGAATCCTTTTCTGTACATGACTCTCTACCACAAGCTACTAGTTCATCCATGTATTCAACTGTGTAAAAGATGAACGGAGAAGTGGAAGAATCTAGTTTTTGAAATGAATACTTAGTATCTATGACCAAAGGATTTTCTTCTTTAGGGGAAATTACCTGGATAGGGGCATGGGCTTGCTCCAAGAGAGTCCTTGATGGTACTAGTAATTTTTGGTGGATTTTCTTGAAATTCCTATTTAGAATCTCATCATTTTTTAAACACAGAGAAACAGAGTTTTCTATGCTTTCAGCCTTGGAGGCTATTTCTTCAGCTGTTTCTTTCATCGTATTTATTCTATTTCCCAAGTTCTCATCATTCTAGGTTATTATGTGGGTATCTTGTTTTGCCTTCTTCATATGATTTTTGAAACCTTCATTGATGTCTACATGTATGGTTTCAAGCTTTTCACTCAGCATATTGACAGAAGATTGGACTTCTGTAACTATTTCTTCTTTAGCCATCTTGGCTTCTAAGAGTTGGTTTGACAACCCTTTAACAGTGAGATTAGTCCACTTATGTGCTTCTCTAAACTTATTTGCATCATCTCCAGTTTCTTCAAGTATGGGTCTGGCAATATCTCAATCACTCAAGCTAGCACACAGAGATAACACATAGAGAGAGTAAATAGTTGAATATTTGAATGACTGGCTTCTAACTTTATAATTTGTTATCTATTATTCTCTTCTTCTTTTTAATTTCCATGACTATTTTGGATTTTAGGAAAGTGCATCAAGGAGGAGACAACATGTTCTTTTTATTATGGTGCTAAAAATTTGTTTCTAAAGAGCATATATATATAGATATATCCAACATATTCCGACATCAGCACTACAACTCGCTTCTATCAATGCAAGCATGAAAAATAAAAAGAAATGCCTTCTACAGAAATGGTAGCTCAAAAGAAGCATATGCATTGGGAATACATGCCAACAAACATGATAATTGACAGCATTTTCCATACCTCATTTGTAGGGGAGTGAAACCTAGAATTTCTTCCTATGCCAAAAGGCATCAGGTCTCTCTACACATACAAAGTCTTCCAATTTTTTTTTCGATTTCATCTTTCTCTTTATGCCATTCTGGATGGAGAAGCTGAGCTTCAATCCTTTTGTATTGCATATCTTGCTGGATTAACTTCAAGTCTTGTTATGTGTGTTATATTGCTCGATAGAATTCAAAAGATTAATGGACTTGAGTAGACATTTTAGGAAAAGACTTGAATTCATAAAAAAATTTGCTTTTCCCTGTAGTAAACCATATGCCTTTCTTAATCCAAACATGAAAACAATAATCACTAAGGTATTCACTCCAATATAGAAGATATAACTAAATTTAAGAAGTGAAGTGGATAATAGATTCACATGTTGATCCCAAAAGATGCTCTTTAAATTTGTACAATGATCATCTTCTTCCGCTTAACTCGATCTACATTTTTGACTTGTCACATAATTAGATAATTTTTTAGTTGAATTCTTTAAATTATGTGGTATATCCTCCAAAATAGTTGTAAAGTCTAGGCCACTCTATAGTATACAACTTGGTTGAGAAGGCAATCTTGACAACTTCTAGAATGACCCTAAGGACTGTTTGTTGCTTTCCTCAAATTTATTTTATAGCCTATTGTTGATCTAAGATGAAAAAAAAATTCATATCTTAACAAGGATGGTTTTGAGTCTAGGAAATGAATGGTGCTAGTTCACCTTCCATTGTTGTTCTTGGACCCTCTTCTACCCTTCTTTCGATGGATCTCTATGGGTAGGATTTCTTAGTGGAGGGGACATATTCCTCACTGGATATTGAGATGGTAAATTGGATAGAAGAGTCTTAGATTATACTTTCACTATCTGTTGTTTCCTGGATCCTTTTTATCCTTTGTAATTCCTCTATATAGTATTGTTTCATTTTTTCCCCCATTCCCTGCTAGAAGTCCCATAAAACTCCATTCTATTCTCATTATATCCTTTTCCTCCATTATCTTCCGCTCTAGGTGTTATTTTCACTATCTTTCCCTTCTTCCTTTTTTTTCCTTTCTTGGTTCTTGTCTAGTGTTTTGTCCACAAAATAAAACTCCTATGTTTCCTTTTCAGGTGCTACTAGGCAATCTAGAGTTACCTCTTTATGGCCAAAGTCCATTTGCATTTCATGAGATAGATTGAAAGCCCTTGGTTTTCTTGCAAAGACTGGAAAGATTTAAAGGCTTGGTTTTCTTTGAGTAGTAGATAGGTTTGTCCCTGCTTGAACTCAAAGCAGCTTGAATCTTATTCCCAATTGTATTGCATCCAAATTATTGAATGTTATTTCGAATTTACTATGCATCATTTTATTTTGCATATATGGGTGTGTTGTATCCTAGCTATATACCATGCAACTTATCTTGATAGAGTTAGCTTAAAATCTATTTTTCTTCTAAGATGGAGGAACTTGTCATGTGCTTTGACACTTATTCATGGAATCCTTGTATTAAGGAGGTCCATGTAGTAAACTACTTACAAAATTAAATTGTGATGTGTTTCTGTAGGTTTGTGGAATTACAAGGAAACATCCAAAAAATATATGGATGGCTACTGAGGGAGTGTATCTTCCAATTTCAGGGAAAAAATAACAAGGTTTCTATCAATGCAATTTTTTTTATATAGGAATTTGTTTATGTAGTACTCCTACTCATTGAATATATTCAAATTTTATAGGATATGCCAATTTGTCTTTTGTAGAGAGAAACTGAGCATAATGTTTTTGTAAAGGAGTTCTTTTTTCATTTCTTGATATATTTAGGTGAATCTAAATTCCTGTACTCTAAATTTACCTATGGAATATTGTTAAAACCTAGGACATGATCAGACAATGTTGAACCAGGAAACACATCCCCACTAATTGCAATACCTACAGGAGTGTAAGGTTTCCAAGGTGTGTGAATTATATGGGATGCTAGTAGATACAAGAATCTAAGCAGAAAAAAAGGGTTTTTAGATAATTAGCTAATGACAACAATAATAAATATCAGTTACCTTCATATATTCCATCAGTTACACGTGAAATAGTATTGTAGAGTTCATTTGACATTCCCCCTTGCAGGAAACTAATATCAGCAATGCCTAAACGAAAAACAAATAAAAACAATGAAATAAAGCTAAGCCATTCAAAGACAACAAAATAGTTCCACAAGGAACAAATGACGTAGATGAATTCATGTAGATGACCAAAAGCAATCAAATGCAATTCAAAACCATGCCATGTCAAATGTAGCAAAGTACTGCTTAAGGCAACTCCAAAATAAGAGAGAGCTTAGGATGATTACAAATTTAGAAACAAAACCAACAGATCCAAATAAGTTATACCTTTTCTCCATTTCCATACATCTTCACAACCTTCATGAATCCTTCAGCTCCTCCTTATCTTGCAAGGAAATTTGTGCTTTGCACTTTGTATTTCATACCATTTAGTATTCAAACTAAATTATGCTCTTTGAAGAGGCATATTCAACTGCTTGACTTGTCATTTGGCTCTCTGTCAACAAAGAATGCAAGCAAATAACTTTGTTGTCATTGATGTAGTTAATCCTCTCTCATTGAGTATGAATGTTTCGTAAGATCTCAGAGTGAAGGATATATATACTACAAAGAGAACCAATTCACAATTCATTTCTAGGAATCAACCACAAATTTGACAATAGTCCAGAGCTGATCATCAACAAACATATACCTATTGTGGAAGATTCCAGATACCAAATTTGTTGGACAAGTTCTTGAGGTTCAAATTTCTACACTAAATATAGCAACTTCAAGAAGCCTGCCAACGTGCCAAACCAAGAATGTAAGCTTCCAAATTGTCTTTTCAACTCACCATTATCCAGAAGAATTGGTAGTACTCTCAGTCAGCATGCTTGACAAAATTTAAGGAAAAATATCGAAATTTGGTAAATATCATGACCCAACAAATAAATTTCCGCAAATAAATTTGAATCATTCATAACATTGAAATAAAAGAAGAAAATGTCTAATATAAAGTGAAGGAAAAAACATAAAAACTTAAAAGATAATGTTATAATTAAAAACTGTAATCTTCTAAGTTTATCCACTAGAGTTTCTAAACATAATGTTTAAATTTTGAACTATTTGTTTTCTCAAACTTTATGGAGAAGTTATGGAATTAATTATGAATTAGTTGTCACTGAATTTGAACATGGACACAAACCAGGTGACTTATGTAATACTTATATTTTTTCATATATGTTCTTGAAATTGAAAAGAAACACTATCTACTTCAAAAGGAAATTGTTGCTACAACTATGTTAACATTTTGCACACTTTAACAATTGTCACTTACTATGATGAAATACAAAAACCAAAATTGCAAACTTATCACACCAACTACTAAAAATAAAGAACAAACCCAAAAAAAAACAATGTGAGAAGAGGGGTGACCTATCCCATGCCACTATGAGGACCTTCCAAGTAAAAAGTGGTCCAATGCACTTAATACGCTAAGGCAAACCAGATACAAGGTGAAAATCAGACTTGAGCTGAGAACTCAATTCATCCAATTCCCTCTTCTACCTTCCAAGATGGAAGGGGAAGAGTATTTATACAAAAAGAAGTGAATAGTCATGATGGCTAACTAATCACTCAATTCATCCAATTCCCTTTAATAGCACTAACTAATCATAATATGACTAATATCATTAAATCTTTTACATGTTTATTTGTCACTGGCTTCCCCTTGAAGGCAAAAGCTGAAAATAGACAAGAAGGAAATGATGCAAACAGGAAAGATCATGCTTTCAACCATGTAAAGGTGAAGCCATCTATATTATATCTCACCAAAAGGTGTGGGTTCCATATCAAAATGTGTTATTACTGTTCCAAATGGTCCTAAATTCTGCAAAGTCTCTTTTCTGTGCTCAAAACAATCTTCAAGACATATGTTGGTAGACAACACTAGCTTAGGAAGAGTTGTATGATGGGCCCTTTTGGGAACCCATCATTCCCCCTTGCTTAAATTGACTCACCCCAAGTGCTCAGTAAACTTTTGAAGGAGAAGTGAAGTCATCAAAACTGGACTCACTAGTACAAAATGAAAGATAAGTGACTAGGTGACTAAAACACTTAGTCACCACAATTGTTTCAAGAAATAAATGACTAAAATTGAGTAATTTTAAGTGAACCAACTAAAAACGACTAAGATAAATGACTAATTTAGTCACGTGATAAAATACACGACTAGATAACAAGTGACTAAAATAAAAATGACTAACATAAACAACTAATTTAGTCATAAGAATACAAATATGACTAACTAACTGTTGGGCCTGGCCCAAGGGGGACAAATTTTGAACACAATAATTTTTGGGAACTACGAACCTAAGCGCAACATGGATGGAGACTTTTTGTGAAAAATCAGTTTTGGAAACTACGAGGAGAAGCGCAGCACCGTTTTGGTATGCTGTGAGGTTCCACATAGCACGGTGTCGAAAGAACTGCGAGGTCTGTGCCGCAAGGAGTATAGCGCTGTGATGTGCCACGTCAATGGAGATCTAGCTAAGCAGAGCGTGGATGGAGGATGGTAGGCAGTTATTTTGGTTAGGTCACAGAAGACCTATTTTTGGCAAAGATCGTCGATAACTACCAAGCAGTGGGTAGCTGCAGATCTGGAGGTAGGTGACCGATCACAACAAACAAAAGACTACTACTACTCGAACCAGTCATCTAAAGACGTGAAATAAGGAACATCTCGGCGAAAGCAACCTGTTGGCGCGCGCATGACAGAAGATCCGCTGCCAGATACCAGTAGTCCAGTTGTGGGAAAACCACGACAGTTTTGTAAACCTAAGGGTTTTGCCTTCATAATGTAAAGACATGACCTATGAGTCTTGATCTATAAATAAGGCGATTTTGTAAATGAAAAGGTTAACTCTTCATTTCGTTGATTATTATTGAATATTGTTAGATCTGTGAGATTGAAGCATTGTAAAGGCTCTACAGTTGAGTGCGCAAAGACCAAATTTTGAGAGAGAGAAGAACGTCTGCAGCTGAGTGCGCAGACGAAGAACTGTTGTACCCTTTCCTAAGATATTAAACAACAATTCTTGTTGATGTAGCTTCCCATCTGGGGGAGTGAACCACGTTAAACCTTGTGTTATGTGATTTTTGTGTATGTTTGCCATTATGTTTACTTAAATTACTTACAGTGCATGCATAAGTTACTGTTATCTTATATGTGTTTACTTTTATCTGTATTCACCAGGAAAGGGATGGAATAAGATGTTAGTAACTCATGTATGGATGAAGATTAACAGTTAAGCACCTATAAGTCCTTGAAGGAGTGGATCTATGAGATGAACACACAGTTAATTTTTAAGGTTGACTCGCAGTATCAAAGCACACAGCACTACACACTTCACTCCTTTGAATAAGTTAAGATGTTTATCAGCCTAAGTAAGGATGCATGATTAAGGATTATCCAACAAGATTGAATAGAAGTGATTAGGTCTCATAAGAGACTGCGAGGTCTAGTTGACACACCAGCCCATAAGAAGTGTTGCGCGATAAGCTGTTGATAACTTATCGTTGTAGAGTGGAAGTAATCCCAACACCCAGTCGGTTGAATGCGCGGGGTGCGCAAGCATCCTTGATCACTGTGACATTCAACACAAAGTAGAAGACCTCGCATAGTCACCAACCACCGTTGCACAGTCTGTCACTGCGATGCGCATTAATCAATTGAAACACTCGCATCACAAGGTTGTGGAAACCTGCTTCTGCAACCACCCCTTCAAGATCCACCTTGGGTGAGACCTCAGGCTGCTTGCAGTCTATTGCCAAAAGGGCCGGTGAATAGGGGTGTGTTGGTATCTTGTACCACAAAGTACTTGGGTCTACATTGGAAAACCTCTAGATCAGAAGCAAAGCCAACAAATGGTTATGTTTCCGTGCTAAGACCAGTGATGCGATAGTGTATTCAGAAAATTAATGTCTGATAGTTGGCATCCAGAAAAGAAAGAGATCTGGGCTTGGTGCGATAAGATCGAAAGAGATTTCACAAAGAAAGAAAACAGACATCCACGTCTATTTGACATATAGTGGTTGAATAGATACCTGTAGAGGTACATCCACGAAATTTTTTGGGCTTCGTTTCCACATGTGCTACACAAGTGGATATCACTCCTAGCAAAAAGAAACAATTGTTCCCAAGGCGGAGTACCTACAGTGTGGGGTCTGGAGCTTACTGAACAACTCAAAGCAATCAACAGCACACTGTCGTGAGCAGTTGACTTCTGGGTTGATAGCATACTAGAAGGATTTGTGACCGAGTTCGTTGTAGATACGCTGAAGTCCTATAGCCAAGCTGAAGCATACTTTTTCGAAGGATTCAGAGGTAAGTTCCTGAAAAACCTCAGCCTGTATATTAAAATGCTTTTAGCTGAGAAAGGTGTTTTAAGAATGCAGCAATAAATCTAAATCTATCATGGTAGAGAATACACACATTGATTCTGACGAAGAAAACCATACTTTGAGAAGTGGAAAGAGATATAATCTTACTAACGAAAAGAATCCTAGACAATCTAGAAACTGTATAGATACCAAAATTCCATGTGACCTCAATAGTAAGAACACTTAGTTATCAGCCACAATCCAGTGTATTACACCTCAGAATCAATTAGTCCATAACACACCCATTGCGACTGTTGCGCAACCCATCCCACATATTAGTAATACTAGTAACACCACAGGACCGAGTGCTCACAGCACTATGACTCAACCGATTCCACACAATACTATCCCTAGCACAATCTAGCAGCCTGTGTCTACTTCTGTCATAGGGAATCAGTCATAGAACAGTGCACAATCCAGAAGGAGAATGATAGATAACGATATAAAACTGCTAATATTCAAAAGAACGGGTCAGGAAGACCCTGATCAACACTGCTTTCTATGCAAAGCCGTGTGGAGTGTCAAGCAAGTTACGGATGATGCTATAAAAAGAGCGCATCTCATCACTACTTTTAGAGATAGAGCACTACATTGGTTTATGAAGTATTCTCAAGTACAGTCAAGAAACTTAGCAGACATCAAGACCGCGATCGCAGTAGAGTTTAAAAAACCCAAATCAGAATCACAGTGCATAATGGAGTTGAAAGAAATTAAGCAGAAACGTACTAAATCGGTATGGGAATTCGACCAAAAATTCAAAACATTGTTGTACCAATTGATCTTTGTTATAGCTCCACAACAACATCCAGAATGGTTCATTGCTGCGCTATTTCACCATATCATACAACCACTGATGCAACAGAAGGTTGTATCTCAAGAAGAGGCCTTGGATATCGCAATGAAGTTGGAAGCCTCACCAACTGAGAAAGTAGTTCTGGGATGATACAGATCTAGAACCAGTTGGCTACCTTAACCCTAGAATTACAAGGTATGAAAAATGGGAAAGAATAGAGACATGAACAAAGACATGAAGTTTGGTGCACTGGATGCAAAGGAGAGGGCCACACTAGAGAACATTGCCCCTTATTTCAAGATTATATTAAAAGTGGTGCACCAAACCAAATAAATATGAATCAGAACCAAGCACCATGCTATGAAATTTGTAGAACCAGAGGACACCGGCCTGAATATTGTTACCTCATAGAGAAATATGTCAAAACGTCTAAAAACTTGTATTGTAATTTATGTAAATCAGTTGGACATTGCTATGAATATTATATGTATGTTAATTAAAGTTATTAGTTATTAAGTGAAAGGGTGTAACCCTTCACTATACACGCTCAAGCCTATAAAAGCGAGCCTCATTGTAATTATTAATCATCCATTATCGATTATATATGCTGTATCCGTGTCCGGATATACTCAGTGATTATTCAAGCGAATAATCCTCCAATGGAAAATAAATCCATTTGATAAAATAATAATATATAATAAATCATGGATGATTAATAATTACAATGAGGCTCGCTTTTATAGGCTTGAGCTTGTATAGTGAAGGGTTACACCCTTTCACTTAATAACTAATAACTTTAATTAACATACATATAATATTCATAGCATTGCCACTCTCTTAGAAAGGCTTTGTCCTCAAAGCCTTATAATTTTGTTGCATTGTTCTTTGCGATGCCATGGCTGATGAAACATGTCGATACGAACTGCTAAGTGTAGAGCATAACTTCCGATACATCGACAGATCAATCCATCCCAAATTGATTTTTTGTGGACTGATGGGATTTCCTACTGATGTGTCGTCAAGAGATTTGATCACATTAGTACCATTATTTTTCGACATTTCCCACTTTTTCAAATATCAGTTTTTATGGTTGGGGTGTCGATAAGGAACTTTCACGATGTCGTCCATAGATTGTTCTATCTTCCGACTATTTTTCAACTTCTTAATTTTTGTGACTAGTATATTGTTATGATTTCTTAGTCTAAAAATTTCTTCAGCATTGTTAGATAATGCTTTATTACTCTTCGCGATCTCTGACTTATATGTCTTTTTAGAGTCGTCATTTTGTTGTTGAAGAACTTTTATCTGTTGTCGACACTGGCCGACCTCTGATTCTTGACTTTCTAAGTTATGTCATAACTGCATTAGTTCTTCATCTTTGTTGCTAACGATTTTGTTCAAGCGTATTATTTCTGCTTCGTAATTATTTATTTCCTTCTTTATATCTTGATTTTTCAATCTCTGATTGAAATCACTTTCATCTTTTAATTCCTTGATTTGCGCACATAATTTTTCTATGTGATTTTTTTGGTTGGACATTGCTTGTTCATTGAACCGTTCTTGTATCTTATGTAGTTCAATATTTATTTCTGATTGTGTGTTAATGTCTCGTAATTCTTCATTGTCTTTTCGATAGCGCTTTAACTTGGCTTCTAATTTCTCTCGCAAATCGGCTTCCATGGTTTCTGTCTTCTTCGACGGTGGAATGATCTTCTTTGATTTCTTTGATGAGTCTTTCTTAAACTTGGTCGTACTTGTCGTTAACGCGTCTCGACTTCTTGATAAGCCTTCCTTTACTTTGACTTTTTCAATGATAAATAACTGTCCTTGATTTGATTTCTTCGATGATAAGTGTTCTTCGACTTCTTTGATAATAAGGAGTCTTGCTTGGGCTTTGTCTTTAATGTCTTCTTTGACTTGGTCTTCTTTGACTTGAATTTGCTTTGTTTCTTCAAACAATTCTTATTTCAAAAGAATTGATTTTTTTTTCCTTTGATAATAATAATTATTATTAAAAGCTAATAATAATATTATTATTAATATTTTTTTGTTTGTTTTTGAAATGTTATATAGTATAATAACAATAATTTTTTATTTTTTTCAATAGTAATAACTATTGTTAATTCTAAGAATTAATGGCCAAAAAATAAAATATAATATTAATAATAATTGAAATTAATATTATAGTATGTTTTTATTTTCTCATAACGTCACAACTATAATAATAATAATTATTTATTATTATATTGTAATTATTTTGTTTTGACCTAATTTGAATTAGGGTTTGTGTGTATAGATTCATGGTGGAGTGATGGACGTGGTGTAGGGGTGGAGCGACGAAATGGAGGAGGCTGGCCTGGCGTGGAGAAGGAGGTGGTTGAAGAGATGGCGAATGGAGGCGCTGTAAGGAGAAGTGTGTGGAGGGCACAGCAGGAGAGATGCTGGCAGTCAGGGAAAGTGTGGGCAGATAGAGGAGGGAAATGGTGTGGATTTGTGGTGCTGTGTATGGACTGGAGGAGGTGTGAAAGTTGTAGAGGTGTGGTGGAAGAGGGATGGCGGAGGGACACCGGGAGAGGGTCAACGCAGAGGGGTTAGCGTGGGGGATGCTGGGGCGTAAGTGGAGGTTGATGTGGGAGGGAGTGGCCAGAGAGGAGGGCCGAGGTGCTGGGGAGGCGCGTGGAGGAGTGTGGATGGAGCGTAGGTGGGCGACGGAGGGAGGGAGTGTGGTAAAAGAGGAGGAGGGTTTGGCGTGAAGGGAGGAGTGGTAATGGAAGAGGCCTAGAAGGTAGGTGCTTGAGGGTGTATTGGGAGAAGGTGCATGCGTTTGGAGTGAGGACAAAGGGAGGCGGAAGGATGTGCGAGGATGTGGGAAGGTTGTGGCGGGGGAGGGAGGATTTGCAGGTGGGCGATGGGCGCACTGTGTGTAGGAGGCGTGTTCGGGAGGATGGAGAGTTGAAAGGAGGTGGGCGTGGGTGGAGAGAGAGCAGGGGGTGGTGGATGCAGGCGGAAGTGGAGCAGCGGAAAGATAGAGTGTGTGAGGGCGAGAGGAAGGAAATTTGTAGCAGAGGATTTCTTCAGAGTATGGATGGCTAAAATCCGGGTGTCAGATCACAGATCCGAGCTCAAGGAATCCTTGAGTGTTTGGCTAAAAACCCGAAATCAGTAGAAGCCTGAGGAAAGGCTGGCTCTGATACCAATGCTATATCCGTGTCCAAATATACTCAGTGATTATTCAAGCGAATAATCCTCCAATGGAAAATAACTCCATTTGATAAAATAATAATATATAATCGATAATGGATGATTAATAATTACAATGAGGCTCGCTTTTATAGGCTTGAGCGTGTATAGTGAAGGGTTACACCCTTTCACTTAATAACTAATAACTTTAATTAACATACATATAATATTCATAGCAGACATGATGAGTCTAACTGTTACGCTTATGAATTGATGACTGAAAGAAAGCAAGATATGGAAGCAATGCGAGTGCTGGAATGTACCACATCCAAGAGGAAAATCAGCCAAAGCAAGAGAACACCCACTATGATCAGGGAGGATATAAAGGCCACAATGGTGGATATCGTGGGAGAGGAAGAAATACTGGCCAAACTCAAGGAAGAGGACCAGGCTAGGTCATATGCTATAACTGTGGTTAGCCAGTTCATGTATCAAGAAAATGTACTAATACATGCACCACATGCAATTACTGTAAATCAGTTGATCATGTGATTGAAGATGATCTCATGCTTGAGGTAGAAATGTAGAAGCAGAGAAGAACAAAAACACCGAACCCTAACATCCAGTTGATTGCATCAGAGAGCAGAATTACAGGTTAGAGCATCAATGTAGTAATGCGAAGTGGCGTTGATACAGTAAAAGACAAAAGCGCAGAAGCCTCGACTTTTGGAACAACTAATACTAAAAAGAACCCTATAGAAACAATAGGAATTAGAAAATATCCTAGGAAAGCACCTCCATTGAAATTACAGAAAAATAAAGAAATATTTAAAGAAGCACGAGACATGTTTAAACAACCACCACCTAGTTCACCAATGATCCTGTTGCGCAGTCAAGAACCACAAATAGATGACATGCCACTAGCATATGATCAGACGCGCGTTGCACCAGATACATCTGCTTTTGTTGCGCAGTTTCTACACAGTTGTATCAAGTTATTAAAAAACAAAGACACTCTAATGGAATTTGAAAAACTGATAAATTAGTATGAATCATGCAGTAAGAAAGGAATACCACATGGCACAGTACATAACATTAGGAGTCCCAAAAGAACCGGCAGGGAAATGCGGTTCACTGCACAGATAGGAGATTACGAGATGGACGAGATCATTCTTGATCTAGTATCTAAAGTGAATGTCCTGACCAAGCATACATGGTAAGCGATGGGAAAACCAAAGTTACAGTGGTCACCTATACAGTTAAGAATGGCCAATAAAGGCATAGTTATACCACTGGGAAGGTTAACCAATACCATTGTCAACATTGAAGGAGTGCGAAGTTATGCAGACTTCGAAGTAATTGAAATTGTGGATGATAGCAATCCTTATCCAGCACTGTTGGGCATCGATTGGGCAATGACAAACTCCACCATCATCAATATGAAGACAATGAAAATGATATTTGAAGGCAATGACATAAGGGTCATCGCACCATTGGATCCTTCACAAGGGGAGTGATATGTTGAACCTATTCAAGAAGAGTACAGAGCTCAAGACCTTGACCGTATCTATAAAATGACAAAAAATGATGCGGATTATACTCATCCTACTACGGATGGAACGCTAAGCTGGCACTACGATAGTTCTTGCATCTCAGACTCTGAGGCAGGATTAGAAAACTGGCAACACATAATGCATGAAGTATCTGCTAGGAGATGCACAACAATTACAAAGTCACTCTACTGGATTGGAAAGCAGGTAAGTCCAATCCCCACTTATGATGGTACAGCTAACGTCTATTCATTTATCAAAGAATACACTGCAGTAGTTGCATATGAACATCGCATCTCAGCATTAGACATGGCACTCCGCGAGACACCTGCTAGATGGTGGGCGACGCATAAAAATACATTGACAACTTGGAACTAGTGCAGAATCAAACTACAGATCAGATTCGCTGATAAGGTTGCACTACCATTTGAGAAATATAATGGCCACAAAGATACAAAGGATCATATTGCCGCCTGTGCAAAATGATGGGAAGAAAGACCATAGAAAGAATGGGTACATATCTTTGTGCATACATTGGAGGATCCCATTCCAAAGAAATGGTGCCTAGAGGAAGAGTTGCGCAGAGGAACAACGGATTGGTCTATCCTTACTGCGAGTTTCCAAAAGGACTTTATCTTTGAAGACGACCATCTAACCATCCATGACGCGCTGCAGCTTATCAAACAAAATATATTCACACCAGATTGTATGGAGCAAAAAATAACATCAAAAGAGTTTTTTGAAGCAAACAACGTACTTGCAAGTCTACAACCAAATTGGACAGAACAAGTAGAGCAAGTCATGGGTTGTTATAACTTAGCTGAAAAAGATGAAGATAAGGAAGACAGCGATGAGGAGGAACCGTGCAATATAAATATCCCTGAATATGAAGGAATGTGCAAAGTAGAAGGACCTCCATTAGAGATTCCTGATATAAGTGGACCGGTTAAAACAAAGAAAGTGAACATCGGTACTAGTGAAGAACCGAAGTTCGCAGCAATAGGAGACTATTGGGATGATGATACAGTTGTAGAGATCGCAGCTCTATTACAGGAATATCAGGAAGTATTCCCAACAAAGTTTATAGAGATGAAAGCATCCTGGGAGACTTAGGAGTGATGAGAATTCCACTTAAGCCAGGAGCGAAACCTATTAAACAAAATCCATATAGACTGAATCCACACTACAAAGAATGGGTTAAGGTAGAACTCGACAAGATGCTCGATGCAGGAATCATTGAACCAGTTGAAGCATATGAATGGATAAGCCTGATGGTCATCCAAGACAAGAAAACAAAGGGTGAGATTAGGATCTATGTTGATCTCAGAAAGTTGAATGATGCCTCTATACATGACCCATTTCCTACACCTTTTACCGACGAAGTACTTGATAACATTGGAGGAAATGACGCATTCTCTTTTACTGGTGGATTTTCTGGATACCATCAGATAAGAATTGATCCAGAGGATAGGCATAAACCATTTTTGCAACAGAATGGGGATCTTTCCAGTATACAGTCATGCCTTTTGATTTGAAGAATGCACCAGCCATATTTTCAAGAGTGGTGATCGCAGCATTTAAAGAATTCATCAACAAGTTTTTAGAAGTTTACTTTGATAATTGTTCCATTTTTGGGTTACTGAAGAACCATGCCACGAACCTCGGAATGATGCTAGAAAAATGCAGACAACATCAGATTTCATTGAATTTCAAGAAATGTATTTTTTGTGTTCCTTATGGGATTCTGCTGGGACATATCGTGTGTTAGCAAGGATTGATGGTTGATCCTGCAAAGATTGCAGTTATTGTAAAGTTGCCTACACCAAATTTAGTTAAACAAATTGCGCACTACACTAGGGCATACCGGATACTACAGGAAATTCATAAAGGGTTATGCACAGACAACCACAACAATGGAGAAGCTTTTAAAAAAGGATGCACTGTTCATTTGGAATGACGATTATGAGAAAGGATTCGACACATTGAAAGAAAAAATGGTCACCGCGCCGATCCTAGTTTTTCCAAACAGGGAAAAGCCATTTCACGTACATGTTGATGCTTCATGTATAGCATTGGGTATTGTTCTTGCGTAGCCAGGAGAAGGAGGCATTGATCATCCCATTTGATTTTCGAGCAAAAACTTGTCATCTACTGAGAAGAACTATACCACTACTGAAAGGGATGGTGCAGCAACAGTATCCAGTTGGACTGTTAATAGTCGAATCTGACTCTCATATTGAATAATAAATAGGAATAATATATTAGATGATGTTGATAAATTACAGTAAGATCATCTTTTATAGGGCTTGAGGAAGCATAGTGAAGGGTTACGACCTTTCACTTAGTAACCTAATAATATATTAATTTATAAATAATAATATTAATTAAATATTCACAGCATTGCCTTCCCCTTAGGAAAGCTTTGTCCTCAAAGCTTGAGTATTTTCCTAATTCTGGCTCTATGTCGCACTAATGACTTGAGAGGTGCGATTTTGATTACGACCATTGCCTCATTTTGATTATTATGTCTTGGTATTTGCAATAAGTACGAACTTGGTGAAGTTTTGTTTACGTTATTTCTACTTGTGTGATTGCTTCTTTTAACTATGTTTGTCGTCAATTGAACATGCTCAACATACATTATGACCTTAATTATTTTTGTGTTGTTATCCCCAACACATTTTGTATCAATTCCCTTGAACGGGCTCCTTGTGCTTATAATGCTCATAAGAACATCGGTCTTATCTTGTGTCTGATATGTTAAATTTTGAGCATAAATTCACAATACTCTAGGATCTTCACTGAGAGAATAACATATACAGTATATCAATGCATGACAATCACAATAAGCATGACAAGAATCACAAGAATCAAAAGCATGAGAGAGAAGAGACACAGAGTTTCCGTAGGGAAAACCCTAAGGTGAAAAACCCCACAACTTCCTCAAAGATAGAGAGAGAAATGGCTCAACCAAAGTACAACCAAAATACACTGAGATAGTCTCCTAGTAGCAGATGATCCTCCTCCTCACTATTGCGCCACTTTTTGAGTGAGAGAGATATAACTTTCTGAATGATCTAAATAGAGATCACCTAATCTCTATTTATACTAACCTGTTTTCCCAGTGGCCTTATGGGGCCGACTTGTCTAGCTAGGTACATCCACATTATAATATATATATTTCAGGGCCTACCCCACACATGGTGGTCTAATAACCCATCAACAAGTACACACACTTGCGACACTTGTCAATCCACATGACGACACTTCCTTATAGAGGAATAACACATCTCTAATAAGGGTACAATAAATATATATGAAATACATTCCGAAGTTACATATACATCAACACTCCCTCTTAACTAGGAAGGTATTTCTCGACACAGATCTGCTAGAGAATTCTTCTTCTCGGGATCATCGTCATCATCATCGTCACTGCTGCTGCTATCTCAACCAATCTCTAACTCTACTCGTCATAGGAAGTTCTACAGAGCCAGTCCTTTTTCATACTGGATGTAGGCCCACCACCTGTAGGTCTTCATCATCATTGGCCATACTATGGAATCCTCAGGACTTATTACGTGCGTCACAAAACCTTGAAAGAGCATCCCAGGCTGTTACGAGCACACGTCTCTACCTATAGGATCTCCCAGGTCCATATTATATGTGACCTCACCACAAAACCTCGCAAGAGCATCCCAGGTTGTTACAAGCACACGGCTCTACCTATAGGATCTCCCAGGGACAGATTATATGCGGTCACCACAAAACCTCACAAGAGCATCCCAGGCTGTTACGAGCACACATCTCTACCTATAGGATCTCCCAGGGACAGATTATATGTGTTCATGGCAAAACCTCACAATAGCATCCCAAGACTTATTACGGGCACACAACCCAACCTATCGGATATCCCAGGGACATATTATATTCCATAGGACAAAACCTTGAAAGAACATCTGCCAGATATCCCAGGGCCAGATTATATGCCATAGTAAAAACCTCGAAAGACTATCTGCAGATCTCCTAGGGCCAAATTATATGTCCTCCCAGAGCAAAACCTCGAAAGAGCATTTTCCAGATATCCCAGGGCCAAGTTATATGCCATAGGCAAAACCTTGAAAGACTATCTGCAAATCTCCCAGGGCCAAATTATATGCTCATCTGCACAACCTGAACCACGGCCATAGAGTATCAACCTGATACTCACCATACATCATCCTGATGTACACATGATCATCCTGATCATCATCACTACAACATCCTGCTGCATGTCATCTGGAGCAACATCCTGATCATACAATGCATCTACCTGATGCATACCAAGTATCTACCTGATGCATGCCAAGTTTCTACCTGATACATATCATCATACATGATCCACTTGATCATACAGTGTATCCACCTGATACAAATACATGATACATATCACCATACATGATCCACCTGATCATACAATGTATCCACCTGATACATATTCAGATACATGGTTCAAGCATCCAACTTGATGCATATACAAAAATACATACACATGATCCAACCGATCATATCCAGCATTCAACATGATGCGTACATACATATAAATGATCCAACTGATCATATCCAACATCCAACATAATGAGTACATACATATAAATGATCCAACTGATCATATCCACCATCCAACATGATGCGTACATACATGTAAATGATCCAACTGATCATATCCAGCATCCAACATGATGCGTACATACATATAAATGATCCAACTGATCATATCCAGCATCCAACATGATGCATACATACATACATAAAAATGATCCAACTGATCATATCCAATAGAAACCAGAACATCATCCTGATGCTCATCATCCAGCGCTTACATCTACAGCCATGTGAAGGATCCTCCTTCCAACATGCTTGGAATGGCTTCAGCAAATGTGTCCATCTCTTCTTCCTCGAAGTTTCATCAATCTAAAGAAAACCAAGCCTCTCTCTGAAGTACTCGATCTTCACCCTTGCTAGTGGCTTCGTCAACACATCTGCAATCTGCTCGTTCATCGCAACATACAGGAGCTTCACAGCTCCTCTAGGCACCATATCCCTGATATAGTGATATTTGATCTCTATGTGTTTCGACCTGTCATAAAACACTGGGTTCTCAGATAGCTTCACACAACTATGGTTATCACAGAAGATACCAGTAGCATCCAATGGGAGATCAAATAACTCAGATAGTAGCTTCCGTAGCCATACTGCCTCACAACTAGCTGAGCAGGCTGCAACATACTCTGCCTCAGCTGTACTTAGTGCTACGTAGGACTGCTTCTTGCTAAACCAAGAGATCACACCTGATCCCATATTGAAGCAGCACCCAGATGTGCTCTTCCTATCTGCAGCACTGCCACCCCAATCTGAATCAACATAACCCTGTAGGTTCAACTTTTGATTCGCTTCATACTTGAGCCCATAATCCACTGTACCCTTCAGGTACATCAGAACATGCTTTACAGCAACCAAGTGAACACTCCTTAGATCTATCAGGAACTGACTCAATGTGTTCACCGCAAAGCAAATATCTGGTCTCGTGTTCGTTAGGTACATCAAGGACCCAATCATCTGACGATACATAGAGACATCAACCGGCTCAGATGAAGCATCACATAGAAGCTTTAGATTCGATGCCATAGGTGTGGCCATGGCCTTGCAATCCATCATCCCGGATCTCTTCAGGATATCTACTATGTACTTCCCTTGACCAAGGAAGATCCCACCTGCACTCTGCCACACCTCCATACCTAGGAAATAGTGCATCATTCCCAAATCTTTCATATCGAACTCAGCAGCAAACTTCCTCTTAGTATCTGCAATCAATCTATCATCTCCTGTTACAAATAAGTCATCCACATACAGGAGTAGAATCATAGGATTCCCTTCCTCAACCTTGTAATAAAGGTTGGAATCCACTTTACTCTTGGTAAAGCCCAAACAAGATAGGAAACTGTCCATCCTACCATACCAGGTTATGGGAACTTGTTTCAAGCCATACAAGGCTTTCTTCAATCTACACACATATGACTCCCTGTCATGTATTTCAAAACCAAGTGGTTGCTCCACATATACATCCTCTTCAACTACACCATTCAAGAAGGCAGTCTTGACATCCATCTGGTGTATTTTTCATTTCATTGCTGCAGCCAGGGCAAGTACTATTCTGATGGAAGTATACCTGGCTATAGGTGCAAAAGTTTCTTCATAATCTATTCCCTTTTTCTGAGAGAAGCCACGAGCTACGAATCTTGGCTTGTATTTCTCTACACTGCCATCTGCAGCATGCTTGATTTTGTAGATCTGTTTGGAAGTCACAACAGACTTCTCTTTATGTCTTGGGACAACATCCCAAACATCATTATTCATTATTGATTGGTATTCCTCAACCATGGCATCCTTCCATTCTTTCTTTTCCACTGCTTCTTCATAACTGGAAGGCTCTTTGTCCATAATGTCACAGAGTAAAGCAACATAGCTGGTATGTGATCTGGTTCTCTTCTTTGCTCTGTGTACTTCTTCTGGAATGCCAAATCTTTCTGCAACTTGAATGAGCTCTCTAGCCCATGCAGATTTCCTCTTGTGAGAGTTATCCTCACGGGGTGGATATACAGGTTCTTGTGGATCTTCAAACTCACTTCTGGAACTGCTTTAGTCATGGTAGTGTCTTGAAATCTAGTTTCCTTAGGTTCTTCATAAACTTTGATAGGTGCCTTCCTTGATTTGATGAAAGCTGATTTTTCATCAAATGTTACATCCCTGCTGACATCAATCTTCTTGAACCCTGGAAAGTATATTCTGTAAGCCTTCAAGCTTTCACTGTAACCCACAAAGATACCCGTCTTTCCTGAAGGATCTAGTTTAGTCCTCTTTTCCTTTGGGACATGATTGTATACTAGACAACCGAATATTCTGAGATGGCCGACTTCAGGTTTCTTACCAAAAAAGACCTCTTATGGTGTCTTGTTGTCCAATATCTTGTGGGGTGTTCTATTCTGCACATATACAGTTGTTCTAGCTGCTTCTGCCCATAGATGCATAGGTAGATCCTCGTCATGCAGCATTTCCTTTGCTGCTTCCATGTTGTTCTGTCTTCCTTTCTGCAACTCCATTTTGTTGAGGATTATAAGGAGCAACCAACTCCCTCTTAATCCCTGAATCACTACAAAGCTTCTTGAAGTCACCTGAAGTGAATTCTCCACCATTGTCGGATCTGAATGTTTTGATCTTCTTGTCAGTTTGATTCTCCATCAAGGTTTTGAATTCCTTGAACTTATCAAACACCTCATCTTTGTTCTTCAAGAAGTATACCCAAGTCTTCCTGGAGAAGTCATCAATAAATGAGACGTAGTAAACATACCCACTAAGAGAATTGGATGACATAGGACCACATACATCTGAGTGGATGATTTCCAGGATATCTTTGGCCTTGCTTTCACTACTTGGGAAAGCCTTCTTAATGTTCTTACCTTTTGCACATCCTTTGCAAACACCTTCGTGTTTGGTCTTGATTTCAGGAAGGCCTTCTACAGCCTTGCTTGCAATTGGAAGTGCCGTATAGTGCATATGAGCAAGTCTTCTATGCCAAAGTTCACTTGGCTCCATGGATTCATGCACCATGGCATGTTCAGCTTGTCCCTTCAATTTATACAATCCCCCCTCTTTCTCTCCAATCACTACTGCATCATCTATGGTCTTTCTCTTTTGCCACATTAGGACTTGGCCATCCACAAATGCAACCCTCATACCTTTTGCATCCAATGCATAGATGGAGAGTAATTTCTTCTTGAGCCCAGGTACATAAAGGACTTCTTTCATCTTCAAAGAGTTTCCAGAATCTAGGTTGTAGGAGGCTTCACCACTTCCTTTGATTGGGTATTGATAATCATCCCAAGTTTCACCTTATGGGGTGATTCATGTTCAGATAGATTCACAAAAGATTCCTTAAACCCAGTCATGTGTTTGGAAGCCCCACTATCAATAAACCAACCATTACAACCATGGGCATAGCACCTGTGAGAGCAGAGATTAGAACATACTCTTCTTCACTTGATGAGTCATCATCACTTTCTTCCCTAGCCTTCTTCTTTGGAGGTTCATCATCCTCGGCAGCATGAGCATGGAAATTTCTTTTGCTTCCCTTCTTCTTCTTGTTGAAGTTGTTGTTATTATCCCTTTTGTTCTTGGGACAATCTGAAGCAAAGTGACCCTTCTCATTGCATGTGAAGCATCTTAGATCCTTCTTATTCTTTTGATAGGATCTTTTGTAGCGAGAGTGCTCCTTCTTGGGCTTGCTTCTTTTGGTGTGAGTTGAGAGAGCTTGATCTTCACCTCCCATCTTTTCCTCACGAGCTACAAGTCTAGCTTCTTCTTAAGAGCATTCCTCCCATAGTTTACTGAAAGAGATCAATTTCTTTCTTGCATAGATTCCTTGAATAAAGGAGTCCTATGACCTAGGTAGGCCATTCAGAGTGGTCATAACAACTTCACCATTGTCCACTACTTCATCCACATCTTCAAGTTGCTCCTTGATCTGAGAGACCTTGGAGAAGTAAGATTGAATGGTTTCTCCATTCAACATCTTGACCCCTTTCAATTGATTCCGCAGAGTCATCTTCCAATTTATGTTCTTCCCTTCAAATAGCTTGGTCAAAGACTCAAACATATCCTTGGGTGTATTTAGAGAAGACATATGGGGTATGAGATGGTCTTTGATAGAATCAGCAATGATTCTCTTTGCCTTGACCAAGTTCTTCTTATGCAATACCTTGGCCCCTTCATCCTCTGGGATAGGGATGTCTTCTTTTATATATGAGTCCAACTCATTTTCTTCCAGGATTAACCCAATCCTATACTTCCAAGCTTGGAAGTTATCAGCCCCTTCAAGCTTATACTCAAGATTGGTGTGGTGAGACATCTTAAAGAGTACTTCAAATTGAAATAGAAAAGATCTAGGTCTTACCACTTGAAATGCTGAAAACTGGATCTGGTCCCAGATTAGTCTTTGTCGGAAAAACCCTAAAAATTCAAAATGTGAATTTCAAATTTCTAAAAGGATAGAAAGATGCGCTTTGATGAGCTGATCAGCCTGGTGCATTCAAAATTTGAGATTAGCAAATTTTTACCCTTCAGATTTGCCTTTTTGTCCTCCCGGGTTCACTAGGGAGAGACCTGAATTAGGGTTTGAGTTTCCTGGAGATCTACCCAGCCAAAAATCTCAATCCAAAGCTCTAAACTTCAATGTTTACAAGGAGCTTCTAGCTATGTCTTCATATTTCATAAATTCCTATTTTTGTGGAAACCCTAATGTTTAGGGCCAAATCTCAAAATGCTCAGAATTGAATTCTGATTGGACAGATAGATTCTCCGTGATGAGTAGAGTCAATCTACTATACTGATTTTACAAAATATGTGGAGAGAAACCCAATAAATAAGAAACTCAAGTTTTCGTCACTGCAAAATGTCTTCTTCCCAGGTTAGCTCTGATACCATGTTAAATTTTGAGCATTAATTCACATTAATTCACAATACTCTAGGATCTTCACTGAGAGAATAACATATACAGTATATCAATGCCTGACAATCACAATAAGCATGACAAGCATCATAGGAATCAAAAGCATGAGAGACAAGAGACACAGAGTTTCCATGGGGAAAACCCTAAGGTGAAAAACCCCACAACTTCCTCAAAGATAGAGAGAGCAATGGCTCAACCAAAGTACAACCAAAATACACTGAGATAGTCTCTTAGTAGCAGATGATCCTCCTCCTCACTAGTGCGCCACTTTTTGAGTGAGAGAGATATAAATTTCCGAATGATCTAAATAGAGATCACCTGATCTCTATTTATACTAACCTATTTTCCCAGTGACCTTATGGGGCTGACTTGTCTAGCTAGGTACATCCACATTATAATATATATATTTCAGGGCCGACCCCACACATGGTTGTCTAATAACCCATCGGAAAATACACACACTTGCGACACTTGTCAATCCACATGACGACACTTCCTTATAGAGGAATATAGATGAAATACATTCCGAATTTACATATACATCAACATGATAGATATTATAGTTGCTTCCCTTGATGTTCTTTATAGTCGTCTTTGTGAAGATATATGTCCTTCATGTGTTTGTGATTGTGACATACTGGCCTACTCTATCTTCCTTTTTTTCATCAACTTGGGTGGCTTCCTCTACATGATTTTCACCTCCATCTACATTTACTTTAAATGTTTCGTTCGTAGTCTTCTTTATTTCATCTATGTCTTTAAGGATTTCCTCAAGGAGATCTATGAATTCATCACTCTTACTATAAGATGCCATGGACGTTTGTAGAACACTATTTTGGCCTTTTAAGGTGAAATTTTGAATAATAATATATTAATTAATTAATTAATATTATTTTTATTTTTTTATAAACTATATAATAGTTTGTATATATATTTATTTAAACAAATATTATAATATTAAATATAATATTTGATTTTTTTTTATAAGAAAATATAATAGGGTTGGGAGCAGTGCAAGTAAGCAGCCAACAGGATGGTGGCGTGGTTGTGGGGGGGGGGGGGGGTAGAGAGGGAGGATCGAGCAGGAGGAGCGCGATGGAGGGTCGTGCAGGGAGGTGGCAGGTAAAGCGTGGCGTAGCAGGTGGATGGAATTCAGGAAGCTACGTGGAAGGAGGTGTGGGTGCAGTCGGCTAGTGTGGAAGCAGCATGTGCGCAGGATGTAGGAGGACGCAGGCTGTCGTAGAAGGATGCAAGTGGAAGTGGATGGGCATCGAGTGTTGATGGGTTGGGTGGAAAGAGTGCAGCATTGTTGATGTATATGTAACTTCGGAATGTATTTCATATATGTATGTTGTATGTACTCCTATAGAGATGGTATTATTCCTCTATACGGAAGTGTCGTCATTTATATTGTAAATGTCGTAACTTATACATGATGGGTTATTAGACCACCTTGTTGGGGTCGGCCCTGTATAAGTCATGTGGGTCGAAGGGTTATTAGACCACCCTATTGAGGGTAGGCCATGTGGATCGAAGGGTTATTAGACCACCCTATTGGGGGTCATCCCAGTCAGCATTATGTTATGTGGTTAAGTTCGAGCCTACATGATTTATGTAAAAGGCAAGTCAAGTCAAGTATAAATAGAGTGCGGGAGGCACTCTATTTGATCACTCACTTCTCACTCATGCACTCAAGGAGGAGTGGCGCACTTATGGAGGAGGAGGATCTGCTGCTAGGATATGTCTATCTCTTATGGTTGGGTTGTATCATTGCTCTATCTATCTCTGAGGAAGTTATTGGGGTTTTTCACCTTTATGGTTTTCCCCAAGTAAATCTTTGTGTCTCTTGTGTGCTTGCATTATTGTCTCCATGATTGATATGCTGTACATGTTGTTCTCTCAGTTAAGATCCTAGATCAAATTGAAGTAAATTCTGAAATATTAACATGGAATCAGAGCTAGCCTGAAAGAAGGCATGATATGGCATGTATGACACTTGTTGCACTACAATGCTAGGGCTTGATATAGCAAAAACCAGTCATCATAGCACTTTCTCTATAAATCCGATTTGGCGAAGTTTGCGGATCTGAAATATTTACAGTTCGAAGATTAAATCCCCATGTACCTTGTGTCCAAAGGACAACCTCTAAGTCGTTGTACTTTGTGATTTATGATCTGTACAATATAGGGTTTGTGCCTCTTCCAGATCTGAGTCAAAATCAGGTGACCTTGGGAAAAAGGTCATAACGTGGGATATAAAGCTCCAAATGAAATTTCATAAAATGCGATAGGTAGTACATAGACTGTACTATCTCAGGAAATTTTTTCAGAGGCTGAAGTTCAACTAGTGACACGTGGCATGCCGTACAAGTTCGTTATCCCGTATTATCCCATAAACAGGTCATGTTGCGACACTTGGCATAACTCTCTCTCAGAGAGTCCAATTGAGGTCAGACCTGTCAAGATGGAAAGATAATAGGGTGAGCTATATCAAGAAAAATTTTCAGAGGCTGAAGTTGAAATAGTTACACGTGTCACGCCGTACAAGTTTGCTCTCATGTATTATCCCATAAATAGGTCACATTGTGACACTTGGCATAACTCTCTCTCAGAGAATCCAATTGAGGTCAGACCTATCAGGATGGAAAGATAACAGGTCAGGATATCTCAGGAAACTTTTTCAGACCCTGTGTATCAAAAAGTTTAGAGCTACACCAGAAACAATTAGGTACATATTTCTATCAAAACAGAATTATTTTTGAGTACCTTCATTCATGGCTTCCGGAATTTAGGGCTTCAGAGAAAGTTGTAATTTTTGTAATCGGAGACCACGACTGGATGCTACTCATCAAAATAGAAATTTAGAGACCAAGATCAGAATTTTTGGTTTGGAAAAAGGCTGGGCTTGATCAGACCCTAGTTCGGTACTTTGATCAGAAAAGTGGAAAATTAGGGCTTCTGTAAAAATGGGAATTTTTGAAATCTGTGACCACGGCTGGAAGCTCCACATAAAAATAGAAGCTTAGAGCTTTGGATCAAACCTTTTGATGGGGCAGAAGAGTGGGCTTCATCAAACTCCAGTTCGGGCTCACGTCTAGTGAATCCGGAAGTTTCAAAGGAAAAATTGAGGAGTGAAACTTTGCAGTTTTCAAATTCTAAGAATACCAGTGTGATCAGCTCATCAATGCGCATATTTATATCCTTTCAGAAGTTTGAAATTCAAAGTTTGAATTTTGGGGGTTTCTATAACAAACCCTAATCCAGCTCCAGATCCAGTTCTTGCAAATCAAGTGGATTGGGTTAATCCTAGAAGAAGATGGATTGGTCACCTGCATAAGTGAAGAAGTTCCTGTTTCAGAGGGAGATGAGGCTAAGGCCTTACATAAGAAGATTACAAGCGATCTCGACAGGTATGACTCATCGAGGTATGTTTTGAGATTTTTTCGTGATTAAGTTTATGGTATGTTTGTCTTCATGTTATTACGGTTAGTACAATCTTGATTTTAGACTTGTTATATCACCTTAATAAAATTATGAATGCACGATAGAAAATATTCATTGATTAGGGTGTTGACACTTATGATTGTACTAATGCATTATGGTGTTGTATGAGGTTTATGTTGTCTACTAACATGAAAGGTACACCAAGAAATACAAATCATGTTCTGGTTCAAGAATATATGATCATGATGACATGAGGACAAAGATTCATCCATTGTCATGGATCTCATAGAAGATCCATTTACGAGGTATGTATAACTTGGTTTTATAATGGTTAACCTATGAGATATATAGGTTACTAGCACAAGTCATTGAAGAAGAACAAGAAGACATCATGTGAGTATGTTAGACATAACTAGCTAGCATGCTAATCCAGGTATGTTTTTCCTATATCAAGATAGAATCCTACCCTGTGTTAGGATTTTATACTGTTGTGTGGTTGATAATGATTATTCATGAAGTCATAGGTTTCAATAGTCATGGTTGTATGCATATTGTAATTGATGATATGACTAACCAGAAGAATCATGAAGGTATAGGTTTGAGTAATCATGGATTTTATGCATATTATATCTCTTATCTTGATTGATGATTTAACTAACCAAAAGAGTCCTATGATCAAATAATAATATGCATGAGTAAAAGAAGACTTCCCCTAAACCTTGAACACTAATGTTTATTATCTGTGTTTGAAATGATCCTGACTATCCATGCTTGAGATTATTGTGATTATACTAATGAATGTTTGATTACGTATGAGACCTAGAGGATAACACAATGGTGATACTAACAAGCATGCATAGGGATCGAGAATAAATATAAGTTCAAGGACGAGTAATCCAGGAAGCAAAGATCAAGAGGGAGTACACTCCAGTGGTTTCTGCAAGGATGCAGATATTCAGAGGGAGTTGACCATCTCTCTACATTCCACATCAAAAGGGTCTAGAAGAAGCTACTTCAGATTAGGACTCCAGTAGCTCATCCAAGGAAGCGAAGACTCAGAGGGAGTCCACCCAACGAACAAACAAAGATAAGTATTTGAATTGTCATTTCTTAAATAATACTGTTCAATAATGTATATACTGATGTTTCTAGAATTAGGTTGTGTATTATGCATATTAGAATAATTGCATTGATGAACAGTATACTACTAATATGCATGGGTAAGTGGCCTATGGCACTTTACAACATTCCATTGCTACTTATCTAGAATGAAACCTCTTTGCTGACATGTTGGGAGTTGTGCACACTCTTAACAATGTTCTGGTAGAGATTGGAAGGCATCTAGAAAGTTACGGGATATGGATAAATGTTGTATTGAAGCATTGGCTAAGATAATTGCATGACTGTGTGACATATTTCTTTATGTGTAAGAATTTGTTCTGAAAATTATGAGATGTTTCTAATCATGCAATTTAACCTGTTTTCTAGGAAATACCGTATATCTTCACCTACAAAAAGGACTACAACATTTGTTCCAGCAACAAAGATATCTATTGAAGATATTGAAGTTCCCAGGATCTGGGATGAAGAAATGGAATACCATGATCCGTCGATCATGAAGAATGATGTTTGGGATGTAGTCCCAAGACCTGAAGGGAAGTTTGTTATGACTTCCATATGGATCTATCAAAATCAAGCATGTTCCAGATGGCAGCATAGAGAAATATAAAAGTGATGAAGATACACCAGATGGATTCAAGACAGCTTTCTTGAATGGTGTAGTTAAAGAAGAAGTGTATGTGAAGCAGCCACTTGGTTCTCAGACACATGACAGGAAATCATATATGTGCAGAACTTGGTATGGTAGGATAGGCAGCTTTCTATCCAGTTTGGTCTTTACCAAGAGTAAAGCGGGTTCCAACCTTTTCTACAAGGTTGAGGAAGGCAATCCAGTGATACTACTTTTGTATGCGGATAACCTGTTTGTTACAAGTGAAGATAGATTGATTGCCGACACGCAGCGGAAGCTTTTTGCCGAGTTCGAGTTGAAGAACTTGGGGATGATGCACTATTTTTTTTTTTGGCATGGAGGTGTGGCAGAGTGCAGATGAATCTTCCTTGGACAAGGGAAGTATGCAGTAGAGAACCTGAAGAGGTTCGAGAAGATGGATTGCAAGGCCATGGCCACACCTATGGCATCGAATCTGAAGCTTCTTTGTGATGCTTCATCTGAGCCAGTTGATGTCTCTATGCATCGTCAGATGATTGGATCCTTGATGTACCTGACGAACACGAGACCAGACATTTGCTTTGCTATGAACACATTGAGTCAGTTCCTAACAGATCCGAGGAGTGCTCACCTGATTGCTGTAAAGCATGTTCTAAGGTACCTGAAGGGTACAGTGGATTATGGGCTCAAGTATGAAGCGAATAAAAATTTTAACCTGCAGGGTTATGTTGATTCAGATTGGGCTGGTAGTGCTGCAGATAGGAAGAGCACATCTGGGTGCTGCTTCAGTATGGGATCAGGTGTGATCTCTTGGTTTAGCAGGAAGCAGTCCTACGTAGCACTAAGTACAGCTGAGGCAGAGTATGTTGCAGCCTGCTCAGCTAGTTGTGAGGCAGTATGGCTACGGAAGCTACTGTCTGAGTTATTTGATCTCCCGTTGGATGCTACTGGTATCTTCTATGATAACCAGATTTGTGTGAAGCTACCTGAGAACCCAGTGTTTCATAGAGATCAAATATCACTATATCAGGGATATGTTGCAGAGAGGAGCTATGAAGCTCCTGTATGTTGAGACGGATGAGCAGATTGCAGATGTGCTGACGAAGCCACTAGCCAGGGTGAAGTTCGAGTACTTCAGAGAGAGGCTTGGCGTTCTTCAGATCGAGGACACTTCGAGGAAGAAGTGATGGACACATTTGCTGAAGCCATTCCAAGCATGTTGGAAGGAGGATTCTTCACATGGCTGTGGATGTAAGCGCTGGATGATGAGCATCAGGATGATGTTCTGGTTTTTGCTGTATATGATCAGTTGGATACTGGATATGATCAGTTGGATCATTTTTATGTATGTATGTATGCATCATGTTGGATGCTAGATATGATCAGTAGGATCATTTAGATGTATGTACGCATCATGTGGGATGCTAGATATGATCGATTGGATCATTTGTATGTATTGTGTATATGCATCATGTTGGATGCTTGGACCATGTATCTTTATATGTATCAGGTGGATACATTGTATGATCAGGAAGATCATGAATATTGATATGTATCAGGTATGATCAGGTAGATCATGTATGTTGATGGATACATTGTGTGGATCATGTATCTATGTATCAGGTGGATACACTATGTGTGATGATATATATCAGGTAGATACTTGGTGTGCATCAAATGGATGCATTGTATGATCAGGATGATCGTGGATGACGAGCTTCTCCAGATGACATGCAGCAGGATGTTACAGTGATGATGATCAGGATGATCATGTGTACATCAGGATGATGTATGGTGAGTATCAGATGATACTTTGTGGCCGTGGATCAGGTTGTGCAGGTAAGCATGTAATTTGTGCCCTGGGAGATTTGCAAATGGTCTTTCGAGGTTTTGCCTATGGCATGTAATTCGGTGCCCTGGGACATCTGGAAAATGCTCTTTCAAGGTTTTGCTTGGGAGCACATATAATTTTTGCCCTGGGAGATTTGCAGATGGTATTTCGAGGTTTTTCCTATGGCATGTAATTCGGTGCCCTGGGACATCTGGCAAATGCTCTTTCGAGGTTTTGCTTGGGAGGACATATAATTTGTGCCCTGGGAGATCTGCAGATAGTCTTTCAAGGTTTTGCCTATGGCATGTAATTCGGTGCCCTGGGATATCTGGCAGATGCTCTTGCGAGGTTTTATCCTATGGCATGTAATTTGCTCCTGGGAGATCTGGACAGGATGAAAAAGGCCTCAGATGCTTCAGCCAGGTTTTTCCATGACCACATGTAATTTGCTCCTGGGAGATCTGGATAGGATGAAAAAGGCCTCAGATGCTTCAGCCAGTTTTGTGGTGGATCACATGTAATGTGATCCTGGGAGATCCGACAGGTAGAGCCATGTGCTCGTAATAGCCTGGGATGCTTCAGCCAGGTTTTGTGGTGAGATCACATGTAATGTGGTCCTGGGAGATCCAACAGGTAGAGCCATGTGCTCGTAATAGCCTGGGATGCTTTAGCCAGGTTTTGTGATGGGTCACATGTAATGTGCTCCTAGGAGATCCTACAGGTAGAGCTGTGTGCTCATAATAGCCTGGGATGCTGCAGCCAGGTTTTGTGACGCACGTAATAAGTCTTGAGAATTCCACAGTATGGCCAGTGATGATGAAGACCTACAGGTGGTGGGCCTACATCCAGTATGAAAATGGACTGGATCTGTAGAACTTCCTATGATGAGTAGATTCAGAGATTCATTGAGATAGCAGCAGCAATGACGATGATGATGTCTCGATGACGATTATCCAGTGACGATGATCCAGAGAAGAAGACTTGTGCTAGAAGGCCTGTGCTGAGAAATACCTTCCTAGTTAAGAGGGAGTGTTGATGTATATGTAACTTCGGAATGTATTTCATATATGTATGTTGTATGTACTCCTATAGAGATGGTATTATTCCTCTATACGGAAGTGTCGTCATTTATATTGTAAATGTCGTAACTTATACTTGATGGGTTATTAAACCACCTTGTTGGGGTCGGCCCTGTATAAGTCATGTAGGTCGAAGGGTTATTAGACCACCCTATTGGGGGTCGGCCATGTGGGTCGAAGGGTTATTAGACCACCCTATTGGGGGTCAGCCTAGTCAGCATTATGTTATGTGGTTAAGTTCAATCCTACATGATTTATGTAAAAGGAAAGTCAAATCAAGTATAAATAGAGTGCGGGAGGCACTCTATTTGATCACTCACTTCTCACTCATGCACTCAAGGAGGAGTGGCGCACTTATGGAGGAGGAGGATCTGCTGCTAGGATATGTCTATCTCTTATGGTTGGGTTGTATCATTGCTCTATCTATCTCTGAGGAAGTTATTGGGGTTTTTCACCTTTATGGTTTTCCCCAAGTAAATCTTTGTGTCTCTTGTGTGCTTGCATTATTGTCTCCATGATTGATATGCTGTACATGTTGTTCTATCAGTTAAGATCCTAGATCAGATTGAAGTAAATTCTAAAATTTTAACATGGAATCAGAGCTAGCCTGAAAGAAGGCATGATATGGCATGTATGACACTTGTTGCACTTACGATGCTAGGGCTTGATATAGCAAAAACCAGTCATCGTAGCACTTTATCTATAAATCAGATTTGGCGAAGTTTGTGGATCTGAAATATTTACAGGTGAAAGATTACATCCCCATGTACCTTGTGTCCAAAGGACAACCTCTAATTCGTTTTCCTTTGTGATTTATGAACTGTACAATATAGGGTTTCTGCCTCTTCCAGATCTGAGTCAAAATCAGGTGACCTTGGGAAAAAGGTCATAACTTGGGATAGAAAGATCCAAATTAAATTTAGTAAAATGTGACAGGTAGTACACAGACTTTACTATCTCAGGAAACATTTTCAGAGGCCGAAGTTGAACCAGTGACACGTGGAACGACGTACAAGTTCGCTCTCCTGTATATCCCATAAACAGGTCATGTTGCGACACTTGGCATAACTCTCTCTCAGAGAGTCCAATTGAGGTCAGACCTATCAGGATGGAAAGATAACAGGGCGAGCTATCTCAAGAAAAAAATTTAGAGGCCGAAGTTGAAATAGTGACACGTGTCATGCCGTACAAGTTTGCTCTCCTATATTATCCCATAAATAGGTCACGTCGCGACACTTGGCATAACTCTCTCTCAGAGAATCCAATTCAGGTCAGACCTATCAGGATGGAAAGATAACAGGTTGGGATATCTCAAGAAAATTTTTCAGACCCCGTGGATTGAAAATTTTAGAGTTACACCAGAAACAATCAGGTACATATTTCTTTCAAAACAGAATTATTTTTTAGTACCGTCATTCATGGCTTCCGGAATTTAGGGATTCAGAGAAAGTTGGAATTTTTGTAATCGGAGACCACGGCTGGATGCTACTCATCAAAATAGAAATTTAGAGACCAAGATCAAAATTTTTGGTTGGGCAGAAGGCGGGGCTTGATCAGACCCTAGTTCGGTACTTTGATCAGAAAAGTGGAAAATTAGGGCTTCTGTAAAAATGGGTATTTTTGAAATCTGTGACCACGGCTGGAAGCTCTACATAAAAATAGAAGATTAGAACTTTGGATCAAACCTTTTGATGGGGCAGAAGAGTGGGATTCATCAAACCCCAGTTCGGGGTCACGTCCAGTGAATCCGGAAGTTTCAAAGGAAAAATTGAGGAGTGAAACTTTGCAGTTTTCAAATTCTAAGCATACCAGTGTGATCAGCTCATCAAGGCGCATATTTATATCCTTTCAGAAGTTTGAAATTCAAAGTTTGAATTTTTGGGGTTTCTCTGACAAACCCTAATCCATCTCCAGATCCAGTTCTTGCAAATCAAGTGGATTGGGTTAATCCTAGAAGAAGATGGATTGGTCACCTCCATAAGTGAAGAAGTTCCTGTTTCAGAGGGAGATGAGGCTAAGGTATTACATAAGAAGATTACAAGCGATCTCGACAGGTATGACTCATCGAGGTATGTTTTGATATTTGTTCATGATTAAGTTTATGGTATTTTTGTCTTCGTGTTATTACGGTTAGTACAATCTTGATTTTAGACTTGTTATATCACCTTAATAAAATTATGAATGCACGATAGAAAATATTCATTGATTAGGGTGTTGACACTTATGATTGTACTAATGCATTATGGTGTTGTATGAGGTTTATGTTGTCTACTAACATAAAAGGTACACCAAGAAAGACAAATCATGTTCTGGTTCAAGAACATATGATCATGATCACATGAGGACAAAGATTCATCCATTGTCATGGATCTCATAGAAGATCCATTTACGAGGTATGTATAACTTGGTTTTATAATGGTTAACCTATGAGATATACAGGTTACTAGCACAAGTCATTGAAGAAGAACAAGAAGACATCATGTGAGTATGTTAGACATAACTAGCTAGCATGCTAATCCAGGTATGTTTTTCCTATATCAAGATAGAATCCTACCTTGTGTTAGGATCTTATACTGTTGTGTGGTTGATAATGATTATTCATGAAGTCATAGGTTTGAATAGTCATGGTTGTATGCATATTGTAATTGATGATATGACTAACCAAAAGAATCATGAAGGTATAGGTTTGAGTAATCATGGATTTTATGCATATTATATCTCTTATCTTGATTGATGATTTAACTAACCAAAAGAGTCCTATGATCAAATAAGAATATGCATGAGTAAAAGAAGACTTCCCTGAAACCTTGAACACTAATGTTTATTATCTGTGTTTGAAATGATCCTGACTATACATGCTTGAGATTATTGTGATTATACTAATGAATGTTTGATTACGTATGAGACCTAGAGGATAACACAATGGTGATACTAACAAGCATGCATAGGGATAGAGAATGAATATAAGTTCAAGGACGAGTAATCCAGGAAGCAAAGATCAAGAGGGAGTACACTCCAGTGGTTTCTGCAAGGATGGAGATATTCAGAGGGAGTTGACCATCTCTCTACATTCCACATCAAAAGGGTCTAGAAGAAGCTACTTTAGATTAGGACTCCAGTAGCTCCTGCAAGGAAGCGAAGACTCAGAGGGAGTCCACCCAACGAACAAACAAAGATAAGTATTTGAATTGTCATTTCTTAAATAATACTGTTCAATAATGTATATACTGATGTTCCTAGAATTAGGTTGTGTATTATGCATATTAGAATAATTGCATTGATGAACAGTATACTACTAATATGAATGGGTAAGTGGCCTATGGCATTGTACAACATTCCATTGCTACTTATCTAGAATGAAACCTCTTTGCTAACATGTTGGGAGTTGTGCACACTCTTAACAATGTTCTGGTAGAGATTGGAAGGCATCTAGAAAGTTACGGGATATGGATAAATGTTGTATTGAAGCATTGGCTAAGATAATTGCATGACTATATGACATATTTCTTTATGTGTAAGAATTTGTTCTGAAAATTATGAGATGTTTCTAATCATGCAATTTAACCTGTTTTGTAAGAAAGACCGTATATCTTCACCTACAAAAAGGACTACAACATTTGTTCCAGCAACAAAGATATCTATTGCAACATCAAGACCTTAGCAGACATCAAGAGCATGATTGCAGTAGATTTTAAAAAACCCAAATCAGAATCACAGTGCATAACGGAGTTGAAAGAAATCAAGCAGAAACCTACTGAATCGGTATGGGAATTCGACAAAAAATTCAAAACATTGTTGGACCAAGTGAGCTTTGTTATAGCTCCACAACAACATCAAGAATGGTTCATTGTTGCGCTATTTCACAATATCATACAACCACTAATGCAACAGAAGGTTGTATCTCAAGAAGAGGCCTTTGATATCGCAATGAAGTTGGAAGCCTCACCAACTGGAGAAAGTAGTTCTGGGATGATACAGATCTAGAACCAGTTGGCTACCTTAACCTTAGAATTACAAGGTATGAAAAATGGGAAAGAACAGAGACATGAACAAATACATGAAGTTTGGTGCACTGGATGCAAAGGAGAGGGCCACACTAGAGAACGTTGCCCCTTATTTCAAGATTATATTAAAAGTGGTGCACCAAACCCAATAAATATGAATCAGAACCAGGCACCATGCTGTGAAATTTGTAGAACCAGAGGACACCGGCCTGAATATTGTTACCTCATAGAGAAATATGTCAAAACATCTAAAAACTTATACTGTAATTTCTGTAAATCAGTTGGACATTGCTATGAATATTATATGTATGTTAATTAAAGTTATTAGTTATTAAGTGAAAGGGTGTAACCCTTCACTATACACGCTCAAGCCTATAAAAGCGAGCCTCATTGTAATTATTAATCATCCATTATCGATTATATATGCTATATCTGTGTCCAGATATACTCAATGATTATTCAAGCGAATAATCCTCCAATGGAAAATAACTCCATTTGATAAAATAATAATATATAATCAATAATGGATGATTAATAATTACAATGAGGCTCGCTTTTATAGGCTTGAGCGTGTATAGTGAAGGGTTACACCCTTTCACTTAATAACTAATAACTTTAATTAACATACATATAATATTCATAGCATTGCCACTCTCTTAGAAAGGCTTTGTCCTCAAAGCCTTATAATTTTGTTGCATTGTTCTTTGCGATGCCATGGCTGATGAAACATTTTGATACGAACTGCTAAGTGTAGAGCATAACTTCTGATACATCGACGGATCAATCCATCCCAAATTGATTTGTTGTGGACTGATGGGATTTCCTACTGATGTGTCGTCAGGAGATTTGATCACATTAGTACCATTATTTTTCGACATTTCCCACTTTTTAAAATATCGGCTTTTATGGTTGGGGTGTCGATAAGGAACTTTCACGATGTCATTTTCGTTTATGAATGTCACCTTTAGATCATTGATCTGAGTTGGAAGTTGTATTTTCGTCTCTTGAGGATTTAAGTTTTTGTTCTGTATCTTTTCCAACTTGTTTTCTAACTGCCTATTATCATTTTGAAACTTCTTAATAAATTCGACTTGCGATTTTCTGTCATCTTCAGGTGTCTTAAGTTGTTCCTTAAGATCTTCATTATGAATTCTAATACAACTATTTTCTTCCTGTTTGTCTAGAAGTTTCCCTTCAATTTCGTCCATAGATTGTTCTATCTTCCGACTATTTTTCAACTTCTTAATTTTTGTGACTAGTATCTTGTTATGATTTCTTAGTCTAAAAATTTCTTCAGCATTGTTAGATAATGCTTTATTACTCTTCGCGATCTCTGACTTATATGTCTTTTTAGAGTCGTCATTTTTTTGTTGAAGAACTTTTATCTGTTGTCGACACTGGCCGACCTCTGATTCTTGACTTTCCAAGTTATGTCGTAACTGCATTAGTTCTTCATCTTTGTCGCTAACAATTTTGTTCAAGCGTATTATTTCTACTTCGTAATTATTTATTTCCTTCTTTATATCTTGATTTTTCCATCTCTGATTGAAATCACTTTCATCTTTTAATTCCTTGATTTGCGCACATAATTTTTCTATGTGATTTTTCTGGTTGGACATTGTTTGTTCATTGAACCGTTCTTGTATCTTATGTAGTTCAATCTTTATTTCTGATTGTGTGTTAATGTCTCGTAATTCTTCATTGTCTTTTCGATAGCGCTTTAACTTGGCTTCTAATTTCTCTCACAAATCGGCTTCCATGGTTTTTGTCTTCTTCGACAGTGGAATGATCTTCTTTGATTTCTTTGATGAGTCTTTCTTAAACTTGGTCGTCCTTGTCGTTAACGCGTCTTGACTTCTTGATAATCCTTCCTTTACTTTGACTTTTTCAATGATAAATAACTGTCCTTGATTTGATTTCTTCGATGATAAGTGTTCTTCGACTTCTTTGATAATAAGGAGTCTTGCTTGGGCTTTGTCTTTAATGTCTTCTTTGACTTGGTCTTCTTTGACTTGAATTTGCTTTGTTTCTTCAAACAATTCTTATTTCAAAAGAATTGATTTTTTTTTCCTTTGATAATAATTATTATTATTAAAAGCTAATAATAATATTATTATTAATATTTTTTGTTTGTTTTTGAAATGTTATATAGTATAATAACAATAATTTTTTATTTTTTTCAATAGTAATAACTATTGTTAATTCTAAGAATTAATGGCCAAAAAATAAAATATAATAATAATAATAATTGAAATTAATATTATTATATGTTTTTATTTTCTCATAAGGTCACAACTATAATAATAATTATTATTTATTATTATATTGTAATTATTTTGTTTTGACCTAATTTGATTTAGGGTTTGTGTGTATAGATTCGTGGTGGAGTGATGGACGTGGTGTAGGGGTGGAGCGACGGAATGGAGGAGGCTGGACTGGTGTGGAGAAGGAGGTGGTTGAAGAGATGGCGAATGGAGGCGCTGTAAGGAGAAGTGTGTGGAGGGCACAGCAGGAGAGATGTTGGCAGTCAGGGAAAGCGTGGGCGGATAGAGGAGGGAAATGGTGTGGATTTGTGGTGCTGTGTATGGACTGGCGGAGGTGTGGAAGTTGTAGAGGTGTGGTGGAAGAGGGATGGCAGAGGGACACCGGGAGAGGGTCAGCGCAGAGGGGTTAGCGTGGGGGACGCTAGGGCATAGGCGGAGGTTGATGTGGGAGGGAGTGGCCAGAGAGGAGGGCTGAGGTGATGGGGAAGCGCATGGAGGAGTGTGGATGGAGCGTAGGTGTGCGACAGAGGGAGGGAGTGCGGTAGAAGAGGAGGAGGGTTTGGCGTGAAGGGAGGAGTGGTGATGGAAGAGGCCTAGAAGGTAGGTACATGAGGGTGTATTGGGAGAAGGTGCATGCGTTTGGAGTGAGGACGAAGGGAGGCGGAAGGATGTGCGAGGATGTGGGAAGGTCGTGGCAGGGGAGGGAGGATTTGCAGGTGGGAGATGGGCGCACCTTGTGTAGGAGGCATGTTCGGGAGGATGGAGAGCTGAAAGGAGGTGGGCGTGGGTGGAGAGGGAGCAGGGGGTGGTGGATGCAGGAGGAAGTGGAACAGCGAAAAGATAGAGTGTGTGAAGGCGAGAGGAAGGAAATTTGTAGCATAGGATTTCTTCAGAGTATGGATGGCTAAAAGCCGGTGTCAGATCACAGATCCGAGTTCAAGGAATCCTTGAGTGTTTGTCTAAAAACCCAATTTCAGTAGAAGCCTGAGGAAAGGCTGGCTCTGATACCAATGCTATATCCGTGTCCGGATATACTCAGTAATTATTCAAGCGAATAATCCTCCAATGGAAAATAACTCTATTTGATAAAATAATAATATATAATCGATAATGGATGATTAATAATTACAATGAGGCTCGCTTTTATAGGCTTGAGCGTGTATAGTGAAGGGTTACACCATTTCACTTAATAACTAATAACTTTAATTAACATACATATAATATTCATAGCAGACATGATGAGTCCAACTGTTGCGCTTATGAATTGATGACTGAAAGAAAGCAAGATATGGAAGAAATGCGAGGTGCTGGAATGTACCGCGTCCAAGAGGAAAATCAGCCAAAGCAAGAGAACACCCACAATGATCAGGGAGGATATAAAGGCCACAATGGTGGATATTGTGGGAGAGGAAGAAATACTGGCCAAACTCAAGGAAGAGGACCAGGCTAGGTCATATGCTATAACTGTGGTTAGCCAGGTCATGTATCAAGAAAATGTACTAATACATGCACCACATGCAATTACTGTAAATCAGTTGATCATGTGATTGAAGATCGCCTCATGCTTGAGGTAGAAATGTAGAAGCAGAGAAGAACAGAAACACCAAACCCTAACATCCAGTTGATCGCATCAGAGAGAAGAACTACAGGTCAGAGCATCAATGCAGTAATGCAAAGTGGCGTTGATACAGTAAAACACAAAAGCGCAGAAGCCTCGACTTCTGGAACAACTAATACTAAAAAGAACCCTATAGAAACAATAGGAATTAGAAAATCTCCTAGGAAAGCACCTCCATTGAAATTACAGAAAAATAAAGAAATATTTAAAGAAGCACGAGACATGTTTAAAAAACCACCACCTAGTTCACCAATGATCCTGTTGCACAGTTAAGAACCACAAATAGAAGACATGCCACTAGCATATGATCAGACGCGCGTTGCACCAGATACATCTGCTTTTGTTGCGTAGTTTCTACATAGTTGTATCAAGTTATTAAAAAACAAAGACACTCTAATGGAATTTGAAAAACTGATAAATTAGTATGAATCATGCAGTAAGAAAGGAATACCACATGGCACAGTACATAACATTAGGAGTCCCAAAAGAACCAGCAGGGAAATGCGGTTCACTGCACAAATAGGAGATTACGAGATGGACGAGATCATTCTTGATGTAGGATCTAAAGTGAGTGTCCTGACCAAGCATACATGGCAAGCGATGGGAAAACCAAAGTTACAGTGGTCACCTATACAGTTAAGAATGGCCAATAAAGGCATAGTTATACCGCTGGGAAGGTTAACCAATACCATTGTCAACATTGACGGAGTGCGAAGTTATGCAGACTTCGAAGTAATTGAAATTGTGGATGATAGCAATCCTTATCCAGCACTATTGGGATCGATTGGGCAATGACAAACTCCACCATCATCAATATGAAGACAATGAAAATGATATTTGAAGGCAATGACATAAGGGTCATCGCACCATTGGATCCTTCACAAGGGGAGTGATATGTTGAACCTATTCAAGAAGAGTACAGAGCTCAAGACCTTGACCGTATCTATAAAATGACAACAAATGATGCGGATTATACTCATCCTACTACGGATGGAATGCTAAGTTGGCACTGCAATAGTTCTTGCATCTCATACTCTGAGGCAGGATTAGAAAACTGGCAACACATAATGCATGAAGTATCTGCCAGGAGATGCACAACAATTAAAAAGTCACTCTACTGGATTGGAAAGCGGGTAAGTCCAATCCCCACTTATGATGGTACAGCTAACATCTATTCATTTATCAAAGAATACACTGCAGCAGTTGCATATGAACATCGCATCTCAGCATTAGACATGGCACTCCGCGAGACACCTGCTAGATGGTGGGCGACGCATAAAAATACATTGACAACTTGGAACTAGTGCAGAATCAAACTACAGATCAGATTCACTGATAAGGTTACACTACCATTTGAGAAATATAATGGCCACATAGATACAAAGGATCATATTGCCACCTGTGCAAAATGATGGGAAGAAAGACCATAGACAGAATGGGTACATATCTTTGTGCATACGTTGGAGGAGCCCATTCCAAAGAAATGGTGCCTAGAGGAAGAGCTGCGCAGAGGAACAACGGATTGGTCTGTCCTTACTGCGAGTTTCCAAAAGGACTTTAGCTTTGAAGACGACCATCTGACCATCCATGGCGCGCTGCAACTTATCAAACAAAATATATTCACACCAGATTACATGGAGGAAAAAATAACATCAAAAGAGTTTTTTGAAGCAAACAACGTACTTGCAAGTCTACAACCAAATTGGAGAGAACAAGTAGAGCAAGTCATGGGTTGTTATAACTTAGCTGAAAAAGATGAAGATAAGGAAGACAACGATGAGGAGGACCCGCGCAATATAAATATCCCTGAATATGAAGGAATGTGCAAAGTAGAAGGACCTCCATTAGAGATTCCTGATATAAGTGGACCGGTTAAAACAAAGAAAGTGAATGTCGGTACTAGTGAAGAACCGAAGTTCGCAGCAATAGGAGACTATTGGGATGATGATACAGTTGCAGAGATCGCAGCTCTATTATAGGAATATCAGGAAGTATTCCCAACAAAGTTCATAGAGATGAAAATCATCTTGGGAGACTTAGGAGTGATGAGAATTCCACTTAAGCCAGGAGCGAAACCTATTAAACAAAATACATATAGACTGAATCCACTCTACAAAGAATGGGTTAAGGTAGAACTCGACAAGATGCTCGATGCAGGAATCATTGAACCAGTTGAAGCATATGAATGGATAAGCCTGATGGTCATCCAAGACAAGAAAACAGAGGGTGAGATTAGGATCTATGTTGATCTCAGAAAGTTGAATGATGCCTCTATACATGACCCATTTCCTAGACCTTTTACCGACGAAGTACTTGATAACATTGGAGGAAATGAGGCATACTCTTTTACTGGTGGATTTTCTGGATACCATCAGATAAGAATTGATCCAGCAGATATAGGCATAAACCACTTTTGCAACAAAATGGGGATCTTTCCAGTATACAGTCATGCCTTTTGATTTGAAGAATGCACCATTCATATTTTCAAGAGTGGTGATCGCAGCATTTAAAGAATTCATCCACAAATTTTTAGAAGTTTACTTTGATGATTGGACCATTTTTGGGTTGCTAAAGAACCATGCCGCGAACCTCGGAATGATGCTAGAAAAATGCAGACAGCATCAGATTTCATTGAATTTCAAGAAATGTATTTTCTATGTTCCTTATGGGATTTTGCTGGGACATATCGTGTGTCAACAAGGATTGATGGTTGATCCTGCAAAGATTGCAGTTATTGTAAACTTGCCTACACCAAATTCAGTTAAACAAATTGCGCACTACACTAGGGCATATCAGATACTACAGGAAATTCATAAAGGGTTATGCACAGACAACCACAGCAATGGAGAAGATTTTAAAAAAGGATGCACTGTTCATTTGGAATGACGATTATGAGAAAGGATTCGACACATTGAAAGAAAAAATGGACACCGCGCCGATCCTAGTTTTCCCAGACAAGGAAAAGCCATTTCACGTACATGTTGATGCTTCATGTATAGCATTGGGTATTGTTCTTGCGTAGCCAGGAGAAGGAGGCATTGATCATCCCATTTCATTTTCGAGCAAAAAGTTGTCATCTACTGAGAAGAACTATACCACTACTGAAAGGGAAGGTGCAGCAACAGTATCCGGTTGGACTATTAATAGTCGAATCCGACTCTCATATTGAATAATAAATAGGAATAATATATTAGATGATGTTGATAAATTACAGTAAGATCGTATTTTATAGGGCTTGAGGAAGCATAGCGAAGGGTTACGCCCTTTCACTTAGTAACCTAATAATCTATTAATTTATAAATAATAATATTAATTAAATATTCACAGCATTGCCTTCCCCTTAGGAAAGCTTTGTCCGCAAAGCTTGAGTATTTTCCTAATTCTGGCTCTACGTCGCACTAATGACTTGAGAGGTGCGATTTTGATTATGACCATTGCCTCATTTTGATTATTATGTCTTGGTATTTGCAATAAGTACGAACTTGGCGAAGTTTTGTTTACGCTATTTCTACTTGTGTGATTGCTTCTTTTAACTATGTTTGTCATCAATTGACCATGCTCAACATACATTACGACCTTAATTATTTTTGTGTTGTTATCCCCAACACATTTTGTATCAATTCCCTTGAATGGGCTCCTTGTGATTATAATGCTCATAAGAACACCGGTCTTATCTTGTGTCTGATATGTTAAATTTTGAGCATTAATTCACAATACTCTAGGATCTTCACTGATAGAATAACATATACAGTATATCAATGCATGACAATCACAATAAGCATGAAAATAATCACAAGAATCAAAAGCATGAGAGACAAGAGACACAGAGTTTCCGTGGGGAAAACCCTAAGGTGAAAAACCCCACAACTTCCTCAGAGATAGAAAGAGAAATGGCTCAACCAAAGTACAACCAAAATACACTGAGATAGTCTACTAGTAGCAGATGATCCTCCTCCTCACTAGTACTCCACTTTTTGAGTGAGAGAGATATAACTTTCCAAATGATCTAAATAGAGATCACCTGATCTCTATTTATACTAACCTGTTTTCCCAGCGACCTTATGGGGCCGACTTGTCTATCTAGGTACATCCACATTATAATATATATATTTCAGGGCCGACCCCACACATGGTGGTCTAATAACCCACCAGCAAGTACACACACTTGTGACACTTGTCAATCCACATGACGACACTTCCTTATAGAGGAATAACACATCTCTAATAAGGGTACAATAAATATATATGAAATACATAGATGAAATACATTCCGAAGTTACATATACATCAACACTCCCTCTTAACTAGGAAGGTATTTCTCGACACATATCTGCTAGACAATTCTTCTTCTCGGGATCATCGTCATCATCATCGTCACTGCTGCTGCTATCTCAGCCAATCTCTGACTCTACTTGTCATAGGAAGTTCTACAGAGCCAGTCCTTTTTCATACTGGATGTAGGCCCACCACCTACAGGTCTTCATCATCACTGGCCATACTGTGGAATCCTCAGGACTTATTACGTGCGTCACAAAACCTCGAAAGAGCATCCCAGGCTGTTACGAGCACACGTCTCTACCTATAGGATCTCCCAGGGCCATATTATATGTGACCTCACCACAAAACCTCGCAAGAGCATCACAGGCTGTTACGAGCACACAGATCTATCTATAGGATCTCCCAGGGACAGATTATATGTGTTCATGGCAAAACCTCGCAAGAGCATCCCAGGACTTATTACGGGCACACAACCCAACCTATCGGATATCCCAGGGACATATTATATTCCATAGGACAAAACCTTGAAAGAACATCTGCCAGATATCCCAGGGCCAGATTATATGCCATAGGAAAAACCTTGAAAGACTATCTACAGATCTCCCAGGGCCAAATTATATGTCCTCCCAGAGCAAAACCTCGAAAGAGAATTTGCCAAATATCCCAGGGCCAAATTATATGCCATAGGAAAAACCTCGAAAGACTATCTGCAAATCTCCGAGGGCCAAATTATATGCTCATCTGCACAACCTGAACCATGGCCATAGAGTATCAACCTGATACTCGCCATACATCATCCTGATGTACACATGATCATCCTGATCATCATCACTGCAACATCCTGCTGCATGTCATTTGGAGCAACATCCTGAAGCTCGTCATCCATGATCATCCTGATCATACAATGCATCTACCTGATGCATACCAAGTTTCTACCTGTTACATATTATCATACATGATCCACTTGATCATACAGTGTATCCACCTAATACAAATACATGATACATATCACCATACACTATCCACCTGATCATACAATGTATCCACCTAATACATATTCAGATACATGGTTCAAGCATCCAACATGATGCATATACAAAAATACATACACATGATCCAACCGATCATATCTAGCATCCAACATGATGCGTACATACATATAAATGATCCAACTGATCATATCTAGCATCCAACATAATGAGTACATACATATAAATGATCCAACTGATCATATCCAGCATCCAACATGATGCGTACATACATATAAATGATCCAACTGATCATATCCAGCATCCAACATGATACATACATACATATAAATGATCCAACTGATCATATCCAGCATCCAACATGATGCATACATACATACATAAAAATGATCCAACTGATCATACCCAGCAGAAACCAGAACATCATCCTCATGCTCATCATCCAGCGCTTACATCCACAGCCATGTGAAGGATCCTCCTTCCAACATGCTTGGAATGGCTTCAGCAAATGTGTCCATCACTTCTTCCTCTAAGTGTCATCAATCTGAAGAACACCAAGCCTCTCTCTGAAGTACTCGATCTTCACCCTTTCTAGTGGCTTTGTCAGCACATCTACAATCTGCTCGTCCGTCGCAACATACAAGAGCTTCACGGCTCCTCTCTGCACCATATCCCTAATATAGTGATATTTGATCTCTATGTGTTTCGACCTGCCATAAAACACTAGGTTCTCAGATAGCTTCACACAACTATGGTTATCACAAAAGATACCAGTAGCATCCAACGGGAGATCAAATAACTCATATAGTAGCTTCCGTAGCCATACTGCCTCACAACTAGTTGAGCAGGCTGCAACATACTTTGCCTCAGCTGTACTTAGTGCTACGCAGGACTGCTTCCTGCTAAACCAAGAGATCACACATGATCCCATACTGAAGCAGCACCCAGATGTGCTCTTCCTATCTGCAGCACTGCCAGCCCAATCTGAATCAACATAACCCTGTAGGTTCAACTTTTGATTCGCTTCATACTTGAGCCCATAATCCACTGTACCCTTCAGGTACCTCAGAACATGCTTTACAGCAACCAGGTGAACACTCCTTGGATCTGTCAGGAACTGACTCAATGTGTTCACCGCAAAGCAAATATCTGGTCTCGTGTTCTTTAGGTACATCAAGGACCCAATCATCTGACGATACATAGAGACATCAACCAGCTCAGATGAAGCATCATGTAGAAGCTTTAGATTCGATGCCATAGGTGTGGCCATGACCTTGCAATCCATCGTCCCGAATCTCTTCAGGATATCTACTGTGTACTTCCCTTGACCAAGGAAGATCCCACCTGCACTTTGCCACACCTCCATACCTAGGAAATAGTGCATCATTCCCAAATCTTTCATATTGAACTCAGTAGCAAGCTTCCTCTTAGTATCTGCAATCAATCTATCATCTCCTGTTACAAATAAGTCATCCACATATAGGAGTAGAATCATAGGATTCCCTTCCTCAACCTTGTAATAAAGGTTGGAATCCACTTTACTCTTGGTAAAGCCCAAACTAGATAGGAAACTGTCCATCCTACCATACCAGGTTATGGGAGATTGTTTCAAGCCATATAAGGCTTTCTTCAATCTGCACACATATGACTCCCTGTCATGTATTTCAAAACCAAATGGTTTCTCCACATATACTTACTCTTCAATTACACCATTCAAGAAGGCAGTCTTGACATCCATCTGGTGTATTTTCCATTTCATTGCTGCAGCCAGGGAAAGTACTATTCTGATGGAAGTATACCTGGCTACAGGTGCAAAAGTTTCTTCATAATCTATTCCCTTTTTTCTGAGAGAAGCCATGAGCTACGAATCTTGGCTTGTATTTATCTACACTGCCATCTGCAGCATGCTTGATTTTGTAGATCCATTTGGAAGTCACAACAGACTTCTCTTTAGGTCTTGGGACAACATCCCAAACATCATTATTCATTATTGATTGGTATTCCTCAACCATGGCATCCTTCCATTCTTTCTTTTCTGTTGCTTCTTCATAGCTGGAAGGCTCTTTGTTCATAATGTCACAGAGTAAAGCAACATAGCTGGTATGTGATCTGGTTCTCTTCTTTGCTCTGTGTTCTTCTTCTGGAATGCCAAATCTTTCTGCATCTTGAAAGAGCTCTCTAGCCCATGCAGGTTTCCTCTTGTGAGAGTTATCCTCACGGGGTGGATATACAGGTTCTTGTGGATCTTCAAACTCACTTCTGGAACTGCTTCAGTCATGGTAGTGTCTTGAAATCTAGTTTCCTTAGGTTCTTCATAAACTTCGATAGGTGCCTTCCTTGATTTGATGAAAGCTGATTTTTCATCAAATGTTACATCCCTACTGACATCAATCTTCTTGAACCCTGGAAAGTATATTCTGTAAGCCTTCGAGCTTTCACTGTAACCCACAAAGATACCCTTCTTTCCTGAAGGATCTAGTTTAGTCCTCTTTTCCTTTGGGACATAAGTGTATACTAGACAACCAAATATTCTGAGATGGCCGACTTCAGGTTTCTTACCAAAAAAGACCTCTTATGGTGTCTTGTTGTCCAATATCTTGTGGGGTGTTTTGTTCTGCACATATACAGCTATTCTAGCTGCTTCTTCCCATAGATTCATAGGTAGATCCTCGTCATGCAGCATTTCCCTTGCTACTTCCATGTAGTTCTGTTCTTCCTTTCTGCAACTCCATTTTGTTGAGGATTATAAGGAGCAGTCAACTCCCTATTAATCCATGAATCACTACAAAGCTTCTTGAAGTCACCTGAGGTGAATTCTCGACCATTGTCGGATCTGAATGTTTTGATCTTCTTGTCAGTTTGATTCTCCATCAAGGTTTTGAATTCCTTGAACTTATCAAACACCTCATCTTTGTTCTTCAAGAAGTATACCCAAGTCTTCCTAGATAAGTCATCAATAAATGAGACGTAGTAAACATACCCACTAAGAGAACTGGATGACATAGGACCACATACATCTGAGTGGATGATTTCCAGGATATCTTTGGCCTTGCTTTCACTACTTGGGAAATCCTTCTTAATGTTCTTACCTTTTGCACATCCTTTGCAAACACCTTCATGTTTGATCTTGATTTCAGGAAGACCTTCTACAACCTTGCTTGCAATTGGAAGTGCCGTATAGTCCATATGAGTAAGTCTTCTATGCCAAAGTTCACTTGGCTCCATGGATTCATGCACCATGGCATGTTCAGCTTGTCCCTTCAATTTATACAGTCCTGCCTCTTGCTCTCCAATCACTACTGCATCATCTATGGTCTTTCCCTTTTGCCACATTAGGACTTGGCCATCCACAAATGCAACCCTCATACCTTTTGCATCCAATGTAGAGATGGAGAGTAAGTTCTTCTTGAGCCCAGGTACATAAAGGACTTCTTTCATCTTCAAAGAGTTTCTAGAATCTAGGTTGTAGGAGGCTTCACCACTTCCTTTGATTGGGTATTGATAATCATCCCCAAGTTTCACCTTATGGGGTGATTCATGTTCAGATACATTCACAAAAGAGTCCTTAGACCCAGTCATGTGTTTGGAAGCCCCACTATCAATCAACCAACCATTACAACCATGGGAGATAGTACCTGTGAGAGCAGAGATTAGAACATACTCTTCTTCACTTGATGAATAATCATCACTTTCTGCCCTAGCCTTCTTCTTTGGAGGTTCATCATCCTCGGCAGCATGAGCATGGAACTTTATTTTGCTGCCCTTCTTCTTCTTGTTGAATTTGTTGTTATTATCCCTTTTGTTCTTGGGACAATCTGAAGCAAAGTGACCCTTCTCATTGCATGTGAAGCATCTTAGATCCTTCTTATTCTTTTGATAGGATATTTTGTAGCGAGAGTGCTCCTTCTTGGGCTTGCTTCTTTTGGTGTGAGTTGCGAGAGCTTGATCTTCACCTCCCATCTTTTCCTCACGAGCTACAAGTCTAGCTTCTTCTTGAGAGCATTCCTCCCATAGTTTACTAAAAGAGATCAATTTCTTTCTTGCACAGATTCCTTGAATAAAGGAGTCCTATGACCTAGGTAGGCCATTCAGAGTGGTCATAACAACTTCACCATTGTCCACTACTTCATCCACATCTTCAAGTTGCTCCTTGATCTGAGATACCTTGGAGAAGTAAGATTGAATGGTTTCTCCATTCAACATCTTGACCCCTTTCAATTGATTCCGCAGAATCATCTTCCGATTTATGTTCTTCCCTTCAAATAGCTTGGTCAAAGAGTCAAACATCTCCTTGGGTGTCTTTAGAGAAGACACATGGGGTATGAGATGGTCTTTGATAGAATCAGCAATGATTCTCTTTTCCTTGACCAAGTTCTTCTTATGCAATACCTTGGCCTCTTCATCCTCTGGGATAGGGATGTCTTCTTTTATATATGAGTCCAACCCATTTTCTTACAGGATTAACCCAATCCTATACTTCCAAGCTTGGAAGTTATCAACCCCTTAAAGCTTATACTCAATATTGGTGTGGTGAGACATCTTAAAGAGTACTTCAAATTGAAATAGAAAAGATTTAGGTCTTACCACTTGAAATGCTGAAAACTGGATCTGGTCCCGGATTACTGTTTGTCGAAAAAAACCTAAAAATTCAAAATGTGAATTTCAAATTTTTGAAAAGATAGAAAGATGCGCTTTGATGAGCTGATCAGCTTGGTGCTTTCAGAATTTGAGATCAGCAAAGTTTTACCCTTCAGATTTGCTTTTTGTCCTCTCGGGTTCACTGGGGAGAGCCCTGAATTAGGGTTTGAGTTTCCTGGAGATCTACTCAGCCAAAAATCTCAATCCAAAGCTCTAAACTTCAATGTTTACAAGGAGCTTCTAGCTATGTCTTCATATTTAAGAAATTCCTATTTTTGTGGAAACCCTAATTTTTAGGGCCAAATCTGAAAATGCTCAGAATTGAATTCTGATTGCTCAGATAGATTCTCTGTGATGATTAGAGTCAATCTACTATACTTCTTTTCCAAAATATGTGGAGAGAAACCCAATAAACAAGAAACTCAAGTTTCCGTCACTGCAAAATGTCTTCTTCCTAGGTTAGCTCTGATACCATGTTAAATTTTGAGCATTAATTCACACTAATTCACAATACTCTAGGATCTTCACTGAGAGAATAACATATACAGTATATCAATGCATGACAATCACAATAAGCATGACAAGCATCATAGGAATCAAAAGCATGAGAGACAAGAGACACAGAGTTTCCATGGGGAAAACCCTAAGGTGAAAAACCCCACAACTTCCTCAGAGATAGAGAGAGCAATGGCTCAACCAAAGTACAACCAAAATACACTGAGATAGTCTCTTAGTAGCAGATGATCCTCCTCCTCACTAGTGCACCACTTTTTGAGTGAGAGAGATATAACTTTCCGAATGATCTAAATAGAGATCACCTGATCTCTATTTATACTAACCTATTTCCCCAGTGACCTTATGGGGCCGACTTGTCTAGCTAGGTACATCCACATTATAATATATATATTTCAGGGCTGACCCCACACATGGTGGTCTAATAACCCATCGGCAAGTACACACACTTGCGACACTTGTCAATCCACATGACGACACTTCCTTATAGAGGAATAACACATCTCTAATAAGGGTACAATAAATATAGATGAAATACATTCCGAAGTTACATATATATCAACATGATAGATATTATAGTTGCTTCCCTTGATGTTCTTTATAGTCGTCTTTGTGAAGATATATGTCCTTCATGTGTTTGTGATTGTGACATACTGGCCTACTCTATCTTCCTTTTTTTCATCAACTTGGGTGGCTTCTTCTACATGATTTTCACCTCCATCTACATTTACTTTAAATGTTTCGTTCGTAGTCTTCTTTATTTCATCTATGTCTTTAAGGATTTCCTCAAGGACATCTATGAATTCATCACTCTTACTATAAGATGCCATGGACGTTTGTAGAACGCTATTTTGGCCTTTTAAGGTGAAATTTTGAATAATAATATATTAATTAATTAATTAATATTATTTTTATTTTTTTATAAACTATATAATAGTTTGTATATAGTTTTTTTTTTAAACAAATATTATAATATTAAATATAATATTTGATTTTTTTTATAATAAAATATATTATATTGCAATATATTTGAATTAATATAATATATTATATTATATTATAATATATTTTTTTTTGTTTTTCATTTTTTGCAGGTCGTGGAGGTGGAGGCCGAGCTACGGTGTGGAGGTTGGCGGCTATTGGGGTGAGTACAGGAGGGAGGGGAGGCCAGCGGTGGAAAGAAGGTGAGGAGCTGTAGGGTTGGGAGCAGCGCAAGTGAGCAGCGAACAGGATGGTGGTGTGGTTGTGGTGGGGGGGGGGTAGAGAGGGAGGATCGAGCAGGAGGAGCGCGATGGAGGGTCGTGTAGGGAGGTGGCAGGTAAAGCGTGGTGTAGCGGGTGGATGGAATTCAGGAAGCTACGTGGAAGGAGGTGTGGGTGCACTCAGCTAGTGTGGAAGCAACATGTGCGCAGGATGTAGGAGGACGCAGGCTGTCGTGGAAGGATGCAAGTGGAAGTGGATGGGTGTCGAGTGTTGATGGGTTGGGTGGAAAGAGTGCAGCATTGTTGAGGTATATGTAACTTCGAAATGTATTTCATATATGTATGTTGTATGTACTCCTATAGATATGGTATTATTCCTCTATACGGAAGTGTCGTCATTTATATTGTAAATGTCGTAACTTATACTTGATGGGTTATTAGACCACCTTGTTGGGGTCGGCCCTGTATAAGTCATGTGGGTCGAAGGGTTATTAGACCACCCTATTGGGTGTCGGCCATGTGGGTCGAAGGGTTATTATACCACCCTATTGGGGGTCAGCCCAGTCAGCATTATTTTATGTGGTTTAGTTCGAGCCTACATGATTTATGTAAAAGGCAAGTCAAGTCAAGTATAAATAGAGTGCGGGAGGCACTCTATTTTATCACTCACTTCTCACTCATGCACTCAAGGAGGAGTGGCGCACTTATGGAGGAGGAGGATCTGCTACTAGGATATCTCTATCTCTTATGGTTGGGTTGTATCATTGCTCTATCTATCTCTGAGGAAGTTATTGGGGTTTTTCACCTTTATGGTTTTCCCCAAGTAAATCTTTGTGTCTCTTGTGTGCTTGCATTATTGTCTCCATGATTGATATGTTGTACATGTTGTTCTCTCAGTTAAAATCCTAGATCATATTTTAGTAAATTCTAAAATTTTAACATGGAATCAGAGCTAGCCTGAAAGAAGGCATGATATGGCATGTATGACACTTGTTGCACTACGATGCTAGGGCTTCATATAGCAAAAACCACTCATCGTAGAACTTTCTCTATAAATCCGATTTGGTGAAGTTTGCGGATCTAAAATCTTTACAGGTTGAATATTAAATCCCCATGTACCTTGTGTCCAAAGGACAACCTCTAATTCGTTGTACTTTGTGATTTATGATCTATACAATATAGGGTTTCTGCCTCTTCCAGATCTGAGTCAAACTCAAGTGACCTTGGGAAAAAGGTCATAATGTGGGCTAGAAAGCTCCAAATGAAATTTCGTAAAATGTGACAGGTAGTACACAGACTGTACTATCTCAGGAAATGTTTTTAGAGGCCGAAGTTGAACCAGTGACACGTGGCAAGCCGTACAAGTTCACTCTCCTGTATTATCCCATAAACAGGTCATGTTGCGACACTTGGCATAACTCTCTCTCAGAGAGTCCAATTGAGGTCAGACCTATCAGGATGGAAATATAATAGGGCGAGCTATCTCAAGACAAATTTCCAGAGGCCGAAGTTGAAATAGTGACACGTGTCACGTCGTACAAGTTTTCTCTCATGTATTATCCCATAAATAGGTCAAGTTGCGACACTTGGCATAACTCTCTCTCAGAGAATCCAATTGAGGTCAGACCTATCAGGATGGAAAGATAACAAGTTGGGATATCTAAAGAAATGTTTTTAAACCCTGTGGATCAAAAAGTTTAAAGTTACACCAGAAAAAATCAGGTACATATTTCTGTCAAAACAGAATTATTTTTGAGTACCTTCATTCATGGCTTCCGGAATTTAGGGCTTCAGAGAAAGTTGGAATTTTTGTAATCGAAGACCACGGCTGGATGCTACTCATGAAGATAGAAATTTAGAGACCAAGATAAGAATTTTTGGTTGGGCAGAAGGCCGGGATTGATCAAACCCTAGTTCGGTACTTTGATCAGAAAAGTGGAAAATTAGGGCTTCTGTAAAAATGGGAATTTTTGAAATCTGTGACCACGGCTGGAAGCTCCACATAAAAATAGAAGCTTAGAGATTTGGATCAAACCTTTTGATGGGGAAGAAGAGTGGGCTTCATCAAACCCCAGTTTGGGATCACGTCTAGTGAATCTGGAAGTTTCAAAGGAAACATTGAGTGAAACTTTGCAGTTTTCAAATTCTAAGCATACCAATGTGATCAGCTCACCAAGGCGCATCTTTATATCCTTTTAGAAGTTTGAAATTCAAAGTTTGAATTTTTGGGGTTTCTCTAACAAACCCTAATCCAGCTCCAGATCCAGTTCTTGCAAATCAAGTGGATTGGGTTAATCCTAGAAGAAGATGGATTGGTCACCTCCATAAGTGAAGAAGTTCCTGTTTCAGAGGGAGATGAGGTTAAGGCCTTACATAAGAAGATTACAAGCGATCTCGACAGGTATGACTCATCGAGGTATGTTTTGAGATTTGTTCATGATTAAGTTTATGGTATGTTTGTCTTCTTGTTATTACGGTTAGTACAATCTTGATTTTAGACTTGTTATATCACCTTAATAAAATTATGAATGCATAATAGAAAATATTCATTGATTAGGGTGTTGACACTTATGATTGTACTAATGCATTATGGTGTTGTATGAGGTTTAAGTTGTCTACTAACATGAAAGGTACACCAAGAAAGACAAATCATGTTCTGGTTCAAGAACATATGATCATGATGACATGAGGACAAAGATTCATCCATTGTCATGGATCTCATAGAAGTTCCATTTACGAGGTATGTATAACTTGGTTTTATAATGGTTAACCTATGAGATATACAGGTTACTAGCACAAGTCATTGAAGAAGAACAAGAAGACATCATGTGAGTATGTTAGACATAACTAGCTAGCATGCTAATCCAGGTATGTTTTTCCTATATCAAGATAGAATCCTACCTTGTGTTAGGATCTTATACTGTTGTGTGGATGATAATGATTATTCATGAAGTCATAGGTTTGAATAGTCATGGTTGTATGCATATTGTAATTGATGATATGACTAACCAGAAGAATCATGAAGGTATAGGTTTGAGTAATCATGGATTTTATGCATATTATATCTTTTATCTTGATTGATGATTTAACTAACCAAAAGAGTCCTATGATCAAATAATAATATGCATGAGTAAAAGAAGACTTCCCCTAAACCTTGAACACTAATGTTTATTATCTGTGTTTGAAATGATCCTGACTATACATGCTTGAGATTATTGTTATTATACTAATGAATGTTTGATTACGTATGAGACCTAGAGGATAACACAATGGTGATACTAAAAAGCATGCATAGGGATCGAGAATGAATATAAGTTCTGGGACGAGTAATCCAGGAAGCAAAGATCAAGAGGGAGTACACTCCAGTGGTTTCTGCAAGGATGCAGATATTCAGAGGGAGTTGACCATCTCTCTACATTCCACATCAAAAGGGTCTAGAAGAAGCTACTTCAGATTAGGAATCCAATAGCTCCTGCAAGGAAGCGAAGACTCAGAGGGCGTCCACCCAACGAACAAACAAAGATAAGTATTTGAATTGTAATTTCTTAAATAATACTATTCGATAATGTATATACTGATGTTCCTAGAATTAGGTTGTGTATTATGCACAGTATACTACAAATATGCATGGGTAAGTGGCCTATGGCACTTTACAACATTCCATTGCTACTTATCTAGAATGAAACCTCTTTGCTGACATGTTGGGAGTTGTGCACACTCTTAACAATGTTCTGGTAGAGATTGGAAGGCATCTAGAAAGTTACGGGATATGGATAAATGTTGTATTGAAGCATTGGCTAAGATAATTGCATGACTGTATGACATATTTCTTTATGTGTAAGAATTTGTTCTGAAAATTATGAGATGTTTCTAATCATGCAATTTAACCTATTTTGTAGGAAAGACCGTATATCTTCACCTACAAAAAGGACTACAACATTTGTTCCAGCAACAAAGATATCTATTGAAGATATTGAAGATATTGAAGTTCCCAGGATCTGAGATGAAGAAATGGAATACCATGATCCGTCGATCATGAAGAATGATGTTTGGGATGTAGTCCCAAGACCTGAAGGGAAGTTTGTTATGACTTCCATATGGATCTATCAAGATCAAGCATGCTGCAGATGGCAGCATAGAGAAATATAAAAGTGATGAAGATACACCAGATGGATTCAAGATAGCTTTCTTGAATGGTGTAGTTGAAGAAGAAGTGTATGTGAAGCAGCCACTTGGTTCTCAGACACATGATAGGAAATCATATATGTGCAGAACTTGCAATGGTAGGATAGGCAGCTTTCTATGCAGTTTGGTCTTTACCAAGAGTAAAGCGGGTTCCAACCTTTTCTACAAGGTTGAGGAAGGCAATCCAGTGATACTACTTTTGTATGCGGATAACCTGTTTGTTACAGGTGAAGATAGATTGATTTCCGACATGCAGTGGAAGCTTGTTGCCGAGTTCGAGATGAAGAACTTGGGGATGATGCACTATTTTTTTTTTTTGGCATGGAGGTGTGGCAGAGTGCAGATGGAATCTTCCTTGGACAAGGGAAGTATGCAGTAGAGATCCTGAAGAGGTTCGGGATGATGGATTGCACGGCCATGGCCACACCTATGGCATCGAATCTGAATCTTCTTTGTGATGCTTCATCTGAGCCGGATGATGTCTCTATGCATCGTCAGATGATTGGGTCCTTGATGTACCTGACAAACGCGAGACCAGACATTTGCTTTGCTGTGAACACATTGAGTCAGTTCCTGATAGATCTGAGGACTGTTCACCTGATTGTTGTAAAGCATGTTCTAAGGTACCTGAAGGGTACAGTGGATTATGGGCTCAAGTATGAAGCGAATCAAAAGTTTAACCTGCAGGGTTATGTTGATTCAGATTGGGCTGGTAGTGCTGCAGATAGGAAGAGCACATCTGGGTGTTGCTTCAGTATGGGATCAGGTGTGATCTCATGGTTTAGTAGGAAGCAGTCCTGCGTGGCACTAAGTACAGCTGAGGCAGAGTATGTTGCAGCCTGCACAGCGAGTTGTGAGGCAATATGGCTACGGAAGCTACTATCTGAGTTATTTGATCTCCCGTTGGATGCTACTGGTATCTTCTGTGATAACCAGAGTTGTGTGAAGCTACCTAAGAGCCCAGTGTTTCATAGAGATCAAATATCACTATATCAGGGATATGGTGCAGAGAGGAGCTGTGAAGCTCCTGTATGTTGAGACGGACAAGCAGATTGCAGATGTGCTGACGAAGCCACTAGCCAGGTTGAAGTTTGAGTACTTCAGAGAGAGGCTTGGCATTCTTCAGATTGAGGACACTTCGAGGAAGAAGTGATGGACACATTTGCTGAATCCATTCCAAGCATGTTAGAAGGAGGATCCTTCACATGGATGTGGATGTAAGCGCTGGATGATGAGCATCAGGATGATGATGTTCTGGTTTCTGCTGTATATGATCAGTTGGATCATTTTTGTATATGTATCTATGCATCATGTTGGATACTAGATATGATCAGTTGGATCATTTTTATGTATGTATGTATGCATCATGTTGGATGTTGGATATGATCAGTTGGATCATTTATATGTATTTACGCATCATATGGGATGCTGGATATGATCGATTGGATCATTTGTATGTATTGTGTATATGCATCATGTTGGATGCTTGGACCATGTATCTGTATATGTATCAAGTGGATACATTGTATGATCAGGAAGATCATGAATATTTATATGTATCAGGTATGATCAGGTAGATCATGTATGTTGATGGATACATTGTGTGGATCATGTATCTATGTATCAGGTGGATACACTATGTGTGATGATATATATCAGGTAGATACTTGGTGTGCATCAGATGGATGCATTGTATGATCAGGATGATCGTGGATGACAATCTTCTCCAGATGACATGCAGCAGGATGTTGCGGTGATGATGATCAAGATGATCATGTGTACATCAGGATGATGTATGGTGAGTATCAGATGATACTTTGTGGCCGTGGATCAGGTTGTGCAGGTAAGCATGTAATTTGTGCCCTGGGGGATTTGCAGATGGTCTTTCGAGGTTTTGCCTATGGCATGTAATTCGGTGCCCTGGGACATCTGGAAAATGCTCTTTCAAGGTTTTGCTTGGGAGGACATATAATTTGTACCCTGGGAGATTTGCAGATGGTCTTTCGAGGTTTTTCCTATGGCATGTAATTCGGTGCCCTGGGACATCTGGCAAATGCTCTTTCGAGGTTTTGCTTGGGAGGACATATAATTTGTGCCCTGGAGATCTGCAGATAGTCTTTCGAGGTTTTTCCTATGGCATGTAATTCGGTGCCCTGGGATATCTAGCAGATGCTCTTGCGAGGTTTTATCCTATGGCATGTAATTTGCTCCTGGGAGATCTAGACAGGATGAAAAAGGGCTCAGATGCTTCAGCCAAGTTTTGCCATGACCACATGTAATTTGCTCCTGGGAGATCTGGATAGGATGAAAAAGGTCTCAGATGCTTCAGCCATTTTTGTGGTGGATCACATGTAATGTGCTCCTGGGAGATCCGACAGGTAGAGCCGTGTGCTCGTAACAGCCTGGGATGCTTCAGCCAGGTTTTGTGGTGAGATCACATGTAATGTGCTCCTGGGAGATCCAACAGGTAGAGCCGTGTGCTCGTAACAGCGTGGGATGCCTTAGCCAGGTTTTGTGATGGGTCACATGTAATGTGCTCCTGGGAGATCCTACAGGTAGAGCTATGTGCTCATAATAGCCTGGGATGCTGAAGCCAGGTTTTGTGATGCACGTCATAAGTCCTAAGAATTCCACAATATGGCCAGTGATGATGAAGACCTATAGGTGGTGGGCCTACATCCAGTATGAAAAAGGACTGGCTCTGTAGAACTTCCTATGATGAGTAGATTCATAGATTGATTGAGATAGCAGCAGCAGTGACGATGATGATGTCTCGATGACGATTATCCAGTGACGATGATCCAGAGAAGAAGACTTGTGCTAGAAGGCCTGTGCTGAGAAATACCTTCCTAGTTAAGAGGGAGTTTTGATGTATATGTAACTTCAGAATGTATTTCATATATGTATGTTGTATGTACTCCTATAGAGATGGTATTATTCCTCTATATGGAAGTGTCGTCATTTATATTGTAAATGTCGTAACTTATACTTGATGGGTTATTAGACCACCTTGTTCGGGTCGGCCCTGTATAAGTCATGTGGGTCGAAGGGTTATTAGACCACCCTATTGGGGGTCGGCCATGTGGGTCGAAGGGTTATTAAACCACCCTATTGGGGGTCAGCTCAGTCAGCATTATGTTATGTGGTTAAGTTCGAGCCTACATGATTTATGTAAAAGGCAAGTCAAGTCAAGTATAAATAGAGTGCGGGAGGCACTCTATTTGATCACTCACTTCTCACTCATGCACTCAAGGAGGAGTGGTGCACTTATGGAGGAGGAGGATCTGCTGCTAGGATATGTCTATCTCTTATGGTTGGGTTGTATCATTGCTCTATCTATCTCTGAGGAAGTTATTGGGGTTTTTCACCTTTATGGTTTTCCCCAAGTAAATCTTTGTGTCTCTTGTGTGCTTGCATTATTGTCTCCATGATTGATATGTTGTACATGTTGTTCGCTCAGTTAAGATCCTAGATTAGATTGAAGTAAATTCTGAAATTTTAACATGGAATCAAAGCTAGCCTAAAAGAAGGCATGATATGGCATGTATGACACTTGTTGCACTTACGATGCTAGGGCTTGATATAGCAAAAACCAGTCATCGTAGCAAGTTCTCTATAAATCCGATTTGGAAAAGTTAGCATATCTGAAATATTTACAAGTCGAATATTACATCCCCATGTACCTTGTGTCCAAAGGACAACCTCTAATTCCTTGTACTTTGTGATTTATGATCTGTACAATATAGGGTTTCTGCCTCTTCCCGATCTAAGTCAAAATCAGGTGACCTTGGGAAAAAGGTCATAACTTGGGATAGAAAGCTCAAAATGAAATTTAGTAAAATGTGATAGGTAGTACACAGACTGTACTATCTCAGGAAACGTTTTCAGAGGCCGAAGTTGAACCAGTGACATGTGGAACGCCGTACAAGTTCGCTCTCCTGTATTATCAGATAAACAGGTCATGTTGCGACACTTGGCATAACTCTCTCTCAGAGAGTCCAATTGAGGTCAGACCTGTCAGGATGGAAAGATAATAGGGCGAGCTATCTCAGGAAAAAATTTCAGAGGCCGAAGTTGAAATAATGACACGTGTCCCGCCATACAAGTTTTCTCTCCTGTATTATCCCATAAATAGGTCACGTTGCAACACTTGGCATAACTCTCTCTCAGAGAATCCAATTGAGGTCATACCTATCAGGATGGAAAGATAACAGGTCGAGCTATCTCAGGAAACGTTTTCAGACCCTGTGGATGGAAAAGTTTAGAGTTACACCAGAAACAATCAAGTACATATTTATGTCAAAACAGAATTATTTTTGAGTACCTTCATTCATGGCTTCCGAAATTTAGGGCTTCAGAGAAGGTTGGAATTTTCGTAATCGGAGACAACGGCTGGATGCTACTCATCAAAATAGAAATTTAGAGACCAAGATCATAATTTTTGGTTGGGAAGAAGGCCGGGCTTGATCAGACCCTAGTTCGGTACTTTGATTAGAAAAGTGGAAAATTAGGGCTTCTGTAAAAATGGGAATTTTTGAAATCTGTGACCACGGCTGGAAGATTTACATAAAAATAGAAGCTTAGAACTTTGGATCAAACCTTTTGATGGGGCAGAAGAGTGGGCTTCATCAAACCCCAGTTCGGGGTCACGTCCAGTGAATCCGGAAGTTTCAAAGGAAAAATTGAGTGAAACTTTGCAGTTTTCAAATTCTAAGCATACCAGTGTGATCAGCTCATCAAGGCGCATATTTATATCCTTTCAGATGTTTGAAATTCAAAGTTTGAATTTTTGGGGTTTCTCTGACAAACCCTAATCCATCTCCAGATCAATTTCTTGCAAATCAAGTGGATTCGGTTAATCCTAGAAGAAGATCGATTGGTCACCTGCATAAGTGAAGAAGTTCCCGTTTCAGAGGGAGATGAGGCTAAGGCCTTACATAAGAAGATTACAAGCGATCTCGATAGGTATGACTCATCGAGGTATGTTTTGAGATTTGTTCATGATTAAGTTTATGGTATTTTTGTCTTCATGTTATTACGGTTAGTACAATCTTGATTTTAGACTTGTTATATCACCTTAAGAAAATTATGAATGCACGATAGAAAATATTCATTGATTAGGGTGTTGACACTTATGATTGTACTAATGCATTATGGTGTTGTATGAGGTTTATGTTGTCTACTAACATGAAAGGTACACCAAGAAAGACAAATCATGTTCTGGTTCAAGAACATATGATCATGATGACATGAGGACAAAGATTCATCCATTGTCATGGATCTCATAGAAGATCCATTTACGAGGTATGTATAACTTGGTTTTATAATGGTTAACCTATGAGATATACAGGTTACTAGCACAAGTCATTGAAGAAGAACAAGAAGACATCATGTGAGTATGTTAGACATAACTAGCTAGCATGCTAATCCAGGTATGTTTTTCCTATATCAAGATAGAATCCTACCTTGTGTTAGGATCTTATACTATTGTTTGGTTGATAATGATTATTCATGAAGTCATAGGTTTGAATAGTCATGGCTGTATGCATATTGTAATTGATGATATGACTAACCAGAAGAATCATGAAGGTAAAGATTTGAGTAATCATGGATTTTATGCATATTATATCTCTTATCTTGATTGATGATTTAACTAACCAAAAGAGTCCTATGATCAAATAAGAATATGCATGAGTAAAAGAAGACTTCCCTGAAACCTTGAACACTAATGTTTATTATCTATGTTTGAAATGATCCTGACTATACATGCTTGAGATTATTGTGATTATACTAATGAATGTTTGATTACGTATGAGACCTAGAGGATAACACAATGGTGATACTAACAAGCATGCATAGGGATCGAGAATGAATATAAGTTCAAGGACGAGTAATCCATGAAGCAAAGATCAAGAGGGAGGACACTCCAGTGGTTTCTGCAAGGATGCAGATATTCAGAGGGAGTTGACCATCTCTTTACATTCCACATCAAAAGGGTCTAGAAGAAGCTACTTCAGATTAGGACTCTAGTAGCTCCTGCAAGGAAGCGAAGACTCAGAGGGAGTCCACCCAACAAACAAACAAAGATAAGTATTTGAATTGTCATTTCTTAAATAATACTGTTCAATAATGTATATACTGATGTTCCTAGAATTAGGTTGTGTATTATGCATATTAGAATAATTGCATTGATGAACAGTATACTACTAATATGCATGGGTAAGTGGCCTATGGAATTGTACAACATTCCATTTCTACTTATCTAGAATGAAACCTCTTTGATGACATGTTGGGAGTTGTGCACACTCTTAACAATCTTCTGGTAGAGATTGGAAGGCATCTAGAAAGTTACGGGATATGGACAAATGTTGTATTGAAGCATTGGCTAAGATAATTGCATGACTGTATGACATATTTCTTTATGTGTAAGAATTTGTTCTTAAAATTATGAGATGTTTCTAATCATGCAATTTAACCTGTTTTGTAGGAAAGACCGTATATCTTCACCTACAAAAAGGACTACAACATTTGTTCCAGCAACAAAGATATCTATTGAAGATATTGAAGATATTGAAGTTCCCAGGATCTGGGATGAAGAAATGGAATACCATGATCCGTCGATCATGAAGAATGATGTTTGGGATGTAGACCCAAGACCTGAAGGGAAGTTTGTTATGACTTCCATATGGATCTATCAAGATCAAGCATGCTGCAGATGGCAGCATAGAGAAATATAAAAGTGATGAAGATACACCAGATGGATTCAAGACAGCTTTCTTGAATGGTGTAGTTGAAGAAGTGTATGTGAAGCAGCCACTTGGTTCCCAGACACATGACAAGAAATCATATATGTGCAGAACTTGGTATGGTAGGATAGGCAGCTTTCTATCCAGTTTTGTCTTTACCAAGAGTAAAGCGAGTTCCAACCTTTTCTACAACGTTGAGGAAGGCAATCCAATGATACTACTTTTGTATGCGGATAACTTGTTTGTTACAGGTGAAGATAGATTGATTCCCGACATGCAGCGGAAGCTTGTTGCCGAGTTCGAGATGAAGAACTTGGGGATGATGCACTATTTTTTTTTTTTGGCATGGAGGTGTGGCAGAGTGCAGATGGAATCTTCCTTGGACAAGGGAAGTATGCAGTAGAGATCCTGAAGAGGTTCAGGATGATGGATTGCAAGGCCATGGCCACACCTATGGCATCGAACCTGAAGCTTCTTTGTGATGCTTCATCTGAGCCAGATGATGTCTCTATGCATCGTCAGATGATTGGGTCCTTGATGTACCTGACGAACACGAGACCAGACATTTGCTTTGCTGTGAACACATTGAGTCAGTTCCTGACAGATCCGAGGAGTGTTCACCTGATTGCTGTAAAGCATGTTCTAAGGTACCTGAAAGGTATAGTGGATTATGGGCTCAAGTATGAAGCGAATCAAAAGTTTAACCTGCAGGGTTATGTTGATTCAGATTGGGCTAGTAGTGCTGCAGATAGGAAGAGCACATCTGGGTGTTGCTTCAGTATGGGATCAGGTGTGATCTCATGGTTTAGCAGGAAGTAGTCCTGCGTGGCACTGAGTACAGCTGAGGCAAAGTATGTTGCAGCCTGTTCAGCGAGTTGTGAGGCAGTATGGCTACGGAAGCTTCTGTCTGAGTTATTTGATCTCCCGTTGGATGCTACCGGTATCTTCTGTGATAACCAGAGTTGTGTGAAGCTACCTGAGAACCCAGTGTTTCATAGAGATCAAATATCACTATATCAGGGATATGGTCCAGAGAGGAGCTGTGAAGCTCCTGTATGTTGAGACCTACGAGCAGATTGCAGATGTGTTGACGAAGCCACTAGCTAGGGTGAAGTTCGAGTAATTCAAAGAGAGGCTTGGCGTTCTTCAGATCGAGGACACTTCGAGGAAGAAATGATGGACACATTTGATGAAGCCATTCCAAGCATGTTGGAAGGAGGATCCTTCACATGGCTGTGGATGTAAGCGCTGGATGATGAGCATCAGGATGATGATGTTCTGGTTTCTGCTGTATATGATCAGTTGGATCATTTTTGTATATGTATGTATGCATCATGTTGGATACTGGATATGATCAGTTGGATCATTTTTATGTATGTATGTATGCATCATGTTGGATGTTGGATATGATCAGTTGGATCATTTATATGTATGTACGCATCATGTGGGATGCTGGATATGATCGATTGGATCATTTGTATGTATTGTGTATATGCATCATGTTGGATGCTTGGACCATGTATCTGTATATGTATTAGGTGGATACATTGTATGATTAGGAAGATCATGAATATTGATATGTATCAGGTATGATCAGGTAGATCATGTATGTTGATGGATACATTGTGTGGATCATGTATCTATGTATCAGGTGGATACACTATGTGTGATGATATATATCAGGTAGATACTTGGTGTGCATCAAATGGATGCATTGTATGATCAGGATGATCGTGGATGACGAGCTTCTCCAGATGACATGCAGCAGGATGTTGCAGTGATGATGATCAGGATGATCATGTGTACATCAGGATTATGTATGGTGAGTATCATATGATACTTTGTGGCCGTGGATCAGGTTGTGCAGGTAAGCATGTAATTTGTGCCCTGGGAGATTTGCAGATGGTCTTTCGAGGTTTTGCCTATGGCATGTAATTCGGTGCCCTGGGACATCTGGCAAATGCTCTTTCAAGGTTTTGCTTGGGAGGACATATAATTTGTGCCCTGGGAGATTTGTAGATGGTCTTTCGAGGTTTTTCCTATGGCATGTAATTCGGTGCCCTGGGACATCTGGCAAATGCTCTTTCGAGGTTTTGCTTGGGAGGACATATAATTTGTGCCCTGGGAGATCTGCAGATAGTCTTTCGAGGTTTTGCCTATGGCATGTAATTCGGTGCCCTAGGATATCTGGCAGATGCTCTTGCGAGGTTTTGTCCTATGGCATGTAATTTTCTCCTAGGAGATCTGGACAGGATGAAAAAGGCCTCAGTTGGTTCAGCCAGGTTTTGTGGTGGATCACATCTAATGTGCTCCTGGGAGATCTGACAGGTAGAGCCATGTGCTCGTAACAGCCTGGGATGCTTCAGCCAGGTTTTGTTGTGAGATCACATGTAATGTGCTCCTGGGAGATCCAACCGGTAGAGCCATGTGCTCGTAACATCCTGGGATGCTTTAGCAAGGTTTTGTGATGGGTCACATGTAATGTGCTGCTGGGAGATCCTACAGGTAGATTTGTGTGCTCGTAATAGCCTGGGATGCTGCAGCCAGGTATTGTGACGCACGTAATAAGTCCTGAGAATTCCACAGTATGGCCAGTGATGATGAAGACCTACAGGTGGTGGGCCTACATCCAGTATGAAAAAGGACTGGCTCTGTAGAACTTCCTATGATGAGTAGATTCAGAGATTGATTGAGATAGTAGCAGCAGTGACGATGATGATGTCTCGATGAAGATTATCTAGTGACGATGATCCAGAGAAGAAGATTTGTGCTAGAAGAGCTGTGCTGAGAAATACCTTCCTAGTTAAGAGGGAGTGTTGATGTATATGTAACTTCGGAATGTATTTCATATATGTATGTTGTATGTACTCCTATAGATATGGTATTATTCCTCTATACGGAAGTGTCGTCATTTATATTGTAAATGCCGTAACTTATACTTGATGGGTTATTAGACCACCTTTTTGGGGTCAGCCCTGTATAAGTCATGTGGGTCGAAGGGTTATTAGACCACCCTATTGGGGGTCAGCCATGTGGGTCAAAGGGTTATTAGACCACCCTATTGTGGGTCAGCCCAGTCAGCATTATGTTATTTGGTTAAGTTCAAGCCTACATGATTTATGTAAAAGGCAAGTCAAGTCAAGTATAAATAGAGTGCGGGAGGCACTCTATTTGATCACTCACTTCTCACTCATGCACTCAAGGAGGAGTGGCGCACTTATGGAGGAGGAGGATCTGCTGCTAGAATATGTCTATCTCTTATGGTTGGGTTGTATCATTGCTCTATCTATCTCTGAGGAAGTTATTGGGGTTTTTCACCTTTATGGTTTTCCCCAAGTAAATCTTTGTGTCTCTTGTGTGCTTGCATTATTGTCTCCATGATTGATATGCTATACATGTTGTTCTCTCAGTTAAGATCCTAGATCAGATTGAAGTAAATTCTGAAATTTTAACAAGCATGTGGGGGAGAGCGCGAGAAGAGAAGGGAGAGGACGGGAGTAGGGATTGGCATGGAAGGCAGAGGGTAGCAGGCGTAGGTAGCTGTGAGAGGAGGAGAGGGAGAGCAGGAGTGGTGGAGATGGTGGATGCAAGTGGGATGTGGGAGGAGCGAGTAGTGTGAGTAGGTTGAATGGAGTGGATGGCAAGTGGTTGCGGCGTGGGATATTGTTTGAAGAAGGATGAGAACAACGTGGAAGTGCGGGGTGAGGTAAGGGCAGTGGAGAGAGCCGAATCTGAGCTTAGGTCGAATGAGCCGAATCCGAGCTCTGATACCAAATGCAACAACCGTATCCGGTTGGACTGTTAATAGTCGAATCTGACTCTCATATTGAATAATAAATAGGAATAATATATTAGATGATTTTGATAAATTACAATAAGATCGCCTTTTATAGGGCTTGAGGAAGCATAGTGAAGGGTTATGCCCTTTCACTTAGTAACCTAATAATCTATTAATTTATAAATAATAATATTAATTAAATATTCACATCAGAAGGACTTGCAATGGTATATGCACAACAGAAGTTCAGACACTATTTGCTTGGTGTGCACTTCTCAATGTTTACTGACCATTCTACATTAAAATACCTAGTCAATAAGCCAGTGTTAAGGGGGCGAATATGAAAATGTCTCTTACTCTTCCAAGAGTATGATTTTGAGATAGTAGTTAAACCAGGAAGATTAAATTTAGGCCCTAATCATCTATCAAGGATCGAGTCAGGAGAAGAACCTACGAACCTGGAAGACAATCTGCCTGATGCGCAATTGTTTGCTATACAGGTTGCTGATGATTATTATCGGGATATCATTGATTTTCTAACTACCAGGTTCGCACCTACTGAATTCACTACACAGCAAAAGAAGTAGCTGGCATTGCGAGCCGTAGACTTCACCATTATCGCGGGACAGCTCTACAAGTTAGGACCTGATCAAGTGCTGTGAAGATGTGTATTAGAACATGAGAAGCCATTTATATTAGCTGAGAGGTCATTATGCAGGAAGGGCTACTGCACAGAAGATATTGCGCTTAGGGCTATGGTGGCTCTCACGTCCCTTCCATCAATCCAATGCAAGGGAGGGAACATGACTGTAACATGGGGTGTCTAATTCTTCCCCAAAGCCATAATGGTAAAAATTTTGTCATTTAAATAAAATGCACAATTAAATTACACAACGGAATTAAAATACAATTGCACACACAAACTGAAATGCATCAACATATTTATCTCAATCAAATGATAAATCAACAGGCAGAGAATCCATCCCATTCTCATGCTATGCATAGACTTCATATCAATTCCATTAACATGAACAATTATCATTATGAATTTAACACATTGCAAGAAACAGAATGCATATAATTTAAATCACAGAGAACACTTATCTAGAAGATGAAGTTGTCCAAATGACTGGCTATGTGAGAGCAACGTTTCACCCAACCATAGATCTCTGTCCATCCTATATTCTTTCAGCTGAGAGATCACCCCCGAGCTGGGTTGTGTATCCACTAAGGAGGAACTAGATGGGCTCACTCACAACCATGGTTCCACTCAACAGCTATGCTAAGCCAACACACAGTTGAGTTTATCAAGCATACAAAAGACAAATGAGGAGGATGCTAAGCCAATGGGATCAACCACAAAGCTATAGACATCTCAAGCTAAATTCAAGCAATCCAATCCTCTGTTCAAACATCCACACTTGGATTTATCACCATTCTGTCAACAAATAACTCAATCCCGTCACTGGTTTTCTGGGCTATCAAAACTGGGTTTTCGAATGGATTTCGGGGTAGCTAATACTCTCAAATTCATCCCAAGATTCATATGTATGGATCCCCCATTGGATTCTACTGTCAAATACCAAATTTGGGCGTTTTTTGCTCTTCAAAACGTGGGTTCTTGCAAAGTTACGATTTCTAGTTTTCTTCACTGCTGGTAATTCGTCCTGGATGAAAACTAATGCTGGTAACTTCCACAATGGAATGCAGATGAGGAATAATCCATTCTCATGAGGTAGAGTGACTTGTGGTACAAGAAAACAGAGCCCATACTCTGCCATACGAATTTCTGGGCTTCCCATGCTCCATTGAAGCCATGGACTAAAATTTTCAACAACTTCCTTAGAACATAAATAAATGTCATCAAGGAAAGTCAATGGGTTCTCTCAATGACATTTGGAAACATATGGTTCATCCCACAACTCCCTCACCACTCCCTAGTGGATACACATGGCCCCTTCTCATTCGTTGCCTCCATAGCTAGTTTTGGTATTTTATTGCATGATGTTTATTTACATCACTTTTACAATGTTCCATGGCTAAATAGCACATGGGTAACGTGATGTCTAATACTTACCTTTAAATAAAATTCGAGCTTCCACTAGCGGGGCCTTGGCCTTGAGCTCCACGCTAGGAAAACATACATCACATGTATACAATATTTACATTAAAAGCTAATATATCCTAAGGGTCAAAATGGGGTATTACAGTGGCCTACAATTCATAAAGACTCCAAAAAACATTGCCAGAACTGCGATGTCTATCAGAGGATAGGGAAACCATCAAGAAGAGATGAAATTTCGTTGAACCCTCAGATGACCTTGCAGGCATTTGATAAATGGGCAATCGATTTTGTGGGACCTATTAACCCACCAGGAAAAAGAACTGGTGCGAGGTACATTATTATCGCAACTGACTACCTCACTAGATGGGCAAAAGCAAAATCAGTCAAAGACTGTAGCACAGTTATAGCCACGCAGTTTATTTTTGAAAATATCCTTACACGATTTAGATGCCCAAAAATTTTGATGAGTGATCAAGGCACCCATTTTCTGAACAGAACTATTGAAGCTTTGACTGAAGAGTTCTACATCCATCATCAGTGCAGTACGCCTTATCACCCACAAGCGAATGGAACTGTTGAAGCATTCAATAAAGTACTTGAGAATGCGCTAACCAAGATATGCAACGTAAAATGCGATGACTAGGACCTGCGCATTCCATCTGTATTATGGGCGTATAGAACAACATGCAAGAAATTAACTAGACATACACCTTTCAGATTGGCTTATGGGCAGGAAGCAATAATGCCAATGGAATATATTATTCCTAGTTTAAGAATAGTTGCATTTACAGGTATGGCAGATCGTGCAGCACTGGAAGAAAGGCTGTTACACTTGGTTGGGTTGGAAGAAGATCGCTTCATCATGGGATTCCACCAACAAGTCTAGAAAGAACGAGAAAACGCATGGCACGATCGCCACATCAAGAATAAGTCTCTTCAGGTAGGTGATCTAGTCCTCCTATATGATAGTAAATTCATGAAGTTTCCTGGAAAATTTAAAATGCATTGACTTGGACCATATACTATCATACATGTTACTAACAGGGGCGCAGCCCAATTATCTACTTTAGCCGGTGATACATTACCCAATTTGATAAATGGAAGCAAACTAAATCTTTACCACGATAGTCCTGCTCCGCAGCATCCAGTCTGATAGAAAAGAAGGAAAAGTTTCTAGGTGCCAAGTACAGTTGGAATTGAGCACTAGAAACTGTGGAAAATTCTGTACACAAACTTGTAGAGATAGATCTATACAGCGCGCAACGTTGCTGAAACTGCGAAAAAAAAAAAAAAGAAAGGAAACGAAACATTGCGCTGTTGCGACATTCAAAAAGCAACACTGGAAAGAGAAGAAATTATACACCACAAAGTCACTGCGCAAAACCAAAGATTACCTTCCGTGCAATTCGACGCAAAGCTCCAGAAAATAGCCGTTATAGTGTCGGTCGGGAATATAACCATTATACAGTAGATTCCTACCGACCGCTCGAGCATTTAAAGCACAGATAGCCATTCTGAACAGAATTTTGAAGGACAAGATAGAAGGAGCAGTCGGATTTGGCCAATGGATACTACCATTAAATGCTTATCTAGCTGTTGAAGGGCATGGAGGAGGGTCCGCCGCGCCTATAAATAACACTGCATATCGTCTCGTGGGCGTATCAAACACTTAGAATTTTCTGCATATACTTCTGTCTGGGCTAGTTTTTGTAAGCCGTCTACAACCGTTGAGAGTGTTTGCATGTCTGAGAGATTTTCATTTGAAGAAGAGTTCACGGTCGAAGAGTCTATGAGGTTGTTCCAACATGGAGGAATTGATGAATTAATGAGAACCCCAAACAAGAAAGTCATCATTGAACCAGAATAGGGTCCAAGAAGATCACCAAGACACGGCCCCTCAATGCAGGACAAAGGGAAAAATCCAGTAGCGCTGAGATCAAAACTACCGAAGATAAGTTCGGTAGGGCCAAATAAGCCCCTTGCTGATAAAGAGATACCTTTAACTATGACTCCAGACTATATCTCATCGTGTGCAGTGGATGCGCCGGCCATTAGACTGCTAAAGAGTCCAAAGTATGAGATATTATTGTCACCGATATCAAATCATGTTGAGGTGAACAAAAATCTACTGGGAAAGATTCGAGAATGCAAATGGGAGGACTATGATCTGCTAGCAATGCAGAAGGAGAAGCTAACCAAGCCGAGGTTCCCACAATTCCATCCCGACAAATACATACGCTGGAAGAATAATGCAAAGGGTGACCTCACCTTGGTTTTCAAGAGCTAGTTGTCCGGAGTAGCCAAGTTGGGGCTGCTCAACCTGCTTAGGCTCCCACATTTTGACAAATCACCGGAGCTCAACCCGGTGGTGCGAACTCTTATGGATCGCATCCACCAGGGATATTTATGGCTAGACCATAATATCGACCTGACAATTGACTTAATCCACCGTATAACTAGATTAAGCAAAAGGGGAGAAGACCCAAGGAAGTTCTTCCAAGGAAAGACAAAGGATAAAGAGGTAGCCGCATTGATGAAGCAAACATAATCTATGGTCAAAGGGAACCGAGGCTTCCAGACGGATGACATAAAGTACCAAGCAATAAGGTTTGTCACGTAGCTGTTAGCGGGAAAAATTTTAAGAAAGTGCAGACCATTAGAAGTAAATTTAGGTGCAGTACTACTTGGCGCTGCAGCCGCCGAGGGACAAGAATTCAATTGGTGCCAATATCTATTAAATGAGTTCCTCGAAGAACTGAATGATATGCAAATCAATGGTGGTTACTTCCACTTCACCTGGCTAATTGTATTGATCGCCTTCCTAGGTGGAGGGAACCGAAGCACTATGTCGGAGTGGTCACAGACACTTCGGACTGCAGAGGTGCTCGATTTTAGAATCTATGGGTGAATTTGAATTCCGAAAGACAGCACAAGGCAACACTGGTCTTTTACACATATTACAACCAACTGCGCGGAGCCATCATGCTTACACCTCGAATACCAAAGCAAGTAACAAGCAAATATATCTTCATTCTAAATTTTTATGCTGCAATGAAATGCATCTCGATTTCAACTAAAGCACAGACAAAGAATCCTGATTGGTACCCAGGAAACTACCATATGTACGAGGAAGATATTGAGAATATCATGAAGGAATGGCCAGCTGAATTTCAAGTTGAGGTTATGGACATCCAAAGTGATTCTGGCGAGGATAACTCTATCCCGTGTCCCATAGTAGAAGATAAAGAGTCAAGCAAAAGGAAGGACACTGGGAGTCCTTCAGGACGCAAGGAACCAAGGAAAAAGTAGAAGTCAAACAAAGACCAATTGGACACGGTGCTTTTCGAGGATGACTACATAATGATCGCCACGAAGGTCACTGAACAAATGGAGGAGCTCTCAACCGACAAGGAGAAGAAAGAAAAGGAAATTCAAGACATTTTGAACCAGAACCTAACCACACTGCAAGGTATTTCCCAAAAATTTGATGAAGTAAGTAGGAGATTACCCTTGCAATGTCAATCAATAACTGAAGCGCAATCGATGGGAACTTCGCAGCAGCAAATCACCATTCCCACAAAGTCACATGTTGTCCATCTGCAACCATTGTCTATAAGGTTTCCATTACCTGATCAAGCAATGCTAGATATGAGGAATGTAGAGCGCGTGGAGCTTGATCTTGCAAAAATACCATTTCCAGGACTACATTACTTGCAGACCCAAGTCTCTGAAGAAATGCATGATAGAACCATAGAAGCGCTAAACAGACAAGTGGAGCTGCAAGTAGCTAACAGACAGCTAGAGGAATAGAGCTCGTGGAAAACTATGTAATTGAAAGATGAGCATGATCATTGGCTGAGATTGGAGACAACGATCACTGCCTTTGCAGATAACATTGGTGAGTTTGAAGTACAACTAGAACCAGCAGATACAATTGTCAAGATTGGCGATCTGGTCAATAGTCTTAATACGGAGAAGGAGGACATGGAAATTCTCCATGAGTCAGAGATTGCAGCCTTGAAGGCACAGATCAATCCACAGACCCCACCAGATGAATAACAATTAAGGCAGGGAGCAGTGAAAACTACGGCACAGAATATTGCAGCAGGCTAAGTGCCAAGGGCTCTTGGACGCAGCATCGATGGCATTCATTGCCCTTGAGGAAGACCTAGCATTGCAAGGCATGAAGGATGTCATAGAACAGAAGCAGACTACACTAGAATATATAAATACAGAATTAAAAGCTCTCCTACCAAGATATAGGCTACCAAAGTACAGGGAAATTAATGCACCAAAAAAAGAAGTACAGGCATTACGGGAAAAAGAAAGTGAACTGGGTGATAAGCCACGGTCTCTGCTAGAGGATGCCAGCACGATATCAAAAGAAATAGAGGATAAGTTAAAAGAGTTGCGCGAGAATCGAGCACAAGTGGAAGGCCATATCGATGATGAAATTATGCTGGAAATAATGGAAACAGTCTGACAAGTCGAGCAGGACACAAAGCAAGTGGTCAACAAGTTGTTCAGCGCATACAATGAATTCGCTGTGAAGATAGTTCCGTAGTCAGAAGAACAGCTTGGAAAGGTTGAAATTGGCTTGAGGACGAGCCACATGTAAGTGTTAGGGGCCTGTTGGGCTTGGCCCAAGGGGGACAAATTTTGAACACAATAAGTTTTGGGAACTGCGAAGCTAAGTGCAGCATGGATGGAGACTTTTTGTGAAAAATCAGTTTTGGAAACTACGAGGAGAAGCGCAGCACCGTTTTGGTATGCTGTGAGGTTGCACGTAGCATGGTGTCGAAAGAACTGCGAGGTCGATGCTACGATGTGCCACGTCAACGGAGATCCAGCTAAGTAGAGCGTGGATGGAGGATGGCAGGAAGTTATTTTGGTTAGGTCACAAAAGACCTATTTTTGGCAAAGATCGTCGATAACTACCAAGCAGTGGGTAGGTGCAGATCGGGAGGTAGGTGACCGATCACAATAGCTCAGTGGAAGCAACCTGTTGGCATGCACGTGACAGAAGATCTGCTGCCAGATACCACTAGTCCGGTTGTGGGAAAACCGCAACAGTTTTGTAAACCTAAGGGTTTTGCCTTCATAATGTTAAGACATGACCTACAGGTCTTGATCTATAAATATGGCAATTTTGTAAAGGAAAGGGTTAACTCTTCATTTTGTTGATTATTATTGAATATTGTTATATCTGTGAGATTGAAGCATTGTAAAGGCTCTGCAGCTGAGTGCGCAGAGACCTAATTTTGAGAGAGAGAAGAGCATATGCAGCTGAGTGCGTAGACAAAGAACTATTGTACATTTTCCTAATATATTAAACAACAGTTCTTGTGGACATAGCTTCCCATCCGAGGGAGTGAACCACGTTAAACCTTGTGTTATGTGATTGTTGTGCATGTTTTCCATTTTGTTTACTTACATTACTTACAGTGCGCATAAGTGACCGTTATCTGATATGTGTTTACTTTTATCTGTATTCACCATGAAATGGATGGAATAAGATGTTAGTAGCTCATGTATGGATGAAGATTAACAGTTAAGCACCTATAAGTCCTCGAAGGAGTGGATCTATGAGATAACCACACAGTTAATTGTTAAGGTTGAATCGTAGTATCAAAGCACACAGCACCGCGCACTTCACTCATTTGCATAAGTTAAGATATTTATCAGCCTAAGTAAGGATTCATGATTAAGGATTATCCAATAAGATTGAATAGAAGTGATTAGGTCTCATAAGCGACCGCGAGGTTTAGTTGACACACCATCCCATAAGAACTGTTGCGTGATAAGTTGTTGATAACTTATCGTTGTAGAGTGGAAGTAATCCCAACGCCCAGTCGGTTGAATGTGTGGGGTGCGCAAGCATCCTTGCTCACTGCGGCATTCAACGCAGAGTAAAAGACCTCGCGCAGTCAACAACCGTTTTTGCACAGTCTGTCACCGCACTGCACATTAATCAGTTGAAATACTCGCATCACAAGGTTGTGGAAACCTGCTTCTACAACCACCCCCCTCAACTTCGCCTCGGGTGAGACCTCAACCTGCTTGTAGTCTGTTGCCGAAAGGGCCAGTGAATAGGGGTTTTGTTGGTATCTTGTATCACGAAGTACCTGGGTCTACATTGGAAAACCTCTAGATCAGAAGTGGAAATCCAACACTAACAATGACTAAGAATATAAATTAGTCGTTTATGTTAGTCATTTTTAGTGTTGTCACCTTAGCAATAAAAAATTACAATTTTGACAATGAATTTGTACAATTTACTAAATTTTAACACTGCAGGTGGATTCAGAGACCCTCTGTTAAAATTTAGTAAATTGTAACATTGTAGTTGGATTTAGAGACCCAAGTGATATTATTTTTGTCACTCAACAATGAAAAATTACAATTTTGACAATGAATTGTTACGATTTATTAAATTTTAACACTACAGATGGATCTAGAGACCCCTTTCTAGGGGGTCTCTGGATCTATCTGTAGTGTTAAAATTCTAGGGGTCTCTAGATCCATCTATAGTGTTAAAATTTATTGAAATTTTATCACTCCAGATGGATTCAATATGAGAGACCCCTTGTGTCACTCAGTAGCATTTTTTTTCTTTCAAGACATCCAATGAGGTCCCTATAGCTCCAGATGTTGGATATGGTAAAATAAATAAGAGGTCTCTAAATCTATCTGTAGTGTTAAAATTACTAAATTGTAATCCTAATCAATTATAGATATATTCTTATAGCATTTCCACAATCTATGGCAACAATTTATGGTGATGGCATATTCCGTGAGAAAGATTCCTCTTGCACATAAATTGACGGCTCTTGTTTAAGGATTAACTTTGAATTCCAATTTAAGGCTCCAGTTTAAGGTATTCATTAGTTATTAGCACCATTACTAATATTTCAGTTCCACTTCATCCCCTTAGGCCTTCTACATGGATATTTTCAATTCCCTATCCATTTTCGGTTGTTTCCATTTCCCAATATCTATTATGCTGGAAACAACATGGCCACATAACGACTATTTCCATTTCCCACTATTTATTATGATGGAAACAACATGGACACATATATAACAATCGCTTGTATCAAGGAGTGGCACACATATTTGGTGACGCCTTATCTTTGGTGGTGAATGCATTTGCATTTAACCATGTATTTCATCATTGGGAAAATTGCTTTTCCTACTTATCGATTATCTATATATGCAACTAGAAGAAGATTGGAGTCTACAATACTTGGAAGGTGTAAGTCGAAAGGTATATTATAGAAAATGCTCATACGAGATCATTAGGTGGTCACTTAGATGCTCCTTTTCTGGTATTGTTTGTAACAGGACACTCTCTCTACCGTAAATTACATTTGGAGGTGTGAGGATTGGATATGACTTTTTTTGCATTGTTATATACTTAATCTATGGACTATCTTTGCTAGATGTTGGATTTCCATTTCAATAGAGAAACATGCTTACAAAGCAAAAAAAAAATGTAGATTACTAAAGGGTCCAAGTTTTTGTAACAAAAATGTCTTGCATATTAAAATCAAATTAATAGAGTGAAAACATAAAAAAAAAATATGTATATTACTAGACTGTCTAAATATAGAGTCGCATCCAAACCTAATTATTCACAATCTTCCTATGGTTATCTTAATTACTACATCCACCAAGAGAAACGGAGGAAGGATTAAACAAAGTGAGGATTAGTCTATGATGAATCTTGTCAAGATTCCATGACTTGTTATGGATACTAAAGTGAAAACTTTGAAAAAAAATCATTAAAAGATATTATATTTTGTAACTTTAAAATTAAAAGTTTTGGTAAAAAAAAAATCATTAAAAGATATTATATTTTGTAACCTTAAAATTAAAAGTTTTGGTCAATAACCTTAAAGATATATGTGATGTAACTCTTCATTACGTTCTATAAGTTTGGAAGATTTATAATAATGAATCATTTTCCTCATACATATAAATTATTATTATTTGTATTTTATTTATTACTTTAGTTTAAATTAACCACACATATTTGATTTAGTAACACTATTTTCTTTTATTACATCAATCCTTATAACTTTTTCAATATGTTCTTTTATTATATCAATCTCAACCATCTCTTTGTGGATTCACAAACATATAGATATTCATATGTTGATCATGAGCACTTGGGAATGGTTTAACTCGCAACAGTCACAGAGTAAATGGTTCATGAGAAAGATGTGAAATTTTTCATAACACTGCTGCTAATTGGGTTGGTGAGGCACATTGCAACAGTTTTGGAATAACCAACATCCCTGAGGTACACAACAAGGGTTTGGAGCAGAGTAGGAACGATGATGGAGCAAAGCGAGTTCTACCTCACAACAAGGGTTTGGAGCAGAGCAGGCACACTGATGGAGCAAAGCGAGTTCTGGGGCTTGTAGAAAGGGTTTGGAAATAGCTTCCGGAATGAATGTGGGAGGGGAATCCTCCTCTCCTTTCCCCAATGAGATTGATGCCTTTGGAATACTAGTAGCCGCACGTGGGAAAAAATCAATTCCATCAGTCCTGTGAAATTTGTCATAACACTACTACTAATTGGGTTGGTGAGGCACGTCACAATAGTTTTGACATACGGAGACATCCCTGAGGTACACAAAAAGGGTTTGGAGCAAAGCATGCACGTTGATGGAGCAAAGTGAGTTATGGGGCTTGTAGAAAGGGTTTGGAAATAGCTGTGGGAATGAATGTGGGAGGGGAATCCTCCTATCCTTCCCCCAGTAATATTGATGCCTTTGAAAGACTGGTAGCCACACAAGGGAAAAAATCCCAGTTCGCAAGGGTTCTGAGAAGAAGAGTTATTGTTCGGTGATCAAATCTGAGGTGTTGTCATAGTTGTAAGTATTTACGAACACATTTCATAGTTGCCAGCCACCACAAACACGCCCTTCAATAAATAGAAAGAAAGATGTTGTAGAGAAGAGTGGAGAAATTGATGTTTCCCATGAAGAAGAGGGGCACACCAGTGGGTAGAAGAACGCATGAAGAAGAGGGGCACACCAGTGGCTAGAAGAACGCATGAAGAAGAGGGGCACACCAGTGGGTAGAAGAACGCATCCAAACAAAGAATACATACTACTGCTATTTGTTTCCATTTAAAGGTGAGATATGTATATTATTGATGAGTTAAATCAAGTCTCCAGTGGTATGCCTTCACAACTCTTCTATAGTGTAGAAGAGAAAATAGCTTCTGCTACAAATATTTCATGTTATCTATCATCTACAGGCGTGAGGTCTGAAGATACACCAAATATTGTAATTAGTAGCATAAATGCAGAAGAGAAAGTAAGATGTACCTAACCCAAACATCCTGTTGATCGCAGTAGAGAAAAGGGATGCAGATCCAAGTATTAATGCAGTGACATGAAGTGGCGCTGCAACAGGAAGAGATAGGCACGCAGAAGCTTTGACTTATGGATATTTTGAAACAGTGTTATTTCCATACATGTTATGCTACAACAGTTAAATAAAGAGGATTTTACCTACAGGACTAGAATAGAAAATATGATTTATTATATGCATTAACTGTTTTCTCACTCTTGGAATAAATTTAAACTTATGCAAACTAGACTGTGTATAATATATAGTGCATTGAAGAAGTGTGGATGTCCCAAGTTCCATATCAAACAGTCACAAGAAATCACCCCTACATTACTCGGTGCATTATGTGAATTTGCAAATGATTGATGAAGCCACACATCCAAGTTTCCTCCATACAATACATTCAAGATTGAGTACACAGTCGTCTATAGGAAGATCAGCACCACGTGTTTGTTGAAAACCTTCAATCAAGCCTTTAGTCGTAGCCATACAAATAGTGGGGGTTTGGAGATTGGAGGAAATAGCATATAGAAGTAAACAAGTGAAGTGTTTGTCAAAATACTTCAACCATATCCTTCTAAAGTTCACTTCAAAATCAGATCTTTCCACAGTAAGCTACAACTAAGTGTTAATCAAGTGTTTGAAGGAAGCCCAAATCCACACACGTAGGTAATTGGACACTTTTTTATCGGTTTGGGTTGGGAATACTACAAGACCACAAACAAGTTTGAGAAATCAAGTATACATTTTGAAAATCGATGATATCCCTTAAGTTGAACTGCCCCTGACGAAGGGAAAAATGATGGTAAATATGAGGATGGATGGGGCAATGTTGCCGAAGATTCGAGTGGTATTGATTTTGTAAAGAAAAAGAGTGGAACATGAAATTCTCAGAAGGTCAAGGGCTTGAGTATCGCTGATATTCATAAGATAATGAGTGTTGCTGTGGAAGATGATGATAACTTGAGTTGGGATTTGGATGAAGACAAGATGATGCTAAATCCACCGAAAATCATTAGATTTCACCATGTTATACTTACAGGTTTCTCTGTCGTGGTTTAGGTTTCTAATGTTTGATAATTTCTAACTTTGCAACAATTTCTATTTGTTATATCTCTTTGGATTTCGTATATATTGAATACTACAGGAAATTTTTGCTTTTCAGCTAAATTCCATTCAAAACTGCTAGAATTGGTTGCAACAAATATCCGGTATATTTACCAAAAATATTCATCCCATTGCATTATATTCTTAAAATAGGAAAATAAATAATATCGTTATTGATGTTGTTTGTTTCAATGAAGTTGATGGTGTATGTAATGATTTCAAGCCCTTAATTGGTTGGATTGTGGCCATTTCTGTGGCATTTCATTTATGTTATTGATTTTTTTTAGCAAATTGTGAATTTGGTTGCCATAATTTTCTAAATAATGTTACATTGGAACATAAGAAGAATTCCCCGCAAACTTGTTTTGACCAAGGGAATTAGCCTATTAATGGTAAACTTTAGCAGTCGAGTCATCCCATAAAAGGATGATGATATGTTCATGTCTCAAGGGAATTGGAAACTTGGTGGGTAGCTTAATGCCATCACCTCCACAATTGGCAAAATTGGTTTCCATGATTGAAATTTGGTTAGTGATTGGGAAGGGTCTAGGAGACTAGGAATTTTCTTTGTCATCTTCATCTCTCGTGTTGTCAGACTCTCCAAGCATACCTCTTTCCAGCTGCTGTCCATCTCAAATCCCCCTATTTCTTCAAGACACAGTTTAATTCTTCAGTTCTTCTTTAGTTCTGTAAGCTCTTAGTTGACTCCCTTATCAAGCTTGATGAGCCTTCTCTTAATCTTCTTCAAGGTGTAATTGCATCATCGGGATAAAGAGTATTCAAGTTTAGCTAAATTTTGTCATAAAATATTGGTGTGGCTTGTTTACCTAATGTACAAGATGTTGAAAATTATGTAAGAGACAAGGTCTACTTTATTTTGGTCTACCTTACTTTTTGCATCTTGCTTTTATAGGAGACCTTTTGGTGCCCCTACTTTGTAAATACGTCATTGTACTAGGCAATCCCATTGACCTACTTTTGCAATCATTTGTCGAACATTAATAAAATTATCTTATATTATCTTCAAAATTCAGCTTGCAAGTCACATTAATGATGGGTATCATTTCAAATCTATTCATGCACATAGTTCCTTGGGTAAGGATGCCTCATTTGGTATTTCTACTTTAGTTTTCGAGATTCTAAACTTCACATTCACACTCAGTGAAATCATTGCTATTATATTCAACTACTATCATCTATTCTCGGCCTAGAAAATCAGCATGTGTGGTCTTTCAATCATTTCCAGTTTTGAAACTCAAAGCTATATATTACTAAATTAAATCCTTGTTAACATGCAAATTCGCTATTTCCACTGTTCTTATGGAGAGGGCGGGCATAAAGAAGAGAAAATGAAATTCCACGAATGAGTGTTTTGATGGTAGAAATAAAAGGGTTGGCTTCTCATATACACTAGAAAATGGATTAGACACTGTCAAGAGTCGGCTTGAATTGCCAAAGAAAATTTCTGATCAGTTCCTGACATTGCCTTATATTTTTAATGTAAATTGGAGCTATAGGGCATGCTTGGTCTTTGCTTTCAATGGAGAGATAACATCTTCAATAATGCGATGACTTCTAAGAGTCGCACACTCACTGAAAACTGAAGCAACCACAACTATAATGCAATGACTAATGACCTGCTGGCATAAATAAACCTGAAGGACAAAACTAATGTAATACGAACCATATTTTTCCCAGTGGGATCATAGAGAAATGACTTTTGCAACTAAGGTTTGCTGCAACCCTTAATTCTTTCAGATTATAATTTACGCTACATAGCTTGTATCTTTCCCATTTTGAATTTATGACATGTTGGGATTATGAGTTAATCAAAATGAATGCTATTGGTTTCTTAGTTTTTCTGTGAATGGAACAAGTTCGATGAAGTTAATCAGAAGGGACATCTATGTTAGATACCGTTAATTCCTTTTTTTGATGATTTATGCGAAGTTCAGATGGCCTATTTATATTACAAAGTACATATCATTTTTTCCCGGTTTCCTTAAGGCAAGGTAAAATTCAACTTTATGCTGGAATCTTTCTCAAATTTTTTAGTGCAAATGAAGAGATTTTATTTCCTCTTTTATTTTTATTTACTTTTCAATAATTAAGGTTACAAACACAAGGGTGAAAAGAGGAATGAAGAAAATATTGCTTTAGGGAAGTCAGTTTCACTAGAAAGAAATGTGACAGTATCTCATTGTTAATTATTATCCCCCGAACCCATGAAATTGATGAGTAGATATCTTTCTCAAAGGCTGAGACGTTTTCAACACACTTGCTATCCATCCAAGCAATGTTAATGACAACACTGGATTTATTCATGACTTTAAGATTCCAGTGTATTTTTGCACTCTTGTCTTTGGAAACATTGCAAGTCCCATGACTCCAATTCACTCTGCCTTTTGAACATGAGCATTCTACAATTATTGTTTTTTCATTTTTTTTGTTAATCGTTGCATATCTTCTCTATATTTTTCCTTAAAAAACAAGGTAGTATGAGACCAAAACATTTTGGAGGTGAACACGATTGTAAATCCTTTTTTCTAATACCATTTATTTTGTGTATGAGATAGTTGCATTTTAATGCCCCTAAAACCATCATATTTTTATGTCCATAATACATGTCATTAAGGCGTTATGAAAGGAAACCAAAGCAGTTTTGTCTATATAAGTCTTCCAGATAATGTTTGTGAATTATAAATATTGAAATTCTGGTGGAGTATTGTCATGGCCAATGGACATCACCGTGAAAATGTACAGGCCCTTCTTTGTTTGGTTTGTCCTTTTGGTTGTACCTTTTCTGGACTCTAATTTTATGATATTCTGTTATGAAACTTTTCTTTCCAAATATTCAAACTAATTTTATGATAGTTTTCTCTTAGTTAACCTTGGGTGATAGGAGCTTGTTCTTGATCATAGTCTTGGTTAAGGTTAGATTGCGTATGCCCATTCCTAAAGAATCATGTTTGTCTTGTCCATCACCATGGTAGCAGCGAGAGGGACTCTTGCTAAGAACCATGAACCCTTATTCCAAGTACTTGTTACTCTATATGTGCATTTCTTCCTTGGCTGCTCTGAACACTTTGTGCCTTGAGAATCTATCACTCCAAAACTGCTCTTTTTTAGTGGCAACCCTGTAGAAAATATTTGAGGCAATATTGCCTATAATTCTACACCACGGGGTCAGAATGGATATGGAATTCAAATAGATGCTTCCTATTCTCTTGTATTTTATCCTTAGATTCTAAAGAGAAAAATGATATCGCCTCTTTTCTGGGAGACCACTTAATGTTCATGATAATTAGAACATGCTAGTCTTCATGGAGGAGTCTCTATCCTGCCCATTTTTTCATTTGAAATGCTTCTCCTCTAAATATGTCAGACAATGCTTATACAATCCAGTGGCACTGCAAAACTCCATATCAAATGATCTTGATACTTCTTGATTTCTTTATGTCATTCATGATATCTATTATTCATTACATACCAAATTCTGGGCCTCCTTAATTTGTTTTGCTACTTTAGTCAACTATGTTGACTTTTCCAATAAGTTCAGACAATACCTTCCATTGAGAGACCTGTTGCGAGGGTTGATATTGAGGATATCTAGATCTGTAGACAACTAACAGATCAAAATGAAGATGTAACATTTAACTGCCAAATATCCTAGTGTCATTTCCTCCTATCTTTAAAGGCCACAATCCTTCAAAAGGGGATTTGAAGGCGAGTTTCTTTCCCAGGCATGCAACACTTTTGCTACTCTGCTAGAAAATCCTGCTGAAACCATCATTAGCATAAAATGCATTTGCTTCAGATAAGTACATGCATATTAGAAGATTTGTAATATTGTATAATATAGGTGGCTTATTGGTATGATACCTGCATGGATGAAGAAGAATCTCAAACAGTAAAATTGAATAGAACAATTTGCATTAGTCTTAATTCGTTCAATATATATGTACAAGAAGAAAACATGTTGGTGATGGTTTACTAGCTAAATCTACATATTTTAGATGATTCGATGTTAACTTTCACATATCTGAAAATCTCATCCGACAGGTCATGTGAGTCCACTCCCAAGGTCAGAGTTCTGGAATGAAACAGGTTGTTGTTCTCACAGGGAATTAAAATTAACTACCCAAAGAGATATGGCAATCCAATGGCTTCACACTTATCAAAAATTCTTTTTTACAAAGACTGTGCAAGGAAAACCCTTCAAAATGTTACACCAGGTATGACTATGACAAAATCTATATGCTTGCCAAAGCATGTTAGCTAGGCATGTCATGCAAATCACAATTAATTGTTTATGAATCTACACTTATGATGAGAAGTCTGCCTACTAACCTAACATGTTTCTTTCATATTTAAGGGAAATATATAAGAACTGGAGGTAGGAATCAACATAGAGGACACATCTATCACCAACAAATTATAATTGAATGCATGCAAACAGATTGTTACATTTTCTTTCTCACGGAGTTTGGGTACTCAAATTATTCATTGAAGATCTGTGGGTTCTACCCAGGACAGACATCTTGTGGTGGTTGCTTGTTCAGACAATATATAAGCTATTCCCTATTTATCCTTTAGCTGCATTTAGCTTTCTTTACAGTGAGGTCAAGGAATTCAAATTATTGATCATTATTTTTATGTTTATGAAAGTTTTTACATTCCTATTGGTATTAATTGCAACCATCTACCGCTATTTGGAGCGAACTCTTATTTATTGCAGATTAATTTTTGATGTATCTGGATATGTAGAGACTCTAGAAGTGACACGCAATACCTCTTGGGAATGGACAACCGCCTGCCCAACGCATACTTCTTGTATTTTCTCATTTTTTATGTTAATGCGAATAAGATATACGTGACTTAGCTTTGTTTTGTGGTGGATCGATTAAAGTGTTGTAGCACTGTGTTACATTCTGTTCATGCTCTGTTTTTAGAGGGTTTTACTCCTCTGTCCCCTTTATTGTGGTATCAGAGCAGGTGTTAGTGGGAGTCTGCAACTTGGAGCTGTGTGAAGCTCGTGCTACCCGTAGTCTCTTTCACGCGTTGAGCATGAGGTTGCTTGGTCCATGTCTCATTCAACCTCTGCGGGCTGGTATTTAGAGAGTTTTAAGCTCATTTCTCTGAAAAATTAACTGGTCGTGCTCCCAGAGCCATCTCTCGATCTCCCTGCGAGTTGTAGTGTGAAGAATACACACAAGCTTAGGCTCGGCACCGCTACCCTCCGTGAGATCCAATAGTACCGAAAGAGTACCGTGTTGTTGATTAGGAAATCCCCTTCCAGCGTCTGGTAAGAGAAATCGCCCAGGTTCCAGTCCTCTGCCGTGGCTGCGCTCCAAGAGACAGCAGAGGCGTATCTATTGGGTCTTTTTTTTTAAGACACCGATCTCTGCGCAATCTATGCCAAAAGGGTTTCAACTATGCCCGAAGATATCCATCTCTCACTGCATCCGTGGAAAGAGGGTCATTGCCCATTGTTGCTCAGTGGAAGGAGTCGTGTAGGCTTGAAATAGTGAACCATCTAGAACCAACAAGGAATCCGTTGAGGAATATTGAAATAGAGTACTCCACCTACAGTTGCAAAAGAAGAAATTTCAGAAATCCATAGCCATGGCGTCAAGCAGTATGGCAGCACAACCTCAAATTCCACCTTTGATTGGTAAGAACTATGACTTTTGGTCTATGAAAATGAAAACCCTTCTCTGTTCACAAGATTTGTGGGATTTAGTTCAGAATGGGTATATAGAACCCCCTGATGAGGCAGCTTATTTGGCCTTAACACAAGCACAGAAAGATTTGTTGAAAAGCAACAAGAAGAAAGATGCTAAGGCACTTTCTCTCATCCAGCAAGCCATAGATGATTCGATTTTTCCTAGAATAGCATCAATAAGAAAATCCAAAGATGCATGGGACATCTTAGACACCATTTATCAAGGTTTAAGTAAGGTGAAGGTTGCTAAATTACAAACCCTTAGGAAAAATTTTGAAAATCTGCAAATGAATGAGACACAGACTGTAGATCAATTTCATAATCACCTAATGAAAATAGTGAACCAGATGAGAACCCATGGTGAACAAATTGCTGACCAAAAGGTGGTGGAAAAGGTATTAAGAACTTTGCCCAGCAAATTTGATGTTGTTGTTGTGGCAATTGAGGAGTCAAAGGATTTGACTCAGCTCTCCATCGATGAGTTAATGGGATCCCTGTTATCCCATGAGTCTAGGGTAAATAGAAACTCAAACTTTTCAGTTGATACTGCCTTCAAGACATAGTTAACAATTGGAAGAGGAAGAGGAAGGGCATTCTATAGAGGCAAGGGTAGATTTCAAGTTCAAAGAGAAAAAGAATCGAATATAAATAGGACTGGTAGGTATGTCCAAAACCCAAATCCAAGAAACTTCAGAACCACAAGTAATAATTTTTATCAACAGCAGAATCAAAGAATTGATAAATCCAAAATTCAGTGTTTCTATTGTAAGAAATTTGGGCATTATGCTAGGGAGTGTAGAAAGAAGGAAGCAGATGCCAGAAAGCAATCTGCAAATCTAGTTGAGAAATCAGAAGATAAAATTGATTCAGTTCTTATTACTTGCAATGTTGCACAAGAGAATCCAAATTATGTATGGTTTCTAGACAATGGTTGTAGTAATCACATGTCTAGCAACAAGGAGCTTTTCACTGATCTACATAGTATGGTACAGTCTGAAGTGAAGTTTGGAGATGATAATAAAGTGTCAGTCAACGGCAGAGGTGCGGTTAATGTATTTGCAAAAAATGGAGATAAAAGGCATATTAATGATGTGTATTTTGTACTTGGTCTAAAATGCAATTTAATCAGCATTGGACAACTAATGGAGAAAGGTTACAAGGTAATTTTCAACCATGACACTTGCACAATTCCTGACAAGAATCCTAGAAAAGGGTTGATTGCAAAGGTTAAAATGACGAAAAATAGAATTTTTCCACTTACATTAAAGAGTGAAATTCAGAATTATGTGAATGCATATAAAGTTCAAAGTTTGGATCAGTCTTGGCTTTGGCACTTGAGACATGGACATTTGTATTTTTGGGGATTAAGTTTATTACAGAAAAACCAAATGGCTAGAGGATTTCCACCAATTGAACAACCAGCAAGCTCATGTGAGAGCTGTATCTTAGCAAAACATCATAGAGAAGCTTTCCAGGTAGGCACTTCGTATCGAGCAAAAGAACCTTTGGAGATAGTTCATACAGATTTGTGTGGACCAATGCAGGATCCATCATTGGCTGGAAATTTATACTTTCTAACCTTTATTTATGATTATAGCCAGAAAACATGGGTATATTGTGTTAAACAAAAATTAGAAATTTTTGAAGTGTTCAAGAATTTTAAAACCTTGGTTGAAAAGCAAAGTGGAAAGTTCATCAAAGTGTTGAGGTCTAATAGAGGAGGCGAATACAGATTGAATGAATTCATGGAATTTTGCAGAAATCATGGAATTAAGAGGCATTTTACAGCTCGGTATACACCACAGCAGAATGGTGTGGCAGAAAGGAAAAATAGGACAATTATGAATATGGCAAGAAGCATGTTGAAGGCCAAACATTTTTCAAACGAGTATTGGGTAGAAGCAGTTGCATGTTCAGTCTACATTTTGAACAGGTGTCCCACAAAAAGTGTGAGGAATAAAGTACCTGAAGAAGCTTGGAGTGGCAAGTGTTGCAATGTCTCACATCTTAGAATATTTGGGTGTGTGGCTTACTCCCATGTACCTAAAGAAATTAGAAAGAAGTTGGATGATCGAAGTGAAAAATCTATCTTCATTGGGTACAGTGAGAATTCTAAAGCGTATAAACTCTATAATCCTATTACCAAGAAACTGATTGTAAGTAGAGATGTAGAATTTAAAGAAGAGGAATCATGGGATGGAAGTATTGATGAAATAGTTACACATGGAGCAGCTTTACCTCATGTTGAAGATGATGAAGAAGATGTACATGATGGACAACAAATTCCACATTCATATGGACCTGCACATGTACCAGTATCCAGCACACCAGGAAGGAGCTCAACAAATATTAATTCATCTCAAGCAAGAACACCAATAAATTTCATACAAGAAGAGCAACCTAGACTTGGAGGCCAACATACATCAAGTTCACAAGTAAGTGATGCATCTAATGCTACATTAGCAGAATTGAGATCTAGGATTAGAGGACAAAAATGTAGAAGCCTAAGAGAAATCTATGAACAACGTGATGAAGAACTGGATTTGAATTCAAATTTTGCATTATTGGCTTATCAACTAGTTAATTTTGAAGAAGCAATTAAAGATGTTGCATGGATAAAAGCTATGGATGATGAAATAGACGCTATAGAGAGAAATGAAACTTGGGAGTTAGTAGATTTACCTGATGGAAAAGACTGCATAGGTGTAAAATGGATCTATAAATCAAAATTGAATGCTGATGGAAAGGTTGAAAAACACAAGGCTAGGCTTGTGGCACAAGGTTTTAGTCAACAACCCAACATAGATTATAATGAGACTTTTGCACCGGTAGCAAGACTTGACACAGTTAGACTTGTTTTAGCTATTGTAGCACAAAATAATTGGAATGTATATCAGATGGATGTAAAATCTGCATTTTTAAATGGACATTTAGAAGAGGAGGTTTATGTAAAACAACCAATTGGGTATGAAATAAGAGGATGTGAAGATAAAGTTTACAGGCTGAAAAAGGCATTATATGGGTTGAAGCAAGCACCTAGAGTGTGGTACAACAGAATAGACTCATATTTGATGAGTAATGGATTCAATAGATGTGCTAGTGAGCCTACACTGTACACAAAATCAAATCAGCAAGGTAAAATCATGATTGTATGCTTGTATGTTGATGACTTAATTTTCACTGGAAATCTGTCTATAGAAACATTTAAAATAGCAATGAAAACAGAGTTTGAAATGACAGATTTGGGAATGATGAAATACTTTCTTGGAATTCAAGTTGATCAATCTGAAAAAGGGTTTTCCATATGTCAATCTAAGTATGCTAAAGATGTATTAAGAAGATTTCGAATGCTGAATTGTAAACCAGTGTCAACACCTATAGCAGCAGGAACTAGACTAAGTAAAGAGGACAATGAACCTTTTGTGGATCCAACTCAATTTAATAAATTAGTTGGAAGTTTGATGTATCTAACAGCAACTAGGCTAGATATCATGTTTGCGGTGAGCTTAATTTCCAGTTTTATGGAATCTCCAAAAAGGTCTCATTGGCAAGTAGCAAAATGAATTTTAAGATATGTTTCAGGAACAATGAATTATGGAATTTTGTATTCAGCAGGTTCAGATTTTAGATTAACAGGCTACACATATAGTGATTTTGCAAGCAGTATATATGACAAGAAAAGTACAACGGGTTATGTATTTAATTTTGGTTCAAGTGTAGTTTCATGGTCATCAAAGAAGCAACCAATAGTGACCATTTCATCGACTGAAGCGGAGTATGTAGCAGAGACGTCAGCAGCATGCCAAGCAGTGTGGATGCGGAGAGGTTTGTCCGAGTTGTTGCATGAACAAGAGGATCCAACTGTGATCTTCTGTGACAATAATTCTGCAATTGCATTGTCAAAAAATCAAGTATTTCACAAAAGGAGCAAGCACATAGATACTCAATATCACTTCATCAGAGAACTTGTTAACAACAAAGAAATTAACTTGAAATTTTGCAGGTCAAAGGAACAACTAGCAGATATATTTACTAAGCCTCTAGCAAATGAGTTTTTTGAGTTTCATAGAAAGAATCTTGGCATTGTTAATGTTGTATCTGTATGATTGTAGTTGTAGCTTGGATATCATAATTTTGTCCATGATATATCCTGTTTTGTTTTTTTTTGGGGAGTTGCAATTAAGGGGGAGTTTGTTGGTATTAATTGCAACCATCTACCACTATTTGGAGCGAACTCTTATTTATTGCAAATTAATTTTTGAAGTATGTATCTGGATATGTAGAGACTCTAGAAGTGACACGCCATACCTCTTGGGAATGGAGAACCGCCTGCCCAGGGCATACATATTGTATTTTCTCATTTTTGATGTTAATGCGAAGAAGATATGACTTAGCTCTGTTTTGTGGTGGATCGATTAAAGTGCTATAGCACTGTGTTACATTCTATTCATGCTCTATTTTTTTAGGGTTTTGCTCCTCTGTCCCCTTTAATTCCAAGTTCTTACTTTTTTTATGTCTACCTGATCAATTGTTAGTTTGTAACTTTATATATGAACAATAGTTCACCAGTTGCTTAGAGTCTAACACATGATGGTATAGGAAAGAGTATATAATTGAAGCATTTTCAAATAATATATTGTTGCCATGTTCTCAGTAGTGGAGACATATACAATTACTGAAATGTACATCAAAAGATTTGTTGAACCCTTTTATCTAATTCAACAGATAAATTCATCATGCAGCTTCTTCCTCTATTTTCCATCCATGCTGTAAGAAAAGTTATGTATGTGGTTGTTATTTAATGGGGAAGGAAGCAAAATGGAGAGTTGGGATTTATCGTTTATATTGTTGTGTTAGCTCTTTCACAATATGTTTCTTGTTATATTAGTGGTTATGCACACGAAACAGTGCATCCTCAATTATGCAACTTGCATCGTTTTCGTTTATTCGATGTACTACATTTGATTGGCAGCAGAGACGATGGAAAGACTACTGGACCCGATTCTGGTGTTTTGGGCCACAAAAGCGACCAAAGTGCATTGTACCTGCATCTCGTGCCCAAGAAGGAAATATGATAGGGAATCTCCCAGATGAAGCTCAACAGGTGAGTGGTGCTAATCAGCCTACAACTTTGTCCCCGTTGCTGTTGGCACCTCCCTCTTCCCCAGCTTCCTTTGACAATTCTGGCAATCCATCTTCTGTACCATCACCTGTTGGATTTATTTCATCATCTTCTATGTTCACCAATGCTTTTTCACCTGGTAGACCAATCTCAAACATGTTTGCAACTGGACCGTATGCACACAAGACTCAATTGGTATCGCCTCCTGTCTTCTCTTCGTTTACTACTGAACCTTCCACTGCTTCCTTCACTCCACCACGTGACTTGCTTCATCTTACTAATCCCCCTTCGCCCGAGGTACCTTTTGCACATTTACTTGCATCTTCGGCAAATTCAAAAATTATTGCCCACAAAAATGGGATAACGTTTTCTTCTTTTCCATTTACATCCTTAGGTTATGGTGCAACAAATGACCTTTTATCTTCGTACCAACTTTATCCAGGGAGTCCTGTAGGTAATCTTCTATCACCAAAATCAGGGGTCTCTGGATCAGGGCCCTCTTCACCATTCCCTGAACTGGATTTTCCTTTTCAATGGAAAGCTTTGCATTCTGCTCAGGATATTTTTAGCCTAACGAATGAGCCCATAAATATTTTCAATCAGGAAAGGGAACTTCAAGGACTTTAATATTATCACAGGATGGAGATGCTTCTTTATCTGCCACCTCATTAGACTTCCATTTGAACCAGGTGCCTCGGCCATGTCAATCTGTTTTGGGGCAGCGTGGAGGAGAACTATATAACCCCACAAGAGAAGAAGGTGTTTGTTGCATTAGTAGTGAAAATATGGTACTGGAAAAGGACATGGAAACAAGTAGATGTAGCACAAGTGAAACCCAAACATCTGGAAAGGATATCGTGATCAAGTTTCCCATTCAAAGCGACAAAACTGAGGTGGAACCACTTGAAGCAAACAAGGCATCGTTTGAACTTGTCAGTGATGAAATCACAAATGCTAGTGGCGGGCTGTCAAAGATTTTAGTGGATAACGTTCCAGTGTCCTCCTTTGGAGAACATAAATTATTTGAAGCAGAATCTTCTACATCCGACAAGAGACATGTCAAGGAAGAAATACATATGGCATAGTCAGCTTTTCCAAATTAAATCTTCAACTGTTGATCCATTACATAGTGTACAAAGGTTAAAGAAAGAGAAGATTTTGACAAAATTTATAGAGATTTTGATAAAGGTTATAGCCTCTGTTGGAATATGTTGGTTCTCTAACACAATGAAAAGATAGCTGGTCTTTTGGAGTGGGGATGATATGGACAATTGGTGGTCATGGCATTGGTGGAGGGAGTTTAGGAGGTACAGACAACTCTGAATATTATAGACACCAAAAGCTAACATTTAAAATTCTTTCCACGGTTAACCAAAACTATTTTAGATATTTAGGAATCATAGACACTGACTGCAGGGGATTCAGAAAATTGTGCTATAATTGACAAAGAAGATTTTCTCTCAAAATTTAGGGAATTCCAAATGAATAAAGGAAAATGAGCAAATGTTTCAAACAAAAGAGATGAGCAGAAGGTCAAGCAAAAATTACTGAAGGAAAGTGTAGTAAAAACTGAGAAATTCTTCTCATGATGCAACGAGGCTTTGGATCATAACCTGTTACTCTTCTATTAACTGTTCAGAAAAATCAACAGAAATGATCTATTGCTTTATAAGTGTTTGACCTCTGCAATGGTCATTTCAAACTCATATTCTGAATCGCTGAATGCTTTCTTCCAGGAGCATTCAAAGCTCGTATCTAAAGTGACCTATTTGATGTCAATATCGATTGTATAATACTAAATAGTGTATTGATGCATCGTTGATGTTATCATGCCTGTGCATTCTTTATCTGCAATATGCATCTATCGATGCGAATAGCATGTATATTCATTACATTGATGTTAATTTACCCTTTATGATGCAATTTAATGTACATGCTCTTTTGCTTTGTCATGACTTTCCTACAGTAATTTTTTTCGTTGGTAAATGTTTCTTTCATATCGATATTCACCTTTAGGAAGCCTAAATATTTATGTGTGTGTCTACTGTTTGACGCCTGAAATTTCTAGAAATGGCAACACCGTTGACATGTTCAGATTTGCATTTAAAGAATTGTTCATTACAATGAATGGAAAATTCATGATATCTGTTTTTATAGTGTTTAGCTTGTGAGCTTGTTGATCATCCAAGAAGTGTTGTTTGTAAATTTCTTCGCAAAAAGAAGGGATGGAGATTAGATGAGAAAGTCTAATTGAGAAACATGCATGGTAGGATGTCTTTATGGAGGGAATGCTGAGCTAGGTTTTATATTGGACTTTTCAACCACATATAGAATTTTGGTCAGAAGGTTGGAAAAATCAATATCAATTGGCTAAACAGCGAGCTCTTGGAGAGATTGATACTCTTCATGTAGATATAGTATTTGGCAGCTAAAGAATTTGTTAAATATGCACTATATTGATTCTAATAAATACACTCCCCTTTTTGAATTTTTATTCTTTAACCATTCTTAGATGAAATTATTCGCAGCATCTCAAGAAGAAAATATTTTGGTTCTGTAAAAGCTAATTTATAATTTGTTACATATTCTATTTAGTTTATATGGCTTTATGGTCAACGATGACATTGCACGTGTTAATGCGGTATTGTGGTCTTTCACATCATATATAAGAGATTAATTATTTAAAGTTATGCTCTGCAACCACATGTGAAAAGTTTGGAGTCATCTTTCCTAATTTTGAGGTGAATTTGTGAAACATGGTTTTGATGCTAATGTTTTCACGTTAGCCCATATAAATGGTTGTATTAAAGAATAAATGTGCAAGCTGAGGCATATGCATTATGCAAATGGTTCTCATGTAATGAAAAGAGGTATTGTCTACATCATCTGTATTGTCACGTCTCTTCCCATCATACCAGTGCGATGGAGAGGATCATGATGCTAAAACCGGGCATTTAGCCCCATGAACTTATTAAATAAGCATTCACATAATATAAAAAGACATATGGAAATGTATAATTACAAGAAAACACAACGGAAGTAATTTCAATTACACATCCATCATACATTCAATATATTCATCAAATAAATAATTGCAAAGTTAACACAAGAGAATACGTATCTTATAACGAAGTAGTCCCAAGCAACTGGCTATGCAACTGCAACGTTCCACCCAACCATAGGCCAGTTGTGATCATCAATATATCAACACACTGCCACCCCCGAGCTGGGCATGATCTCTACAAGGAATCAGGGAATAGCAGACTCACACATAGCCCAAAGATACACCAAATTAGCCAAGCCAAGCTACAGTTGGGTTTATCAGGTTTTTAGGCAATGGAAGGAAGAATTGCTAAGCTAGTGGGATCATCCATAGAGATATGGGCACCCTCTGTAAGATCTATCTAGCTTGGTACCCACAATACCTACACACCTGGCACAAGTAAGTATTCCCTTCACTAATACATAGTCTCTCAGGCCATACCTTCCATTCTAGTGTTCTTCAAGGTGTGCATAGAAGAGCAGCCAGCCCTTTTGATACTCTTGAGAGGTTACCTCCTCACTAGGTTTATCAAGCCAATTCTGGTCCACTTCCACTCCTAATTCTTGCTCATAATTTCCAACCAACACAGGCATGCACCCTACAACAAAACACAAGTGCTGAAAAATGTGGACAACCAAAACGAACTGGTAGATGGGGAATAAACCCTGGGAGATCAAATTCGTTTTCAGAAAACGTTTCTCTGCATTTCAGGGGCAAAAAAGACCTCTATAAACCCCCAAAACATGACTCCCTTTCTTCCAACCACTGTGTAACACAAAAACGAGCTCCTAGCTATGGAAAAATGCAGGAAATTGGTAAAAAACGTGATGAAGGAAAGACCACGTAGTTCAGACTGCGTGAGAGAGGAAAGACTCTGGGTTCAGAATGGCTTTGGGCACCATTTCGTGGGTGTTTTCTTGCCCCATAAGCAAAAGTACATTTTTCCAAGTTGATGGCTTTCCCATGCACGGAATTGGCTGCCATGCCTCTTCATTCCCAAGGCATTAACTGCCTCAACCAATTTCTGGAAGAATTAAATGATTGGGTGCATAACCCAAAATGGGTAGTTGGTGGTTTATGGGTTTTCTCATTGACACATGATTAACACCATTGGCTCAAGGGTTTGAATAATTTCCCCCCTATTCCTTGTAAAATCATGCCCCCATCTCTTTGTTGCATTGCATAGCTAGTTGTGGGTTTTTCATTAAAATTCGTATTTACATGATTTCTTAATTTACATTGTGCCTATCTAGCACAAGAACCATAGGCATCTATTTTTAATTGCCGATACATAAAACGCTAAATCAATGGTGGGGCCTTGGCCTTGAGCTCCTCACCATGATTAAATATCAATATTTACATCATTTACGATTTAATGCGAAGGGGGTCAAAATGGGGACATGACATTCCCCTCCCCTTACATCAGCACTGTCCTCAGTGCTCATCAAAACTGAACAAAAATGGATATGCCACTCTCATGGCATCCTCCAACTCCCATGTAGCCTCATCGAGACTGTAGTGCTTCCATTGCACCTTTACCTGTCTGATGGCTCGGTTCCGGAGCAATGTTATCTTCCTGTCTAGGATGCGCAATGAATCGGTTTGAAACTCTCCCTCGGGTTCCACCTGGATCACATCCCAATTAATCACATGGTTAGGATCATGTACATATTTCTTAAGTAAAGAGACATGAAAAACATTATGAGCTTTAGTGCTAGCAAGCAATGCCAGTCTATATGCAACTAGCCCTATTCTTTCAAGCACTTCAAATGGCCCACAATATCTAGGTGATAGCTTGGCACAACTCCCAAGCTTCAAGGAACCCTTCCTTGGCCTCAGTCTAAGATACACATGATCCCCAACACTGAATTCTCTATGGATCCTATGCTTATCTGCATAGCTTTTGTGTCTATCCTGGGCTGCTTTTAAATTTTGCCGGATCTTTGCAACCTCTTGTTCCATTTCCTTAAGCAATTCTGGCCCAAGTACAATTCTGTTCACTGGATTGTCCCAAGTCACTGGTGTCCTACACCTTCTGCCGTACAAAGCCTCATATGGACTCATTCCCAATGACTCTTGTTGCCCATTATTATATGCAAACTCTACCGGGTGTAGATAATCCTCCCACTTGGATGGCTTGTCCATTACATACATGCGAAGCATGTCTTCAAGCACCTGATTTACTCTTTCTGTTTTCCCGTCTATTTGAGGATGGTACGCGGTGCTAAAGTTCAACTGTGTACCCAAATCTGCAAAGAGACCTTTCCAAAAATTGGAAGTGAACTTGGTATCCCTGTCAGAAATTATTGTCTTAGGCAACCCATGTAATCTGAAAATTTTCCTTCATGAAAATATTTGCAATGGCATCGGCTTTGTGTGTGGACTTAACTGGTGTGAAATGTGATGTCTTTGTTAACTTGTCCACCACAACCATGATGGAATCATGTTGTCTCATAGTCATTGGCAATCCTGTAATAAAATCCATGGAAATTATTTCCCATTTCCATTCTAGAATTGGCACTGGGTGCAATAAACCTGCGGGGTGTTGGTGTTCAACCTTCACCTACTGACATTTCATGCACTTAGAGATGTATTCAGTGACATCCTTCTTCATCCCTGGCCAGAAATAATATTTTATTGTTGTAGCAATTGTTTTCTGATATCCTGGGTGACCAGAGTATGGAGCTTTATGGATTTCATCCATAATAATCCTCCTCAAATCTGCCACATTGGGAATATAGACTCTATTTTTATAGATAAGAAGTCCGTCTTCCTCCAAATGATAACCCTCATACTTCTTGCCAAGTTTTTGCTGCTGCAATTTGTCCTTTATCTATACGTACACTTCATCCTCAACAATATGGTTAACAATCTGCTGCTTCAAATCTGGTTGGAAAGTACTAAGTGCTGCCACATGCATTTCATGTACCTTCCTGCTGAGTGCATCAGCCACCTTGTTTTCTTTCCCTTTTATGTGTTTGATTTCAAAATCAAATTCACACAAAAATTCCAACCATCTAGCTTGCCTAGCATTTAAAGTTGGTTGATCAAACAAGTATTTCAGACCACAATGGTCTGTCCTTAACTCAAACTTTCTTCCCATTAAATAATGCCTCCACATCTTTAAAGCATGTACTATGGCTGCAAGTTCTATATCATGAGTAGCATAGTTCTTCTCATGCTCCTTCAACTTTCTTGACTCATAGCATATCACGTGGTTGTCTTGCATAAGAACTCCTCCAAGTCCTTGATTGCATGCATCGGTATATACCACAAAGTCTTTTTCTGGGTTTGCAATTTTCAAAATTGGTGCACTTGTAAGAAGATTCTTCAACCATTGAAAACTTTCCTCACATCTTGGTGACCATTCAAACTTTATCCCCTTATTTTGCAAAGAAGTGATCGGGTTTGCAACCTTGGAGAATCCTTCGATAAACCTCTTGTAGTAACCAGCAAGGCCCATAAAAGATCTCACATCAGTCACATTCCTTGGAGTTGGCCAATTCATAATGGCTTCAATCTTCTCAGGGTCTATAGATATTCCTTCGTCGGAGATGATGTGATCCAAATAATGAATTCTATCTTTATAAAAGTCACATTTGCTCAACTTTGCATACAGCTTATGCTCCCTTAGTAGTTGCATTGTCATTCTCAAATGTTCTTCATGCTCTTCTTCATTCTTAGAATAGATGAGAATGTCGTCTAGGAATACAAGAACAAACTTGTCCAAATACTTGCTAAAAACATTATTCATGAGACACATGAATGTAGCTGGTGCATTTGTGAGACCGAATGGTACCACTACAAACTCATAGTGTCCATACCTCGTTCTAAAGGTTGTCTTATGAATATCTTCTTCTTTGATTCTTACCTGATGGTAACCAGACCTCAAGTCAATCTTTGAAAATACCTTTGCTCCTCTCATTTGGTCAAAAAGGTCGTCAATTTGGGGCAATGGGTATTTGTTCTTCACAATGACTTTGTTCAACTGCCTGTAGTGAATACATAACCTGAGTGTTCCATCTTTCTTTTTCACAAATAGAACAGGTGTTGTCCACGGGGACACACTTGGCCTAATATATTTCTTTTCCCGTAACTCTTGTAATTGCATTTTCAATTCTAGTAATTCCGGTGTACTCATCCTGTAGGGTGTCTTAGACACTAGTGTTGCTCCTGGCACAAGTTCAATTGTAAAGTCAATGTCTCTCTTTGGAGGGAGTCCTGGAATCTCATCAGGAAAAACATCCCTGAATTTTTGCAATACATGATAGTCCTCCAATTTAAGAGTTTCATTCTATGCTGCCCCTAAAATGTGGGCTGCATACAATTGACATCCCTTCCTACAGAACTTCTTCAGCTGCATGGTCGAAACCTGTCTAACAGAAGTCACCTTTGGAATGACTTTTACAACCCTCAGGTTTCCTTCTTCGTCCATGCATTCAAATGTCTTATTGTAGCAGTCAAGTTTAACCCTATGTGCTTCTAACCAATCCATTCCAATGAGAATATCATAGGAACCAAGTGGAAAAATATTCAGATCTGCATAAGTGAATAGCCCATCCATCTCTAATGGACATTTCTCTACTATTTCACTAACTTTTCTCTTGGTTCCAGTGGCTAGTTGAACTAACCATGATTTACTATGCTTTAATTTCTTGAAAGCACAAATCTCAACAATTCTAGGAGTGATATAACTATGAGTAGATCCGGGATCAATCAAAATAGAAACAGATTGCTTAGCAATCTTACCTTCAACTTCAACCACAGTTGACTGATGATCTGCTTGGCGGTCATCTAGTGCTACATAGATTCTAGGGATTGTCCTCTCCACTTGACCCACAGTTTCAGCTCCCTGGATGTTGTGGACTTGATTTGCATTTCCATTCCGATGTGGACAGTTCCTAAGCATGTGGTCTCCTCCACAACCCCAACATTGAAGTGGTTCTCTTGGCTCCTTTGGATCTCTTGGCTTGTCTCTCATCATCCTTGTTGGCTTAGTCACAACCTATGATGGCTGCCTTTGCTAATTCTTGACTTGAGGAGGCTTGAACCCCTTCTTCCTTTGATCAAACTTTTCACTTTTCTTACCCTTCCATGCCTTATGGAACTCTGGTTTGCTTTTGTTTTGATCAAAGCAATACTTGGCCTTTCTTATGGCCTACTCTAGAGTTCGAGGTTCATTGAACTCAATTCTGTCTTTATATGACTGGGGCAGTCCACTTAGGAAACGGTGAATTTTAACCTTATCATCTCGAATGTACCTGACATATCTTTGTAGCTCCAAGAATTTGTTTGCATATTCTTCCATGGTCAATTGTCCCAATCTCAGCTCATGGAACTCTTTGATCTTATCATCATAGTACCTGTCAGAGAGGTACTTCTGCTTGAAGTATTTCTTGAACTGCTTCCACATAATCTTCTTTTCGTTGATCTTCTTCACTTGCATGATGTGTTCCCACCATATAGATGCTCTTCCATTCAAATTGAAGATGGAAACCCTTTCCTTCATATTCCCATAGTAGTCTTGGACTTGGAAATATTTTCTCATCCCAAGAAGCCAAGCTTCAACTTCTTGACCATATTTTACCTCTCCGTCAGATGTAGGGGGTTTCACCTTCTTAAATTTCCCATGCGAATTGTTCTTGTAGTGCCTCTTCCTCTTGTTTCTGCGGGATGAAGAGCTCGAACCCTCAATGGATTCTTCAGAGTTAGATGATTCATTAGAAGAGATTTCTAGAGTATAATTTCGGTCTATAGAAACTCTTCTTGAGCTACTAGCCCTCTTACGGGAATTCCTTCTAGAACTACTCCCACCCCTTTTTGGATTTGATGTATGATGATGCCTAGAGTTTATTTTCCTTTGGATGTCTGTCAAACTCTGTAGCATGGTTGCATTCAACTGATTTTGTTCTTCCTGAGCTTTAATCATCCTTTCATTATCTTCTCTACAGCTTTGCAACTCCACCCTTAGGATTCTCATGGTGGCTGCAATATCTGGAGGAGTCTCTTGATTTCTTCTCCCATTAGATTCTGTTTCAGCATTTTCAACATGTATGTTCTCCCCCATGGCATCTGTCTTAGGATCATAGGGATCCTGTGCATCATCCATGATGTTGATTTTCTTGGCCCAACCAAGATCCAAAACTTTCCAGCTGTACTATCTAGAGTGTTTCCCTGATGTAACTGTGATTTTGCAAAATGTGTTCATCAACACAATTGTTAGCTGCATTATATTCTCAGAAATTCATAAACTACTTTCATGCACGTGGGAAAATATTATATTGACAATTTGTCAAATCATAGAATTTTCTCACAATCAACGACATATGAGGGGGACGACGGGGGTCAAGAGGGCTTTCCCCCTTGTGGCTCGCCACTACAGGGCGGGTCGAGGGCAGCGCCCTCGTTTTTTTTTTTTTTTTGTAAATCTTTCCATTTTGCGCAATCTGGCGCATAAGTCCCATGGCAATTTTTCCATTTTCGGCACCTTGAAATCTTTCTGAAAAACAACTGAAATTTCCTGTTTCGGAGCAACTCATCCAGTTCTTCCGCCCTGTTGTGGAGCAACTCGCTAAGTTCTTCCGACCTGTTGTGGAGCAACTCGCTGAGTTCTTCCGCCGAAAACACTTAGAAAAATTTGATATTTTTCGGACCAACTTGCCGAGTCCTTCCGCCGTTGCGGGCCAACTTGCTGAGTTTTTCCGCAATTTCGGGCCAACTCGTGGAGTTCTTCCGAAATTTCCCTTTGACGCCAAACACTTAGAAAATTTTCGTTGTTTCGGGTCAACTTGGCAAGTTCTTCCACCGTTGTGGACCAACTCGCTGAGTTCTTCCGAAAATTTCCCTTCGACGCTAGAAAACACTTAGAAAATTTTCGTCGTTTCGGGCTAACTCGGCGAGTTCTTCCGCTGTTGCGGACCAACTCGTTGAGTCCTTCCGAAACTTTCCTTTCGACGCCAAACACATAGAAAAAATTTTCCGTTTCGGGCCAACTCGGCGAGTTCTTCCGCTGTTGCGGACCAACTCGCTAAGTTCTTCCACTGAAAACACTTAGACAAAATTTTCAAAAACTCTTAGGAAAATTTGAAATCTTTCCTTCTTTCAATGATGACTGCTGCTCAACAGGAGGTGATCTTACCTCTGTAATTTTATTCAACTTAGCCAGTTTAGGCCTGATGCTGATACCTGTGGTGATTAGGAAGGGACCTTCCCATGTAACTATAATTAGATTTGGCCCATAGAGGTCCAATGCTGTAGCCTATGGATCTGATACCATTCTATCACGTCCCCTCCCATCATACCAATGCGATGGAGAGGATCGTGATGCTAAAACCGGGCATCTAGCCCCATGAACTTATTAAATAAGCATTCACATAATATAAAAAGACATATGGAAATGTATAATTACAAGAAAACACAACGGAAGTAATTTCAATTACACATCCATCATACATTCAAGATATTCATCAAATAAATAATTACAAAGTTAACACAAGAGAATACTTATCTTATAACAAAGTAGTCCCAAGCAACTGGCTATGTAACTGCAACGTTCCACCCAACCATAGGCCAGTTGTGATCATCAATATCTCAACACACTACCACCCCCAAGCTGGGCATGATCTCTACAAGGAATCAGGGAACAACAGACTCACACATAGCCCAAAGATACACCAAATCAGCCAAGCCAAGCTACAGTTGGGTTTATCAGGATGTTAGGCAATGGAAGGAAGAATTGCTAAGCTAGTGGGATCATACATAGAGATACGGGCACCCTCTGCAAGATCTATCTAGCTTGGTCCCCACAATACCTACACACCTGGCACAAGGAAGTATTCCCTTCACTAATACACAGTCCCTCAGGCCATACCTTCCATTCTAGTGTTCTTCAAGGTGTGCATAGAAGAGCAACCAGCCCTTTTGATACTCTTGAGAGGTTACCTTCTCACTAGGTTTATCAAGCCAATCCTGGTCCACTTCCACTCCTAATTTTTGCTCATAATTTCCAACCAACACAGGGATGCACCCTACAACAAAACACAAGTGCTGAAAAATGTGGGCAACCAAAATGAACTGGTAGATGGGGAATAAACCCTGGGAGAGCAAATTCATTTTCAGAAAACGTTTCTCTGCATTTCAGGGGCAAAAACGACCTCTATAAACCCCCAAAACGTGACTCCCTTTCTCCCATCCACTGTGTAACACAAAAATGAGCTCCCAGCTATGGAAAAATGCAGGAAATTGGTAAAAAATGTGATGAAGGAAAGACCCCGTAGTTCAGACTGCGTGAGAGAGGAGAGACTCTGGGTTCAGAATGGCTTTGGGCACCATTTCGTGGGTGTTTTCTTGCCCCAGAAGCAAAAGTACATTTTTCCAGGTTGATGGCTTCCCCATGCACGAAATTGGTTGCCATGCCTCTTCATTCCCAAGGCATTAACTGCCTCAACCAATTTCTGGAAGAATTAAATGATTGGGTGCATAACCCAAAATGGGTAGTTGGTGGTTTATGGGTTTTCTCATTGACACATGGATTAACACCATTGGCTCAAGGGTTTCAATAATTTCCCCCCTATTCGTTGTAGAATCATGCCCCCATCTCTTTGTTGCATTGCATAGCTAGTTGTGGGTTTTTCATTAAAATTCGTATTTATATGATATCTTAATTTACATTGTGCCTATCTGGTACAAGAACCATAGGCATCTATTTTTAATTGCCGATACATAAAACGCTAAATCAATGGTGGGGCCTTGGCCTTGAGCTCCTCACCATGATTAAATATCAATATCTACATCATTTACGATTTAATGCGAAGGGGGTCAAAATGGGGACGTGACAGTCACTTTTGAGTCTACATTTTTCTTGACATGCTTTGTGTATTTTGTTCTTCAAGGCATTTGCTGATGAGATTGGCATTCCATTTTTGGAGACAAGTGTGAAGAATGCAACAAATGTGGAGCAGGATTTCATGACCATGGCTGCTCAGATAAAGAACAGGTGCACTTTTTTGTTATGATGTTTTCCAACCTTTAACAAGCGCCTATATTATACAATTGTGATGTTAGATGTTTGTTTGACTCGCTAATTTTTATTGTGTGTAATGGTGTAAACCTGTGCTGGAAAATCCTAATGAATCTGATTGAGATTCTCCTTTTTCTATGATCCTGCAGCCTATTGTTCAGAAAAGTGGTTGTTGCTCATAAGACAATTCCTAGAATAATTTTTATTGCAACTAGTTTTGAATAAGTGAAGTTAAAGATAATTGTATGTATTTTGGATCTCAGACAGGAAAACGTCTCTAGCTGTCGAGAGATCAACAATTGATAGACAATTCAAACAAATTTATTGCAAGTTGGATATTTTATTCTTTTCTGTCTGTGAAGGGCAGCAGCTTGCTTTTGTTCCTGATAATTTGTACAGCCATGGATTATTGTACTCATGCGTAGTTTGTAAGATCATTCTTCTTTGAATTTTCATCATTGTCACAGTTGAACTGCTATATCTTAGAATTCTTTTAGTACTTGAAGCATTTTTCTTGAATATGTTTGACATTCATTTTGTTCCCATGAAAATTTTGTTTGAATATCATCATTTTCAAGCAATAACAACTTCTTAAAGGGTGCTAGCTCAATGGTAGAGCACCTGCCTAATTATAGGTAGGAGATTGGTGGTTCGATTTCTCCGTACCCTATCATAAATTAGTGACTAAGAAAATGACTAAATTCACATATATAGGACTATTAGTAGCTAATTTCTAGTATCTTATAGTGCGACTAACGTTTAGTTGTATTTGGCTTAGTCATTAATATGTTATCATCTAGTAGTTTATTTAGTCGTATATTTGGTCATTAATTGTGACAATCAATAACTAAATCAATGACTAAATTAGTGAGTATCAATGACTACATCAATGACTAAATTAGTGACTAAATCAGTGAGTATCAATGACTAAATCAATGACTTAATCAGTGACTATCAATGACTAAAACAATGACTAATAAGTCAACCAATTAATGACTAGTGAAATACGACTAGAGATAAGATAGTGGAAATCGGAAACTATTAGTCACCGACTCAAAAATAGTCGTTTATAGTCGAATTTTAGTCATTTTTTTAGTCATTAATTTCTCATTTTGTACTAGTGACTAGAAAACCCGCATGTTGTAATTATCCACAAAATTCATCAAAATCATCAAATCACTCAGATCCATGTCAGAATTTATCGATCCTGTTGAAATCCAAGACAAATCATGACTCTTGTGCAACTATACTTTGAGTGACAAGTCTAATTGCAGAAACATAATAGACACTACTAGAGTACCCTCTCCCCCAGGGTTGACACAAACTGAATGATAATCAATTATATGTGGATTGAACCATTTAAAATTATTCTTCTAAATAATTTTATTTGAAAACAATAGCCTGTACTATAAGCCTCTAGGTTTGCAATCCTTCTCAAAGTTTCAATATGAGGTTTGCGATGTCTAACGTGCTCAACACATCACAAGAAATGCAACAACAAAGTATTAATATTCAACATCTGCTTCTTGTCACTACATAAATTATTACAGTGATGGGTTATGAAGAACATCTATCAAGACCTGTGGCAGGGGCTGGTTTCGGAGCTTACTAGATGTTGTTTGAATATGGGACGGACTGAAAGAGGATCCACAACTTCTTTTTAATGGAGATTGAAGTCCCAAAATTCTTAATTACAATATTAGACAGATGGCCATTTCTGCTTGAGGAAAAAGGAGTGTTTTCTCCCCCACACCACCCATCCCCAACTTTTTAGTGCTGAAATAAGTATTCACACTATAATTTTATCTTCTTCTCATCAATTAACAAGTAGAATGGAGTAGTGGAGAACAAAACCCTTATAAGAACAAAGGATTGCAACCCATGCCGGTCCCTAGGAAATTTTATTTTCCACCACAGGTGCCTAATTTCATCCTATCAATTTGCTTTTCATATATATGTTTCCTTGGGGGATTAATTTGGTAATCCATAACAAATTCATTAGAATTCAATACCAACTATACCAAATCCCCAATTAGACCTAAGATCACAATATGTTCGCAATTGATAGAAATAAATTCACAATCAGCAAAACATATCTATGCAGATCCAGACAAGGCAACCAACAATCGGAAATACCATATCTGAATGCAGGAAGAGCATACCTTGTTGAACAGCAGAACAAAAAGCTCTACACCCACAAAAGACAGACCACACAGAGCTGAGAACGTAAAAAAAATGGATTACCATTATAGAAACCCTTGGACTCCAACCTGAAGATCTGAGATTCCAGTTTAATATTTTAGTACATTTCACTCGCAGAAGGGGAGTTGTCAAAATATCCAGCGATGGTTAGATACATGGAGTTCCCAGCCCGAAATTTATGTATTCATTTCGCATGCCCTAGCTGCCATACAATGTTGTGATCGACTTTTCCACTAACACCTAGGTTATTTTCATATGCGAATGAGGCAAGGAAGTAGCAGGTGGGTCATACAGAGGACTTGTCTGGGCTGTAAAAAATTCATCACTTCACCGTATTAATCCAATCTTCCGCAATATTTCCAAGATTGAATTCATAACTAAGCGCCCAGTAATGGCCCTGGGATCGTCAAAGTACTGTGTGAGGAGAGGGTAGAACATGGCATATATATATATATATATAATAAATTTTATTTTTTTATTAATTTTTAAAATATAATGTGACATCCCCCAAAGAAAAAGCATTTTGTCTATTTAATTATTTTGAATTATTGTTGAATTTTAATAAAATGGCTAGAGATGAAATTTGTCAAATAAGTCCTAGGAGGACTAATGTAATAAACATTTCAGTTAAATGTTATTTAAGAATAAAGTGGAACAACCATGTTAAATCAGGAGATCATGCATGGAAAAGCAAGGGACAAGTTGGAGTTAACCTCAGGGAAGTTGGAACAAGTGTCAGAAGTGCATTTATGGCACTAGACACACCCTGAAAATCAGGGAGTTTGTTACGTGCAAAAATTCCATGAGGAATTGACTGATAGTGGTAAGACCTAGGCAAAAATAAACTATAAGAAGGAAGCATATGTGTGAGGAAGGACGTTGCTTAGTATTCTAGAGGAGAAACTCTTGCTGTGTGAGCACACTGTGTTAGGCAAGTTGTTTTCTGAAAGTATGATTGAGATCTGGAACTAAGGTTGACTGTCCCTGTTGTTTACATGCATGATTTGGCTCAGGGGTGATTGAGGATAGACATTCAGCTGTGCCTAACCTACGGTTGGGTGGAACATGGTTGTTCCTATTTTATTCGGACTATAGAATTCCAGGTTCCCTAATTATAGTATTGATTAAGGTAGTTTTATGAATGATTCTTATTTAACCATTATGATCCTTCGTTGAAGCTGAGTAGATTATAGGTGAAAACTGTTCGACACAATGTTTACTTTTAGTATCAAGGTCACTTAATATATATATATATAGGTATTGTGTTACAACTAGTAGTAATTATATCTTGCAAGTGTTTATCAATCTAATATACAGTTACATTTTAGTAAACGATATTATTTGCAACATGAAAGGATCGATAGTTTATTTTACATTTAGCAATGTCTACCTTGTGATTGCAAAAACGAGTAAAGAATGAAAAATATCAAGTTTCAGTTATATTCATGGCTTAGTATAAATTCTTTATTTTAGGTCAAGACAGGAGACGTATTGATTTCTTTCTATCACCTGAAGAAAAACTTTGATTATATTCCAGATAAATCAATTGAGACAGGCCCTAACTTTTGGCCTCTGTACAAGAAGTTAACTTATAGTAATACTATTTCCTCCTTTGAGTCATTTCAAAAATATCCCTAGATCCGCAAAGGATTTCCATACTCTATGGTATAAATTAACTTATTTAAAATAGATAAGATTATGCCAAGAATTTGAGTAAGATTTTAATTTGTTTAAAGGCCATGAAGGCATGGAAAACATCCGATATAATTCTTATCATTAAGTTAGGTACAGTAAAGACTGTAAAATGTAAGACAGGACGAGTAAACAGTATTCAAAAAGGATGAATATGTTCATGTCTCTAGCTTTAAGGGCGTTAAAGATACTGAAATTTCATTGGCGCAAATCTTAAGCACTAACCCTCAAAATATAAATGCGAAAATAAAACCCTGAACCATATCCTAACCTTTCGGAATCAATCTACAGAAGTTTCATAAAATTATCAAGGAAAGAGAGATATCTTCCTTTCCAAAGTCTATTAAAAGAAAACTTACAGAAATAAGAGTATCCATGTCGGAGATTCCAAGCCGGACACAAACCCTACAAATATTAACTACAGGAAATTGAAATCATATGTTATACTTATACAGAAGAAAATATTTTAAAATACTAATTTAAGGATTAAAGGAATTAGGGTTATGATTGCAGGTGTCCTTGAGGATATCCTCACAGCTCATCAAGGTAGTAAAAGAAGCTTTTAACGACATATTTCTGTACTAATTAAATGGGATGATTTTACTGGCTTAAACCGTAACCATTTATTTGGACGCACTTACCTGTATGGAGGCATTAATCTTTCAAGCAGTATTAAATTACATTCATAAGAATAAGTCTATTAAAAGAATGGAAAAAACTCCAAACATCTGCTTAAACCTTGTTCCAAGTATTTATAATTTCTTAAAGGTGCAAGTTACAGACTTTAAACAGTCACTAGTATTCCAATCTCTGGAAAACTTCCAGGTTAGCCTGTAACTGAAAACGGTTCAAATATTACATCTGTTCAAAATTTAAGTTACAGAAACAGAGTAGCTCTTTCCATTTCACGGGAGAGTTCCTTCATAGACTCAAAATGCTAATAACCCTAATAGAAGAGTAAGTACAAGTAAATTACACAGTGAGGCAGAAAGAAACATGATTTCCTCACAGACCTCAACAGGAACATCATTCCTAAGTTTCCTTTCAACGAAGGGTAGGATTTCGGTTCAGTATATTTCTTACCAAGGAATGGGAAGGTTCGTCATTGAAGGAGAAGTCTCATGAATACCTACAAAGACGGGCTTGTTGGTTAAAATTTTCATAAAAACACAAATAAAAGTGTCTGCGTTTCAATTTTTTTCCTGTACAGCTGATTGAAAATTTACCTATGGTGAAGGAGGATGATGAGGGATGAATTCGGAAACTATAGATACCCCAATGCTTCAGACCAATTTGAAGTGTTGGTTAGAGTAGATATGTAGAAACCTTCTTCTTTGAACGGAGAAGAATAGCTAGGTTAGTTGTTTTTTGACACAAGAAGATGACTCCCTGGAGCCTTTTTCTTTTCCAAATCAGAAATAGATATTTAACTAGGTGAGCAACTCGAAAAGCTTAAACAAGCCTTCATTGTAAATTAACCATCTGATAGGTTAATTAATTGAAAATCGACACTTGCATTGTGACAAAGGACAACTTGTACATGAAATTGCTAACACCCAAAAAGTGCTCACTACCTCATCTACCCCTTTACATGACTCATTTGTCCATATTTACTACCATATTTGCCTCCAAAACCTTAAAATCCCATTAAAAAGCCTCCAAAAGGCCACAAAACCATTTAAAAAGCCTCCAAAAGGCCAAAAAAACCCCTTTTCCCCAAAAATAATCCAAAATTCCTCCAAAATAGCAAAAACCCTCTAAAAAGGGAATAAAAAATAAAAATAAAAAAGAAGAAAAAAAGGGGAAAATGAGGAAAAAACCATGGGCCAGCACTCCACCAATAAAAACCTATAAATAGGTGATGGAGGCCCCTCATTTCATATCCACAATCAAACATACCCTTACTCTGCCAAAATCACTCTTGAAACCCTAGCTCACCCTTGAGCTACTTTCACACTTGAGTGCCCCTTTGGCCCATTTCCACCCTTTGGAGAAAGAGAAAGGAGCAAAGATGGAAGCTTGGAAGCAACCCTCCTGGACTGCTGCAAGAGCTTCACCAACCTCTACGCCTAAGGTAACTTTTAATACAAAAAAGAGAGATCTTTACCATATTTTCATGTTTTGTTATTTATGTTAATGCTCATGCTAGGTTAAATTTTATATTGTTTTATTGTTTTTATTTACTGTTTATTGAACTGCTACTAAGGAGTCCATTCTCCTTAGTAGGTGCTCATTTGCACAAGCTGGGGTGAAAACCCTAGCTACAGTTTTGGCGACTCCCCTTGTGTTCCTTTGAATTTCTGGTTATAGTTTTAAAAGTTTAAATGTTTTTAATTTTCTGCAATATTTTTCTGTTTTTTCCTTTCGGCTGTCCCTTTTGGCTACCGTAAACCGCGTCTTTTACCCCCCGCAGTTGCGTTCCCACCGCGTCTTTCAGGCATTTACCTGCGATCCGACTGCGGCTCTCAGACTGTTTCCGGCGACCTACCAGCGGTTTCCAGTCTGTTACCTGCGATCCGACCGCAGCTATTAGCTTGTTTCGTGCGGTCCGACAGCGGCTGTTAACCCATTTTTCCGCGGCCCGCTTCCATCTTTTAGCCATTTTTCTGCAACCCGCCTGCATCTTTCGACCCTTTTTCCCGCGTCCCATTTGCAGCTTTCAGCCATTTTTCTGCAACCAGCCTGCGTCTTTCGGCCTTTTTCTCGCGTCACGCTTGCGGCTTTCAGCCATTTTTTCTGCAACCCACCTGCGTCTTTCGGCCTTTTTCCCGCGTCCCGCTTGCGGCTTTCAGCCATTTTCCTGCAACCCGCCTGCGGCTTTTGACCTATTTCCCGCAGTCCAACTGCGTCTTTCGGTCCTGCAACCCGCCTGCGGCTTTTGACCTATTTCCTGCAGTCCAACTGCGTCTTTCGGCCAAAATCCCGCAACCTATCCGCGACTGTTGGGTTGTTTCCCTCGATCTGACTGCCCAGATTTGCCACAGACCCACGGTCTGTTTTCTGCACTTTTTTCACTATTTTGAACCCAGCACTTTGCTACAATATTTTCTGCACTTGCACAGCCATCTGTCCTACCTGCAGCCATCCTTCCCTACAACCTTTTCTGTAGTATTATTTATGTTCCATTTACAGAATATTTTTTAAAATTTCAGCATTTTAATTGAAAAAGAGAAAATTTTGCATTTCAAAATTTTAAATTCTGTATTGTTATTTTTAGTTAGAAAGTTGCCCACCCCATGGCACTTTTACTTGGGTTCATCATCTCACATGCACACACTCTGTCACCTAATTCAAGTGAGCCCTAAAATACTACTTAACACAACCAACATTCTAACCCCACTTGGGGAACACATAAGAATTTTTGTAGTTAGGTAGGATTGGAGGGATAGGCATCCAAATAACACCCCTCGGTTGCTGACACTTGAGACATAGCTGTTGTCCATTAGGGAACCAAAATCCCCTAGTATTTTTTGGCACGGTCACAACCAGTTTATCAGAGGGCCTCTCCCCTAGGAGGGTTGAAGTTGCCAAACTGGTTCCGGAGGCCTGAATGGAATACCGCAATCCATTCAGTAACTGAAGGCTACCTTTCGCAGTTCTCGGGGTATCACCCGTATGGGGATACTGCGGCGATAGAAGCAAACGGGAGATTCACCTTTTCTGGACATGTCATGAACGGGGTATCTTAGTTTCCTTTCTTCTAGGATAGACTACCCGGTGTCCCTCCCGGTAGGGGGATATCTTTAGCCACTTGGCTCTACTATCCATATTGTCTGACTTGGATTTCATCACCTTGCAGAGGATATGTCTAGTTGAGTCAAAATACTATTTAGCTAGGTGTTTGCATGCTCCCTTACCTCCTTTTGGACTAGCGAGTGCACTATTTTTATTTTTTAGGAAACCTACTGCTTGTTGGTATTCTGACCATTTCTGTTGGTACTCCACTTATTGTAGCACAACTATTATAGTAAGTGTTTTGAGTTGGTTGTTGGCCTGAGTGCCATGTTTTTTGAGCTCTCCTTCTGCACACTCGGTTGTATTTGGGTTTTTGAGTTGTTGTTCACTCAACACAACCCCTAGATATTTGACACCATCTGTCACCATTGAGTCCCCAAGACATTCTCCGCGCCTCCGGGGCGAGCCCCCACAGCATGGTTCACTTGACACCACCCGTCATAGACATAGATCTTTATCACTTGATACCACTCATCATAGATCTCGAGCCTTGTCACTTGACTCCACTCGTTAGTGGCATAGCACTCCGTCACCCGAGCTAGATGCCCCTTATTTTACCTCTGATTCTGAGGTAGAGTCCGAGAACCCCCATTTACACTGCACCAACTAGCCCCATGGCTGGTGTGACTTCCACCCCTTTCTTTGTAGGGACCATTAGTGGAGCATCCACCACAACACCAATTACCACACTTGCCTTGGGTATGCCCTCGATGGGGCCCCCATCTACCATTCCGATCACTGTACCCATTCCAGTAGCTGGCATACCGATCGCCACTCCATCAGTGACTCACACTACCCTTTGCGGTGCAGGACCATCCCATACCACTTTCGTCCCTCCACTCGGGGGAAACATCCCCAACCCAACCCCTCCACTTGGGGGCATTCGCCCCAACATGGTCACACCCACTAGTATGTCACATCGTTCTACTAGTTTGCCATTCATGGCTAGTCTCAACCTTCCTGACCTAGCTAGACTGACTAACGATCCCATTAGACATGACCCTGCGTGGCCTCACATGCCCACCAAGCTCCCCTCCAACATCCCTAAGTTTGAGGGCAAGGAAGGTGAAGACCCCCAGAACCATATTATGTCCTTCCATCTATGGTGTTCCTCCAACTCCATAGTGGACAACTCTTTCCACCTCTGTCTGTTACAGCGCACCCTCACTAGCTCTGCAGCTAAGTGGTACATCGAGCAGCCCCATGGGACCCATGCCACCTTTACCTCCCTTGCCTCAACTTTCCTGCATTTCTTTCAGTTACATGTCTGCTATGACGCGGGAGTTGAGATCTTACTGTCTTGTAGACAGAACACGGCTACCCACATCACTAACCACATTGATGAGTGGCATCGACGCCGCAGCCTCTGCAAAATCAAGTTAGACGATCGTATCGTCTTAGATTGGTTTCTAAAATCCCTCCTTCCTGTCATTGCCAAGGATGTGGCATCCGAATGACCCCAGTCCAAAGAAGAGGCCATCCTCAAAGCCCAGCAATTTGACCTCATTTACGTCCAGTCGGGTTATCTGTATTCCATCATACCTGATGCCCCTCGCGGTGATCCCTCCCAACACGATGCGTCGGGGGCATCCCATGCCGCCGATGGCATCATTGGCCGTGTTGCCTCACATTCTCAACCCTTTTCCATAACACATCCTAGCCATTACCCCCGACCTTTTGCGGGCTACATCTCAATCCAGAGCAACCAATTTGTATGCTCTTATGGCACATCGCCACCATTCCCACAGACCCTCCTGTCCACCTCAGTGCTTTGGACATGCATCCCTCACTTACGTCCCCCCAATCACACCTCAGCCATATTACCACCCATAGGCTGCACCAACTCCTGTGTCCTCTCAAGCTCAACCTACTTATTACTCGCCACAGGCAGCCCCTGTGGCAAACCCACAACCCGTTCCGCAGACATATCAGCAACCCCCACAAGGTTCAGCACCTGCGCAGCCTCCACCTACGTATTATCCACCACAGCCTGCTCCTGCACCTGCACAACCCCAGAACCCACCTGCTGCCCAAGGGAAAGTATACGCCCAACAGAATCCGTAGCAGAACCAAAATAACCAGCACCAACAAGGCCAGCAAAACCGTGGCAAAGGCCGTAACCGTGGGAACAACCCCCCTCCAGACCAAGGCGTTCAACCTCCCAATCCCCCAAACAACAATAACGCGGCACCTGCCAACTAGAACCTTGATCGGCCGCCCAAGCAGGCCAAAAATCCTAATTTGTGAACAAACCATCCTTGTTCTATTTGCGGGGTCTAGGGCCACTATACCCATGCTTTCCCACATTTGGAGCGAGCTCGGCAACTCTGGACCGATGATGCCCATCTCCAAGGGCACGCGGCTCCTCAGGCACCACCTAACCCCCCACCACCTCAGCATCAACCTTTGGTGCTGCAAAACCCCTTACCAACCCAAGGCGTAGTGAACACTCAGCCGTTAGCTCCACCTGAAGGCAACGCACCACCACAACAACAGATCACTTATGCCACTCCTGATCAGCCCATGTTAGACTCAAGTCCCCACCATTTGTTAATGATGTCATCTGTCGATGTCAACCTCCAAACCCATGGGAACCAATATGGCTGCAGCCCTGAAGCCTCTCCCACCGACAAAAACACTAACGCTCATTCTACTGATCAGACGTTACGTATACCTCCGGCTCCACCAGATGGTGCCTCCAAAGCACCTCGCTTCCCACTTTGTCGCATCAACAATAATCCCAATTCTCGCACTGCATCAAATTGCAACATTGTAGATGACTTAGCCCAATCTCCCACAGCCATGTCTGTGTTAGAAGTCTTAAAAAACTGTCCTTCACAACATAATACTTTGCTCTCCTTGATGGCCTTCAATTTGGACCAATCCGAGCCATGCCTGCCTTCCACTTTAGCGTTCCAAGTTTTTGTTTCTGTTCGGAATCTTGTCATCCATCGGTGCATTATCGATGAAGGTGCCTCTACATGCGTTATGTCCACATTCGTTTGGCAGAATTTGGGATCCCCTACTCTCCAGCAGTCCACCACTGCATTGCGTTCCTACGACGGTCGTTCAGCTCAACCCCAAGGTCTCTTAGCTAATGTCCCCGTCCAGTTAGATGGAAAAACCGTACTCATTGACATAGAGGTCATCAATGCCCAACTTGATTATAACCTCTTACTTGGCCGCAGCTACATGTATGCCATGCAAGCGGTTTCCTCATCCGTTTTTCATACCATGATGTTCCCCCATGACGGACGCATGGTCAAGGTCGAACAACTCACCTATTACGATCCCAATGCCCCCACTACACCCGAAAATGTTCTCCCCGTGGTTGAACAACTTGTTTGTGGTGAAACTACCTCGTTTGTTTCCTCTGTGGGACTAGGACTTTACTCAGATACGCCGATGACCTCAACATTCCAATCCATTCCTCCCCCGTCACCTGTGCCCGAAGTATCTAATCTATGTACCATTTCCCACAATACACAAACACCCAACAATCAATTGCACTTGTTACCCAAACCACCATTGGTACCTAGTCACATTGGTGTTACACCCATCCACACAATCCCCTTCCTATTCCCTCCCTCGGGAGTAGTAAGCGCCCCGGTTATGGCTACTCTTAGCCTCCCCGAGTTAACCTTAGGATTACCCATGTGGTATATTTCGCCTCCTATTCCCCCGCCGACACCAAATGTCATCTTACAACCAGTGCAACCCATTGCCACTACTAGTCAACCACCTCCCGGTGTCACTACCCCTTCGTCATCTACGAATCCCCCCCCTCTTATCAAGCCCACTGAGGGCAGAGGATCACAACCATACACTGTCGTACGCTCGCCCAAAACAGTTAGACACCCCCCCCCCCCCCCCCGTGTTTCATGCTCCCCCCAAATGCTCATTGTGCGATGAGTTAGGCCATCCGACTCATCAATGTCCACAATTACTTGCATTACAGGAACACATGCAAATGCTTGATGACAATCCCAACATCCCGGTTGTCGAACTCGATCCAACCCCTAAGCCTCGTGATAAATCACTGCGTACCAACCACCCTTGTGCAATATGCGGTATTTATGGCCATTACTCACATCACTGTCCTGATCTCCCATATTACAGAGCAGCTCTCTACGAGATGAATAATTTAGACCTTGAGACGGCACCCTCCACAATTGAGGAGATCCACCCCCCAGTATCACCCTCATGTGGAGAGATTAACACCATTTATATGATCTCTTCGGCTACCACTCCCTCGTCAACCGATTTGACAACTCAAAGTTTCCGCAATGATGAGGATATTCTAGAGGATCTCACTGCCCCGGATTATCCCTGGGAAAACATGCACCATCGTTCATATTTCCTCCCAGAAGAGTCATCCTCCACCACAGCCACCCAATTTGGGGTTGAGTCCAAATTTTTCCTTCCCACCAAAGTCGACTAGTTTAAGGATCCTATTCCCGCTCCTGACGCCTTTGAGGAAGGTAACATGGCCAACATCTCACCCGTCAACCACATCGATATCTCTGACCCACCTGGTGCTCTTGAAATCATTACATTAGGAGCCTCCTATAGTGAGTATGAGATCGGAGAGTACAAAAAACTTTTCCAAGAGTTTCGCAATATCTTTGCCTGGTCCCTTACCGAAATGCCTGGTCTTGACCCCGCTATCATAGAGCACCACATTTCCACCTCTGAGTTAGGGGGCATAATAGATTACCTCGATCCTGGGATAGGGGGCATGATCAATCATTTTGAACATACCCCATCACATCTATCTCATCACGTCAATGAACCGATCGTTCAAACCAACACATATGTGATCCATAATCACAAACCCCATGCACATAGCATGGGGGCAGGTCATTAACCCTGCTCACTTTTTCACATTTGTGATCTCAACCATTTTTGAGGTCACATATCACTTGTAGATTTGATTTGATTTGATACACCTAGTATTCTTCCCCCGTGGGTAATCATTTCTCCCCACCACTGTATCCTTGGCTTGGTGGGCTCACCTTTATTTGCAACCATTTTTTAACCTCGTTCTTTCCTTTGACCATTCCGGAGTCCTTATGACCTCCATTTTTTGCACCATTTGCACTGTCGAATTCATTTTTCCGCGCTTGTGATGATGCTTGAGATCATTTCTCGCTCTCACCAGGGACCAATATCAACATTGTGTCCCGACACCCTTGTCACCTCAGTTTGCGTGCCACATCGGTTGCTCTCTGTTTTTGATATACTTTATATCCTCGGATTCATTTTTCCGAGCCCGTGATGATGCTTGAGATCATTTCTCACTCTCACCCCCCAGATTTTTTGGGTTTTTTCCAAAACGCCCCTCGCCGCCTCGGTTTGCATGCCACAGCAGCCGTTATCCGTTTTTGACACTTTTTATATCGTTGGATTCAGTTTTCCAAGCTCATGATGATGCTTGAGACCATTTCTCACTCTCACCAAGTACAATTTCAACATTGTGTCCCGACACCTTGCTACCTCAGTTTGCGCGCCACATCGGCCGCCATCGGATTGTTCCACCTTTTTACATGAGCCATTCACTCCTTTCATACTGCAATTATTTCATTATTTTTCCACCAATCATTATCCCTCAAGGAGGCCCACCAGTGTTCCCCCCCTCCCTCATTCTTGGTCCTCATCAATGTTCCTTGATTGAGCACTTCCTCCTTGCCTAGCCATTCTTTTTGTTCGGTATAATTTTATCCCTTTTTTGGGCCGGACAAGTCCTTTACGAAAAAGGCACTTAGGGAGTTTCTATTAAGCTCTTTTCTGACTCCTAAAACAATGAAAAGATCATCGAGCAATCTTGCTTCCTTTCATGCTTGTTAAATTACCTGAAAGGGCGTCTATCTGGTATAAGTTTAACCCTTTTCTGGACCTGGTAGACTAATTATAAAAAAGGAATACTCTAGTCACACCGACTAGAAGAGTTCTTCATTGCATCCTTTTATGCTTCTTTGGGCCTTGGATACTAACACACGAAAAAGCAACCCCCTGGAGTCTTCTTATCGCTTTCAAACTCTCTAAAATTGAAAGCAACCACGAGCATGCACTGTCCTGGGCTCGTACAAATCCACACAACAGTACCATTCCATTATTTCAGAGTCTTCTTATCGCTTTCAGACTCCTTAAAATTGAAAGCAATACCGAGCATGAACTGTCCTGGGCTCGTATAAATCCACACGACAGTACCATTATACACACCCTTCTTCTAGTTCCTTCACCAATGGAAAGGTCCCCCCGTGCCTCTTGGCACTATGATCGATCACCTCGGCAGCACCCCCAATCAAGTCGCCTTTGTTCAGAGTATTCTACAGTCTCCTGCCATTTTACACCAGCTTGAGTCTCACTCATCCCAGTCACTATCCTTGATCCATTACAGCTATGATCCCTTTCACACCAGTCAGTTTCATATGCTGCCCGATTGTCCCCGCCTTCATACTCTGAACAAAGGAAGTTTGAGTCCACCCACTCTACTTTCCTAGTTATCCCTCACAGTATGTCAGTCCTACCATCAGTACTCTCACACTTCGGTTCTCCACCTCGCACTCCTATCAAGGAAACATCATTTCCTTGCTAGTTGCAGGTCTCCCTCTGTCGAGGACAACCCCTCTATTCCAGAGGATAGACCCAGAGGTCCCTGCACCTTGGACCCATCACCATCTATGGTGAGTGCCTACGGACCATTTTGAGAGGAGTCATCATTACCTCTCCGAGTGTTTGTTTCTCACATGCTCGACTTCAACACCTTGATCCCATCGTTGAGAATCGCGCAGGGTTTATATCCCTTCAGTTATTGGTCGAAGACCCCGGATTTCCCCCGACTCGAGCACATTGGTGAGTCACTTCGGAACACCCAGTTATATGTTCCCGTGGATGTCCGGGTTGCATTGGCGATTCTATTCGGAAGCCATCAAGTTATATGCTTCCTTGAGTACCCAGTTCAGTTCAGTTCAGTCTACCAGTGTACCAGTTCTTCAGATCAGACATGGTCAACCCAGCATTATGTCACAGATTTGTGTCCCCTCTGGACCCTTATGATGTCCACAGTGGTTCTCTATGTATCTTACAGGTCCCCCTTTTCGGGCCTCACAGTTATTTTTTATGTATCTTGATACGAGCATGGGTATACCCGCCTCGTCCATATATTGAGATTCTTCCTCATTCATTATTTGAGGCCATGTATATTTCAGGTCCCCATATTTTGGACCCCATTGTTATTATTGTTCTATATCTTGATACGAGCATGGGAATGCCCACCTCGTCCATATGTTCAAATTATTCCTCATTCATTATTGAGGTCATGTACTTTCAGGTTTTGCAGTTTGTTCGAGACCTTTGTTCCGGGCTCTAGTTCGTTCCTTCTCTTCTCCCACACCCCAGGAAAACCCTAAAAGACTTATGATGTCTATCGGCCATACAATGAGCTCCTGCCCTCACACATCAGGGGGCAATCTGTTAACACCCAAAAAGTGCTCACTACCTCATCTACCCCTTTACATGACTCATTTGTCCATATTTCCTACCATATTTGCCTCCAAAACCTTAAAATCCCATTAAAAAGCCTCCAAAAGGTCACAAAACCATTTTAAAAGCCTCCAAAAGGCCAAAAAAACCCCCTTTTCCCCCAAAAATAATCCAAAATTCCTCCAAAATAGCAAAAACCCTCTAGAAAGGGAATAAAAAATACAAAAAAAAAAAAGAAAAAGAGGGAAAAATGAGGAAAAAACCATGGGCCAGCACTCCACCACTAAAAACCTATAAATAGGTGATGGAGGCCCCTCATTTTATATCCACAGTCAAACATACCCTTACTCTGCTAAAATCACTCTTGAAACCCTAGCTCACCCTTGAGCTACTTTCACACTTGAGTGCCCCTTTGGCCCATTTCCACACTTTGGAGAAAGAGAAAGGAGCAAAGCTGGAAGCTTGGAAGCAACCCTCCTGGACTGCTGCAAGAGCTTCACCAACCTCTACACCTGAGTTAATTTTTAATACAAAAAAGAGAGATCTATACCATATTTTCATGTTTTGTTATTTATGTTAATGCTCATGCTAGGTTAAATTTAATATTGTTTTACTGTTTTTATTTATTGTTTATTGAACTACTACTAAGGAGTCCATTCTCCTTAGTAGGTGCTCATTTGCACAATCTGGGGTGAAAACCCTAGCTACAGAAATCAACGTACTTGAAAACCCTCATTTATTCCTTGGGAAAGCTGGATAGTACTATGCAACCTTGTCAACCTTAAAAGATGATATAGGATGATCTTTTGACAGATATAATCTCGTAACTATGGTTCAAGGTAAGTACAACCATCACAGAGGAGACTTGATGAGTAGTTAGGGTATGTTAAATTTAAAAAGGTGATGTTTTGTTAAGTGAAAATTCTCGTAGTTGTAATTGCTAGAGTTGGGTGATGTATATGACTTGCATCTAGCTCCTAAACAAGAATACTAAAGGAACTTCAAACCCAACCCTTGCACTTTTGGAGTTGTTTGCTCACTGTATAAGTTGGACGATTTTTAACATAGGAAAGGAGTTTTGTTTAACAATGTTGGTGAAGAGCTACTTCTTTAAGAAGCATTGTAACCCTGCATCCATTGAGAATTCAGTTATTTTCTTTCTAAAAATTTGGAACTTAGCTATTATAAGAAGATTTTACGAATTGTGAATTATACCTGTAATAGGAATCAACTCCATCCTTCCTGTCAAGAAAAAAGTGACAATGCTTTAGCATGAGCTAAGTAATCAATAACTTTGCCATTGTGTCTTATCCTTGCTGAAAGGAAAACAAGTAAAATTATTTTTATGACTCATACTAGTCTCTAAGAATACCTTGTGAATTATGGATGATGCATAGTAACAATTTAAACAAATGAGCATAAATATAAACACTTAAGGGATATTCAAAGAACAGCAAAAAAAAATTGTGCGAGTATTTTACATATAAAATGTGTTATAGAATTAAAATAAAAAATATAGTGTGAAAATAATTAATTTTTATAGAATTAAATAATTTTTTAAGATGTAATGTGCATTATAGAATGAAAATAATATAAGAAATCTTTTAAAATGTAATATGTATTGTACAATTAATTTTATATAAAAATAAAATTTATTGTGCATTGTAAAATTAGTTATAAAAGTTAAAAGTAAAATGTTATATATATATTTCTCCTTTAATATATATTTGGGTCAAAACCCTTTCATGGAATGAATTTTATTCATCATCTTAGATTTTTTCGAGTTAATGATATCACCTAAAAAGGCTTTGGAAAGAAATGACAATCCTAAGATATCCTATAACATTTAAATGAAGATTTCATAATATGGTTTTAGAGGTGAAGTTGAAGTGTATATGTGGCTTCAAAGAAAAATCAAACTAGGCTTTAGGTGTCCGAGGCACAAAATAAAAAAGATAAGTTAAATATAGCCCTTCAATACTTAGAAGGGTGAACACATACATGGCGGGTAAGGTGGATCACCACAAATCCAAAATGAACTTTTAGTAAGTTCATACTTGCAATATCCCAAAGAGTTGACCAACATTTCACAATACCCCTTATAAGCCCAAATGTCACAAATGATCTTATCCTTTTTCTAAAATCCCCAAATGTCACAAATGCTCTTAGCCTTGGTCTAAAACCCATGTATGTACCCTAAGGAAACTTTATATCGATGGCCTCAAAGAAATGATCCCTTAGAAGACATATATTGAAAAATAATCCAAGTTGTATACTATTAATGTTACAATTTACTAAATTGTAACACCGCAGATGGATTCGTAAATTGTAACAATTTACTAAGGGGGTCTACGAATCCATCTGCGGCATTACAATTTAGTAAATTGTACAAATTCATTATCAAAAATATAATTTTTCATTGTTGGAATCACAACTAAAAATGACCACATAAATGACCAATTATTATGTGGTCATTTTTAGTTTAGTTCTTATCTCGTGACCAAATTGGTCATTTTTAGTTTAGTTCTTATCTCGTGACCAAATTGGTCATTTTTAGTCAGTTCACTTAAAATTTCTCAATTTTGGTCATTTATCCCTTGAAAAAGTTGTGGTGACCAAATTTTTTGGTCTCCTGGTCACTTATCTCTCATTTTGTACTAGTGAAAAGAAGTTCTCCTATCAGGTCGAGCTTAGAGATATTACCACCTATTCGATCCAAGGAGTTGGATCCAATTATTTTTAGTTGAATTCAGGTGATGTACTCCTTGTTGATGATATTTTGTATGTTCCTGATGTGAAGAAAAACCTCATGTTTGTTTTAGTTCTAGAAGATAAAGGTTCAAGAGTAATATTTATGGACAATAAAGCGCTCTTGTGGCCTAAGAATTCAGATTTGAATTATGCAGCTGTGATTGGAGTTAGAGAGGGAAGTATCTACAAAGTTCTTGGAAAGTCCACTAAAGCCATGATCCATGACACAGTTAGTCCTTATGAAATATGGCATAGGAGGCTTGGTTATGTCCATTTCAAATCACTACTTGGCTTACAAAAGATGGTAAAAGGTATGCATGTATTTCAATTTGAGCATGATTTTATTTGTATAGTTTTTTCTCTTGGTAAGAACATCAAGAAAATATTTCCAAATAGTACTAAAATATCTAAAGGGATCCTATACTTGATCCATTCAGATCTATGTGGTCCCATTTCTCACCATCCTTGAGTGGTTATCTCTACTATGTTCTTTTCATAGATGACTTCTCTCGCAATTCATGGATCTATTTTTAGAAGGCAAAGAGTGAAACTTTCAACAAGTTTCAAGAGTTTAAAGCATTGGCTGAGAATTAGACTAGAAAGCACAATTGTGCTTTGAGATATGATAATGGAGGAGAGTTTGAGTCTCATGAGTTTAATGACTTCTAACGATAGGTGGGGATAAGAAGACAACTAATTGTACCTTACAACCCCTATCAGAATGGGGTGGCCAAAAGAAAGAACGAGACAATCTATGAGGTTGCAAAAGCTATGATGTGTGATCAAGATCTACCCACCTCCTTATGGGTAGAATCCTCTAGCATTGTTGTTTATATTTAGAACAAAAGCTCGCATTCTATCTTGGGAGAGAAGAATCCTGGATATGTTTTCATTGGTGAAAATACAGATGTTGGACACTTGAATATTTTTTATCGTCCTGTATACATTCATGTTCCAAAAGAGAAGAGGACAAAGATGGAACATTTTTGGATATAACGATTCCTCCAAATATTATAGAATCTATTTTCCAGGTAAAAGTAACATTGAAGTCAGGAGAGATGTAACATTTCATGAAGAGTGTTAGGAACCCATGTCAACCCTTCTTTTTACTTTGTTAGTATATTGTTGTTGGACGCATATGCTTTGCAATTTGTCCCATATTATTATATGTTCCATGGTATTGATCCATAGTATTGGCGCCTAGACTTAGTATATAAGTTTGTGTTGAGGCCAATGAAGGCACCGTGAAGTTATTTGTATTGAGCTTGTTCAAAGGAGGTTGCCCCCTCGAACTAGCCCGCGATCAATAAAAATATTCTATGATATAATATATTGTGCATTTTATCAATTAATTGTTGCAAGTTCCCCACATCTGGTGTCAAAGCACTTTCTTGGGCTCGTTGGGTGGAATTTCTGCCAAAAAAAAAAAAAATTGCATCTGTATTTGTTCTTATCAATTGCAGGTCCAGATCTAGGAATAATCCCTATCTGCTTAATTGTGGGAAGTACTTGGGCATAATCCCTAAAACTCATTATGAGGAGTACCACTAAACCCCGAAGTAGCTATCCCATTGAGAGGACCTGCCAGCGAAAAGGGAAATGAACCCTACCTGATTGACTAGTTCTGTTGGTTGTAAATAACCTTCTTGAGGTTTCCAGTGTAGACCCAGGTACTTCGCAGTTCAAGGAACCAACAAAACCCCTATTCACTGGCCCTTTTGGCAATAGTTTGTGCGTAGCCTGAGGTCTCACCTGAGGTGAAGCTGAGGGGGGTGGTTGCGGAATCAAGTTTCCAAAACCGGGTGATGCGATGGGGGGGAAGGTTGATAAGCAGCGCAACACCTTGTGGGTTGCGCAGACAGATAACTGCGCGAACCTTCTGTCCCACGTCAAGTACTTCGGCACGCAATTACGCTTGTGCACTTGCACCTCTAATGACTATGTGATACAGGATACCTTTGTGTTAAGACAATAAGCTATCAACAGCTTACCTCGCAGCAACCTTCAAGGACTCAACACATCAACGAGACTGCGCATCCCCTGCCAGGATTTTTAGTTCTAAACAATCTACTTAGTACTCCTTATCCCTTCATCCGTTCAAGTTCTTATCATGAAGTTGCAAAATACTGAAAAAACATACAATTACTGCGCGCTCTAACACTGCACTTAAATTCAATGTTCGACTTATGTGGTTAACTACAGATTCATGCATTCACAGACTTGTACTTAGTAAATACGTAACATTCATCCATACATGTATCACTTAACATATTATTCCCATTTCTCTGTGGCGAATACATACAAAAGCAATCACATAACAAATAGCTGCAGTATCGACATTTGTATCAAGCAAATGAACAATCATACACATGCACACATTAATCACATAACACAGAATTTAACATGGTTCACCCCCTGGATGGAGGATACGTCCACAAGAACGGTTGTTAATATTGCTCTTAATGGGAAGGGTACAACTGCTCTTAGTCTGCGCACTCAACTGCAGACTCTCTTCTCTCTAAGGTAGGTCTCTGTGCACTTGGCTACAAAGCCTTTACAATGGCTTTTTAAGATCAAGATTCTACAATGATCAATTCTTAACCAAAATGAAGAGAAACCCTTCCCTTACAAAATTGTGCCTTATTTATAGATCATGCCCATAGGTTATGTCTTTACAATCATTAGGCCGAAACCCTAAGGTTTCCAAAACTAGCGTGGCTAACTACCACCCTAGCTGTCGCCATCGACAGCCTTCTTCTCCTGCTCTAGCTAGGCCACTCGTGGCTCTTATGCTCTTCTGACAGCCACAGTCCTCAAAATGGTTACAAATGCATCATGACCTATCCCTTTCCACTCCTTCGCCTGCCTGTCACCATCGGCGTCGTTGCCTAGCTTCTCAACTACTTGTTGCCACACGCTCGAATAGGTCGCTTTCATCTGCCTTCCACATGTTCCTTACCCAAAATAGGTCAAGTCCTCGTCTGACCTTTACCCATGTTCTGAACCAAAAATAGCTCATGCGCTACCTTGTGCATCGTCCTACTGCGCAACCGTGCCTTTAGCCATTGTCGTCGTGTGACATGTGTAATTTCTCAAAACTGCCTGTAGCTTGTCGCTGTGCGCAATGCGCTTTCAACAAAACTGCTTCCTCTTCCTGCCGCTACGCGCAATGCACAATTTTCCATACTTGTATATTTTTCCAATCCCCTTGGGCCCAGCCCAACAGGCCCCTAACACTCACCTGTGGCTCGTCTCGAGCCACTTTCACTTGTGCAAACTGGTGCCACATCTTCCATCATCCCAAGCTTTAATGTAAAGCTTTGCAGAGTTCCTGCTAACTCTGTAACTATTTCCTTGGCTTTTTGTTCGAACCCTTGAAGCGTCTCTAGAGTAGCCCACGAGACCTTCTCCTGAGCCACTTGTTCTTGCATGGTTCCTTCTGTCGTATGAAGTTCTACGAACTTTGCGTCGAAATGCTGCATTAATTCGAGGCCTTCTTGCTCAATAGGCTGTAGCCTGACCAATGTGGCAGCCTCTTTCTCCCTTAGTGTTTCCAACTCTTTCTGTAAGTCCTTGACCTCATTAAATCTCTGCACTTTCTCTCTGGCCGACGTATTCCTCATCTGGACACTTGCAGCGTCCACCTGTTGTTGCTTCTGTTCTACTTCTGCCCTTACCTACTATAGTGCAGGATCCTCACTCAACCCGGTCACTACTATAGTTATCCGCTCAAGTAAATCTTGGCATTTCGTCACTTCTGCCAAAATGCCATCCATGGTTGTCTTGATGTCCTCAGCTGGAGCTGGGCACTGATCTGATGGAATAATAGGGTGCCTAGCCTCCAGCTCTGCGATTTTCCCTTTATAAGAGGATTCCATTTCTATTTTCTCAAAGGTAAGGAACTATACCTTGGCCCCAATTTTCTTTATTGTGTTCTCCATATCCTCTTCTTCTTCACATTCTTCTATGTTTGCGCATACAGCTGACATGGTTTCCTTCAGCTTCTGGCCCTTTTCCTTGGCTACGCTCAATTCTTGCTTAGTGGTATTTGATTCCTACCTTAACTGATTGATGTCTTCAGTTAACTGCGCACATTTATCATATGAGGCAAGGCCTCTCTCATGAATTTCTTCTACAACTCTGATGCGCAACTCGTTCAGGTCCTCCAGGGGTAGGGCCCCAATATTTAGGTCGAGGCACCCAGTCTTTAATGCTTCCTTAACCATTTCATTTGGATAGATAAGGTATCCTGGTTCAAGGTTCAAGACGCACAATACTTACTTTCAGTAACAGGTGGTCTTCTTGGCACACTCGGCTCTCCTGATTTCCCATCAAGACCTGATCCTAACTACCCCAATCCCATATGGGCTACCAATGCCTTGACCTCCTCCACAGCTTGGATTATGGTCAACTACAGTTGTTATTGTTTGGCTTCTTTCTCCACGTGGGTCTCTTCCCATGCTTCCTGCACTTTGGTTGCAACGGTCTCGCAATCATCTGGATGTAGTTGTGGCCCGAACTCGGGTTTTTCAGCCTTCCTCTTTGTGCATCGGCTTTATGATTGTGAGGGGCCTTCAGTGGCATTTCTCTTTCCTACTGATGTGGCTGTATTTTGACTCTACGCGTCAGCCTTTTCTTCCTCAATAGGCGTTCCAGCTGGTAGTCCACCCTTCTTTCCCTTCTTTGCCGGTGTTTCCCCCTTGTCTTCCTGATTTGTTTTGGTATCTTCTTCATCGGTGTCCTTTACTTCTATCTTCTCCAGGAGAGGTTCTACGTTCTGCTCATAGTCAGATGCATCATCGGTTGAAGTGGGAACTTTCCATTCTGGTTCCCATCGCTCCATCATTCCCTCGATCACCTGCTCATCCAGTCGGTAAAACCCTAGATACCATAACTCTGTCGCATCTCTATCAGCCCTTGGCTGAATGAAGGATCGATGCCTTTTCACACTAAACCTCATGATGCAAGTGTATTCATCAATTAGTAGTTTGGAAATGCACGGTGTTGCCAAAATTACTTTGTGCAACTGGTGATAGTAGACATAAAAGACTTATGTTGTGTGCTTCTACCTATACGCCTTTGGGTTCACCCATAGATTGGAAAAGCGCGTTCCTCGGCCTTGTCCAGCTAAAGTGGCAGCTCCTTGATATCCCTCTGGCTCCCTCCAGCCTACGAGGGTTATCAACACTAGCAACCAACTAAAATGGAACGGTGTTCCATCATCTTGGGTATCTTGAACATCCGCCAGAAACTTGTTCAATAAGAACTGGCACCAATTGTAAGCTTTTCCATGCAATACATTAATGGCTGCCCTGATTGCAACCATAGGTACTTCAGGTGGTCTACACTTGCGCAACAGCTTTCCTGCAAGTAGCTAGGTCGTAAACTGTGTTGCACGGTCATTGATGTCAACCGTTGGGAACCCTCGTCCCTTGCGCACTACGTCGAACTCTTTTGCTATTTCGGCGTTAAGGGCTTTATCATGCGCCTTCTTTATGATGAGGTTAGCAAGGTCCTCTCCTCGCTTGTTTAGTCCAGTGATCTGATGGACCAGGTCGATACCGATGTCAATGCACATGTCCAACCATAGGAATCCTTCATGCACGCATGTGAGCAGCATTCGTGGGACCGCAAAAAACTCAGGACTCTTCGTAAAGTGCGGCATTTGTAGTAAATTTAACAAGCCTGATGGTCGGATGGCCCTTAGCCATTCTTGAACTTCCAACCTGCCGGTGCCGGTCTGTGCATCCTTGACCCAATTGATATAGGCATCCAGTCTAAATTGTGGGTAATTTTTCAATGTTACCAGCGTATTCTCCAGTAAATCTTGGTCATCTAGCTTGCAACCTGGTACGCCACCCAGCAAATTCTCGTCAATCTTCACCCTGGTAGAGATAGTGGGTAGCGGGATTTCGTATATGTAGTTCTTTTCTATGTTGACTGGTGAGGCACCGAGCTTCCTTCGAGGAATGTAGTCGGGCACAGGATAAAACAGTGGGACTTGAGTCGAGGATTTTTGCTATAATGGCACTTCGAAGCCCCCCTGCTCTAAAGCTGTTTCTTTTCCCTTGCTGCTTCCTGCAACCTGTCGTGCTGAACTTCTGGATGCACCTGGTTTCGTCACTGTCATTGCTGCTGGAATCCCTACCTGTTCAAATAACCAGGAAATATCTGCTAGCTCAACCAGTTCGCTCATATAATGCTCTATTCGCTCGGCTCTCGACTAGTTCAAACACTTCGTAAAAATGGTTAAGTGGCCGAGCGAGGGCTATTTATAGCCACTGCTGCTCTACTACATGGCCTTCCACAGTTGCTGAAACCCTTAAATCCATATTGATTTCCAATTCGTGCGTATTATCTTGAGCCTGTCAGTCGATCCTTCACATGATGCGAATTTTTTTTCGTTAAATGCCAAAAGGGTGCCTACCAAGCCAGCTTGTCAACTCTATTGGATCCGCATTAATGGCTTAGCCTGCCAACCAGATTTCAAATTATAACTGTTCACATTGGTCTTTAATGGGTTCCAAAATGTCATATCTGCCCTTAATATTTAGAGTTTCCAAGTGTTGTCACTTTGTTTAACGACCCACCAATTGACCGACAGAAGTCGCGGTAACGGTTTCCTTCGTAATGTGCTGGTGGTCTAACGGGATGTTTGCTTCGGGACATGCACTGGGTGTTGTCTTCTGCGTGGCTGTTGTTCTATATGCTCTATGCAATGAGTATCTAGAATTGCTCTGTGCCGCTACTCTTCTCTTCTTCTTCTTCTTCTTCTTCTTCTTTTCGCACACAACTTCAGCAGTGTTGCACGGTACACTTCCTCGAATCATCCAGAACTGTGCATAGCCAGACTATCACAGTAAAGCTTTAGTCTGCTACCGTTTATCAAATTTGGCAAGGTATTGTTGGCTAATGTAGCTAACTGGACTACGCCACCATTAGTAACATGCATTACAGTATATGGGCCAAGCCAGTGCATCTTAAACTTTCCAGGAAATTTCATGAATTTACTATCATACAGGAGGACTAGATCACCTACCTGGAAGCTCTTGTTCTTGATGTGGCGATCATGCCATGCTTTTTCGCGCTCTTTCTATACTTGTTGGTGGAAGCTTGGGACGAAGCGATCTTCCTCTAGCCCAACCAAGTGTAAGAGTCTTTCTTCGAGTGCTGCGCAATCTGCCATGCTTGTAAACACTGCTATTATCAAGCTGGAAACAATGTACTCCATCGGCATTATTGCTTCTTTCCCATAGGCCAACCTGAAAGGTGTATGGTCGGTTAGCTTCTTACAGGTAGTCCTATATTCCCATAGCACAGATGGAATGCGTAGGTCCCAATCGTCCTGATTGACATTGCATATCTTGGTTAGCGCATTCTCCAATACTTTGTTAAATGCTTCAACAATTCCATTTGCCTGTGGATGATAAGGCGTGTTGCGCTGATGATGAATGTGGAACTCTTCGGTCAAAGCCTCAATGGTCTTATTCAAAAAATGAGTGCCTTGATCACTCATCAATATCTTCGGGCATCCAAACCTTGTGAGGATATTTTCATATATAAACTCTGCAGCTGTAGCTGCTCTACAGTCTTTGATTAGCTTTGCTTCTACCCATCTGGTGAGGTAATCGATAGAAGTAACGATATACCTTGGACCAGTTCTTTTCCCTGGTGGGTTAATAGGACCCACAAAATCAATGGACCACTTCTCAAAGGCCTGGAATTTCAATTGTGGATTTAATGGCATTTCATCTCTACGTGACGGCTTCCCTGTCAGCTGATAGACATCGCAGCTCTGGCATTGTTCCTTCGATTCTTTATGAATTGTAGGCCACCATAGCCCTACGCGCAATATCTTCTATGCAGCAGCTCTTCCTGCATAATGGCCTCCTGCGATTCTTGAGTGCGCATCAGCTAGTATAAACGGTTTCTCATGCTCTAGCACACACCTGCGCAATACTTCATCTGGTCTCAGTTTGTATAGCTGACCTGCAATTATAGTGAAGTCTGTTGCGTGCACTACCAGCTGCTTCTTTTGTTGCATAGTGAACTCTGTGGGTGCGAATCTAGTGGTCAAAAAATCAATGATGTCCTGATAATAATCATCAGCAACCTATATGGCGAACAACTGCGCATCAGGCAGATTGTCCTCCAGATTCGTAGGCTCTTCGCCTGACTCGATTCTTGATAGATGGTCAGGTCCCAAATTCAATCTGCCTGGTTTAACAACAATCTCAAAGTCGTACTCCTGAAAGAGTAGTAACCATCTGCATATGTGCCCCCCTAACACTAGATTATTGACCAAGTATTTCAAGGCAGAATGATCAGTGAACATGGAGAAATGTGCACCAAGCAAGTAATGTCTAAATTTCTACAGCGCGTAGACCATAGCGAGTCCTTCTCTTTCAATAGTGGTATAGATCTTCTCAACGGATGATAACTTTCTATTAGAAAAGGAAATGGGATGGTCAATACCTCCCTCTCATGGTTGTGCAAGAACAATGCCCAATGCTATGCATGAGACATCGACATGGACGTGAAATGGCTTCTCTCAGTCTAGGAAAACTAGGATTGGCGCAGTGACCATTTTCTCTTTCAATGTGTCAAAACCTTTCTCACAATCCTCACTCCAAATGAATGGTACATCTTTCTTCAGCATCTTTTGCATAGTTGCGGTTATCTACGCATACCCTTTTATGAACTTCCTGTAATACCCAGTATGCCCTAGTGTAGTGCGCAATTGCTTAACTAAATTGGGTGTAGGAAAGTTTACAATGACTGCGATCTTAGCAGGGTCTACCATCAAGCCCTATTTGCACACAATGTGTCCCAACAAGACTCCATAGGGAACATAGAAAACACACTTCTTCAAGTTTAATGAAATTTGGTGTTGTCTGCACTTTTCCAGCATCATCCTGAGGTTCGCGGCATGGTCCTTCAATAAACCGAAAATGGTCCAATCATCAAATTAAACCTCTAGAAACTTATGTATAAAATCCTTAAATGCTGCGACGACCACTCTAGAGAATATGGTGGGTGCATTCTTCATACCAAAGGGCATAACTGTGTATTGGAATGACCCCCATTCTATAGCAAAAGTTGTCTTGTGCCTATCTGCGCAATCAATCCTAATCTGATGGTAACCAGAGAATCCATCAGTAAAAGAATAAGCGTCATTCCCTCTAACATTATCTAGGACTTCATCTGTAAAAGGTGTAGGAAATGGGTCATGCATTGAAGCATCGTTTAGTTTTATGAGATCCACACAGATTCTGATTTCGCCCTTTGTTTTTTTGTCCTGGATAACCATCAGGCCTATCCATTTAGATTCTTCGACTGGCTTAATGATCCCTACATCGAGCATCTTATCGAGTTCTGCCTTAACTCATTCTTTGTAGCGTGGGTTCAGTCTGTATGTTCTTTGTTTCACAGGCTTCGCGCCAGGCTTAAGAGGAATTTTCATCACTCCTAAGTCTCCCAAGATACCTTTCATCTCTGTGAACTTGGTCGGGGATAGTTCTTGATATTCCTATAATATACCTGCGACTTCCTCAACTGTATCTTCATCCCAATAATCTCCAATCGCTGCAAACCTTGGCTCTTTGCTGGTGCCAATGTTCACTTTCCTTGTTTTCACAGGTCCACTCATATCTGGAATTTCCAGTGGAGGTCCTCCTACCTCGCGCGATCCCTCTGACTCAAGTATCTGTATGTTGTGCGGGTCCTCCTCATCACTATCTATTGTATGCTTGGTGTCCCCATCAATGTGATAAAAGTCCAAGGCATCCTCTAGTTGCTCCTCCCATTCAGGTTGTAGGCGCACAGGTATGCTTTCTATGCCAAATAATTCTTCTAGTGTTAGGTTTCCCTATGTAGAATCTGGACTGAATATTTTTTTCTTAATGACCTTCAACGCGTCATTGATACTTGGATGCTCATCTTCGAAACTGAACTCCTGTTGGAAGGTCACAGTCAGGTCCAACCAGTCCACTGTGCCTCTGCACAACTCCAGTTCTAGGTACCACCTTCGGAATCAATTCTTCTAACGTGTGTACGAACAGATGCACTCATTATGTCTATGGCCTCTCCTTCCATGCTTCGGAACAAACTCGAATATGATCCCGTGGATCTGTCTCTCCATTATATTTCTCAATGGATAGGGTAACCTTATCAGCAAACCTAATTTTCATCTTAATTCTACACTGGTCCCATGTTGTCAATGTTTGTTTATGCGCGGCCCACCATCTGGTAGGTGTATTGCGCAGCGCCACATCTAATGCTGGTAATCGATGTTCATCTCCAATTGCTACAGTATATTCATTGATAAAAGAATAAACATTAGAGAAACCATCATAGCCAAGGATTGGACTTACCTCCTTTCCAATCCAATGCAATGCTTCGTGATCCGCATGCATTTCTTGGTAGATACTTCATGTAATTTGCTTTGCCAGTTCTCCAGTCCTGCATCAGAATATGAAACGCAAGAGCTGTCACAGCACCAACTGAGTTTGCCATCTACAGTTGGATTAATATAGTCAGCAGTATTGCTTTTCATCTTGTAGATACGGTTCAAGTCTTGAGCTCTAGATTCCTCTTGAATGGGTTCAACATATCACTCGCCTTGCGAAGGGTCCAATGGTACGATGACCCTAATATCATTTCCTTCAAATATCATTTTCATAGTCTTTAAGTCAATAATGGTAGAGTTAGTCATTTCCCAATCGATACCCAGCAATGCCAAATAAGGATGGTTGTCATCCACTATTTCAATTACTTCAAAATCAGCATAGCTGCGCACTCCATCAATGTCAACATTGGTGTTGGGTAATCTCCCCAAAATATAACTATCCCTTGACTAGCCATTCTCAACTGTAGAGGTGACCATTGTAACTTGGTTTTACCCATCCGATGTCGTGTCTACTTGGTCAATACATTTACTTCTGATCCCAGATCAAGGATGATCTCATCCATCTCATAGTCCCCAATTTGTGCAGTGAGTCTCATTTCCCTTCCTGTTCTTTTAGGACTCCTAATATTGTGGACTGCACCACTGGAAGCCCCCTTGTCACTATTTGGCTCATACTGTCTTAGTAGCTTTTCAAATTTCGTAAAAGCATCTGCGCTCTTGAGTAATTTCATGTAGCTGCGTAAGAACTGCGCAACAGAGGTCCCTGTATCTATGGCGGCATTTGTCTGATCTTGTGCCGTTGGCATGTTTTGTCTTTGTGGTACTTCACTACGCCATTGTGTTCTTGGAGAGCTAGGTGGCGGTGCTCTGAACATCTCCTGCGCTTCCTCAAATGCTCCCTTATTTTTCTGTAAATCTAGACCCGACGCTTTCCCAGGAGCTTTCCTAATCCATACCGGCTCTCCTAGATTCTGCCTAGGGTCACGCGTTCTGGAGGTCGAAGCTTCTGTGCCTCCATCCCTTCCTGTATCAGCACCATGCGCGTTACCATGTTTACACTTGGATCTGCATTTCTGCTTTCTACTGCAATCAACTGAATATTAGGATTCGGTGGTTCTATCCTTCTTCTTTTCTGCATTTCTACCTCAAGTACAGGATAGTCTTCAATAACATTCTCAAATGATTGATACTAATTGCACATAGTGCATGGGTTGGTATAATCTCTAGAAGCGTGACCTGGCTGGCTACAATTGTAACAGATTACCTGGCTGCGGCCTCTTCCTTGCGCTGGACCGGCATTTCTGCATCTCCCGCGGTATCCACCACCACGACCTCTATATCCTCCTTGATCATAGTGGGTATTTTCTTGCTTTGGCTTATTTTCCTCTTGGACGCGATACATCCCAGCACCTCACATTGCTTCCATGTCGCACTTTCTTTCATTCATGAGCTCATATGCATGACAGTTGGATTCGTCATGTCCCACTGATTTATAGAAATTACTATACAAGATCTTAGGTGTTCTTACATATTTTTGTATTAGGTAACAATCTTCAGGCCTATGTCCTCTGGTTCTGCATATTTCACACCAAGACACCTGATTGTGATTCATATTGATTGGGTTTGGTGCGCCACTGTCAAGATAATCTTGAAATAGAGGGCAATGTTCTTTGGTATGGCCTTCTCCTTTGCATCCAGTGCACCAAACTTCACGTCTGTGTTCATATCTTTGTTCTTTTCTGTTCTTCATACCCTGTAATTCTAACATCAGTGTAGTTAGCTGATTCTGAATCTGTGACATCCCAGTGCTACTCTCACCAATCGGTGAAGCCTCCAACTGCATTGTGATCTCTAGGGCCTCTGCCTGCAACGCAATCTTCTGTTGCATCAATGGTTGTCTGATGTGAGGCAAGAGCGCAGTGATGAACCATTCCTTGTGTTGTTGCGGAGCTATCACAAAGCTCACTTGATCTAACAATGTTCTAAATTTTTGGTCAAATTCCCAGACCAATTCGGTAGGCTTTTGCTTGATTTCCTTTAATTTCGTTATGCACTGCGATTCTGACTTTGGCTTCTTAAACTCTACGACAAGTGCAGCCTAAATTTTTGTTAGGGTTCTCAGTTGTGCCTGAGAATATTTCATAAACCAATACAACGTGCGGTCTTTGAAAGTAGTGATGAGCTGCGCTCTTTTCACAGCATCATCCTGGAATTGCTTTAAACTCCATACGACTTCACATAGAAACCAGTGCTGATCAGGGTCTTCTAGACCCATTCCTTTGAATATCGACAGTTTTATATCCTTATCTGTCATTCTCCTTTCTGGTTGTGCACTACATTGAGTAGTATTGATTATATGCGCAGAGAAAATAAAAGGAGTATTCAGACTACTGGGATTCTGCTGAATGGGCTGCGTGACACTCGTAGCGGGTGGGTTCTGAACTAAGGATGGTGCGGTTTCTGCAACCGGTGGATTCTGAGGTGTAGTGGGGTGGATAGTAGCTGATAACGGCGCGGTCTGATTATTAAGGTCACATGGGATTTCGGTATCAACATGGAGTCCAGGCCCTCCGGGATGCTTTTCCTTATTAAACTTATATCTCTTTCCACTTCTCAGATTATGGGTTTCTTCCTCAGAATCACTATAAATGCTATTGACCATGACAGAATCAAAATATTACTGCATTCTTAAGACGCCTTGTTCAGCTAAAATCATTTTAATGTATAGACTGAGACTGTTCGGGAACTTACCTTTGAATCCTTCAAAAAAATATGCTTCATCTTGACTATAGGACTTCAGTGTGTCTACAGCAAACTCGGTCACGAATCCTTCAAGTATACTATCGACCCAGAAATTGACTGCTCGCGCCAGTGGGTTGTCTATTGCTTTGAGCTGCGCTGTGAGCTCTGTAGTCCACTCTGTAGGTACTCCTCCTTGAAAACAGGTTTTCTTTTCTACGAGTCATGATATCCATGCATGTAGCTCGTTCAGAAACATAGCCCAGAAGATCTCGTGAATCTCTCTCCATAAGTATCTGTTCAACCATCTACATTAGATAGACACGGGTGTTTGTTCTCTTTTCTTGCAAAATCTCTTTAAATCTTGTCACACCAATCCCAGATCTCTTTCTTTTTGGGATGCCACCTGTCTGAACCCAATGGGAACTGGTATTCTTCTTCACACATTACTTTCCAACACTCTATCGCATCATTGGTCTTAGCCGAGCAACGGAACCATTTGTTGGCTGTAAATAAACTTCTTGAGGTTTCCAGTGTAGACCTAGGTACTTTGCGGTTCAAGGAACCAACAAAACCCCTATTCACCGGCCCTTTTGGCAACACGCTGCGCACAGCCTGAGGTCTCACCCGAGGTGAAGCTGAGGGGGTGGTTGCGGAATCAAGTTTCTACAACTCGGTGATGCGATGGGGGGAAAGGATGATAAGCAGCACAACGCCTTGCGGGTTGCACAGACAGATAACTGCACGAACCTTCTATCCCACGTCGGGTACTTCGGCACACAATTGCACTTGCGCACTTGCACCTCTAATGACTATGCGATACAGGATACCTTTGCGTTACGACAGTAAGCTATCAACAGCTTACCTCACAGCAACCTTCAATGACTCGTCACATCAACGAGACTGTGCATCCCTTCCAGGATGTTTAGTTCTAAACAATCTACTTAGTACTCCTTATCTCTTCATCCGTTCAAGTTCTTATCATTAAGTTGCAGAAGATTGAAAAAACATACAATTACTGCATGCTCCAATGTTGCACTTAAATTCAATCTTTGACTTATGTGGTTAACTACATATTCATGCATTCACAGACTTTTACTTAGTAAATACGTAACATTCATCCATACATGTATCACTTAACATATTATTCCCATTTCTCTGCGATGAATACATACAAAATAAATCACATAACAGATAGTTGCAGCATCGACATTCATATCAAGCAAATGAACAATCATACACACGCACACATTAATCACATAACACAGAATTTAACATGGTTCACCCACCGGATGGAGGCTGCGCCCATAAGAATGGTTGTTAATATTACTCTTAATGGGAAGGCTACAACCACTCTTAGTCTGCACACTCAGCTGCAGACTCTCTTCTCTCTCAGGTAGGTCTCTGTACACTCAGCTGCAGAGCCTTTACAATGGCTTTTTAAGCTCAAGATTCTACAATGATCAATTCTTAACCAAAATGAAGAGTAACCCTTCCCTTACAAAATTGTGCCTTATTTATAGATCATGCCCATAGGTCATGTCTTTACAATCATTAGGCCGAAACCCTAAGGTTTCCAAAACTAGAGTGGCTAACTGCCACCCTAGCTGTCATCGTTGACAGCCTTCTTCGCCTGCTCTAGCTGGGCCACTCATAGCTCACATGATCTTCTGATAGATGCAATCCTCAAAATGGTTACAACTACATCATGGCATGTCCCTTTCCACTCCTTCGCCTGCCTGTCGCCATGAGTGTTGTGGCCTAGCTTCTCAACTGCTTGCCACCACATGCTCGAACAGGCCGCTTTCATCTGCCTTCCACCTGTTCCTTACCCAAAATAGGTCAGATCCTCATCTAACCTTTACCCATGTTTTGAACCAAAAATAGCTCATGCACTACCCTGTGCATCGTCCTACTGCGCGACCGTGCCTTTAGCCGTTGTCGTCGCGCGACATGTGCAATTTCTCAAAACTGCCTGTAGCTTGTCGTTGTGTGCAATTCTCTTTCAACAAAACTGCTTCCTCTTCCTGCTTCAGCGTGCAATGCGTAATTTTCCATACTTATATATTTTTCCAACCCCCTTGGGCCCAGCCCAACAAGTTCCCACCCGTGAGGTAAACCAAGAGTTGTCGTTTGTGGCAAAGCAGTTATCAGTTTTACCTGATCCATGGAGTGAGGGGTACTGCCCCAATACGCAAGCCGTTAGACAGCATTGGTGGCCAAGTGAATCCCCTGAACCTTTAGGAATCCGAACATACCTGGGGTCCATAACTATTTCCAGCTGATAAATCAAAGATTACATATGTCCAGAGCTATTGCAGATCAATTCTGATCCGTTTCAAATCCATTCTGAAAGCCGTTTCAGATCCCGTCATTTTAGATCCATTCCAAGCCATTTCAGATACATTCCGAGCTGTTTCAGATCCATTCTGAAAGTTGTTTCAGATCCAGCCATTTTAGATCCATTCTGAGCCGTTTCAAATCCAGTTGTTTCAGATCCATTCGAAAAGTTGTTTCAGACCCATTTTGAAGAAAAAAATTATGTTTTTTCACCATATCTTCCTGGTTTTAACTTTGTTTCCTTTGAAACTTCACTAACACCTCTGTAATCCCATTCTGCATATTTCATTCCTGAGGACCCTATCCCAAATTCCACTTCTCGAAGCCTGAAATCCAACATTTGTCTATTTTTATGGTTTTCCATAACTTCTTCGATTTTCACTCACTCACCTTCAAATTTTGTCGCATTGTTCATTTCCTATTTCTACTTCTTTGTCCCTCTCTGACAAATTTTCTCATTCTTTCACCCAACTTCTGAAATCCCCATTTTCTGCTTCCTTGTCCATTAGAAAGTGTCCAAAACCTAGTCAAACCCTAATTACCCATCAAAGTTTTTCACAAATCCAAATTTTCCTTTACTAAATAAGCTTTTGTTTTTGTTTTTCTACCCATTCACAAAACAAAACAAAAACTCCTAGTTATGGTTGTCACCCGCGCAAGAGCACAAATCATGGATGAAGAACTTGCAGCCCTCAAAACCAAACTCCAAGATATGGATGAAAAATTTCTCAGCCTCCATCTTCATCATTCAGCCATGAACAATAAACGACAACAAGAATATTTTGCAACCACTAGGTTCTCTTCTTCCAGCAATTTTCGTGGACCGAAGCTTGATTTTCCTCTCTTCAATGGTACTAATCCGACTGGATGGATATACCAAGCCGAACAATACTTCAATGTGCATAATACTTTTGATATCCACAAAGATCCACTTGCATCCTTTCATTTGGAACAGGAAGCCCTTCAATGGTACCATTGGTACATCAAAGCTCATGACAAGCCAAACTGGACAGATTTTTGCCAACTCCTTTTGCAACGATTTGGTCCTAGTGCTTTTGATGACTTCACAGGAGCACTCACTAAAATTCGCCAAATTGGCACTGTGAGAGAGTATCAGACAGAATTTGAGAAACTGGCCAATCACACATAAGGATTACACATAAGGATTATCTGAGGAATTCTAAAGGACTTTTTTTATTAGTGGTCTCAAGGATGAAATCGACACAGAGGTTAAAATGTTCTCTCCCAACACAATGATGGAAGTCCTAGTGTTGGATAAGTTGGCGGAGGATAAGATCATAGCCCAACAACACTCCAAATCCACTTTTGTTCCATTCAGAAATATGGTTTCCCAACGACCTCCCATCACACAAGCTCCTCGACCAACTCCTATCAAGCATTTATCTAAAGCAGAGATGCGGGAATGTAGAGAAAAAGGGCTTTATTATAATTGTGATGAGAAATTCACTCGAGGACATAGATGTGTTGACCAACAGCTCTATCTCCTAGATGTGGATTCTCTGCCTGCCTCTGAACTTGGTGAAGAAGCTCCAGATACAATAGATGATCAGGTCGACATTCAGCAGCCGCCTGTTGACCCTCCATCTCCAAACGACCACCCATAGATATCTCTCCATGATTTAGCTGGAGTCACCACCCCACAAACAATGCGGGTCAAGGGTTACTTCGAGAAGCTCCCTCTTACAATACCCAATGATTATGGTAGCACTCATAACTTCATTGACCCTCGAATCGCCAAATAGGATGATTGTTTTATCCATCCTTGCTCTAACTTTGAAGTCATGATTGCCAATGGCGGCACCTTACCTTGCAAGGGGAAGTTTCACAATGTGCGTATCTCTATGGAATATTATAACCTGCGCTCTGACATGTTTTCCTTTCCCTTAGGCGGATGTGATGTGGTTTTGGGTTCTCAATGGTTACGCACACTTGGCCCCATCTTATGGTATTTTGCTGAACTTTGGATGCAGTTTTCAATCAATGGGAAAAAACACACATTAACGGGATTACAACTAAGGTCTCTCTGCATCATCAGTTCACATCGCCTAGAAAATATCCTTAAGACGCATTCACATGGTGTCATCGCTCAGCTCCCTTCCATTCAGATGCACCCATCAATGGTCTCTACTACTCCCTTGTATCTACAACACATTTTGGATAGATATGCAGCTGTCTTTGTTGAACCAATGGGATTGTCGCCTTCCAGTGACCCTTCCGGTAAGAATTTAGCTGCCTCTACATATGAGAAGGAAATGGTGGTTATTTTGCATGCAATACAGAAGTGGCAACCATACCTATTAGGGAATTATTTCTGCATCAAGACTGATCACCAGAGTCTGAAAATTTTCCTGGAACAATGTGTATCCTCCCTAGCACAACTGAAATGGGTTCGCAAACCCATGGGTTATGCCTATGAGATCACTTACAAGAAGGGTAAGGACACTCTGGTGGTGGATGCTCTTTCTCGCACATTTGATGACCAAGTTTCTCTTTCAACTATTTCTATTCCTCTTTGGTTGCAATATGTTCAATAGGGTTATATCTTCTATGAAATCCATGCTTCTCCATCGGTAGGGCACTCTGGGTTCCTCAAAATGTATGAGTGGGCACAATGTAACTTCTTTTTTCAAGGAATGAAAAGGAAAGTTCAATAGATGGTGGCTTTATGTGATACTTTCCAGGTCAGCAAGGGTGACACGACACTCCTTCTGGGATTGCTCGAACCCTTTCCGATCCCTACATGGATTTGGACAAATATGTATATGGATTTCCTTGAAGGGCTCTAGTGGTACAATATTGCATCTAAAATGACTCCATATGAAGCAATCTATGGTGAGGCACTGCCAATTCTTCTTCCCTACACCCTCAACAATTCACCCATTCATGAAATTGGCTCAGTTCTTCGAAACCGCGATCAAATTCTTCGCATTTTGCAGGACAATCTTCACATGGAAATAATTCGACTTTAACAACAAATCGATCAACACCATTTTGAGCACACTTTTCGAGCAAGTGATATGGTTTTTCTTCAGCAATCCTTCCTGAAACTCAAAGGGCATCATAAGCTTGCTCCAAATTTATATGGGCCATATAAGGTTGTTCAGAATATTGTGTATGTTGCTTATAAATTGGAACTCCTGGTACTTCATGTCTCTTGTCTGACGAAAGTTCTTTCCACCAACAGCAGAGGACAAACTATTTTACCAGAATTGGATAATGAAGGATCCATCCTTTTGGAGCCGGAGGGCGTCCTCAATAGGTGCACTCATCAACTTCTCTCTCGCTCTATCACAGACATCTTAATTCAATGGCACAAAATGCAACCATAGGATGCTACATGGGAACCACTCCTTCAGATTCAACAACAATTTCCACATCTAAATATTTGAGGACAAAGCTTTTTCTAAGGGGGATGGAATGTTACGAACCCATGTCAACCCTTCTCTTTACTTTGTTAATATATTGTTGTTGTACGCATATGCTTTGTAAGTCGTCCCATAGTATTATATGTTGATCCATAGTTTGTATTAGCTTATAGTATTGATCCATAGTATTGGACGCATATGCTTTGTAAGTCATCCCGTAGTATTATATGTTCCATGGTATTGATCCATAGTATTGGTGCCTAGACTTAGTATATAAGTTTTTGTTGGGGCCAGAAGGAACCGTGAATTTATTTGTATTGATTCTGCTCAAAGGGGGTTTCCCCCTCGAAGTGGCCTGAGGTCAATAAAAATATTTCGTGATCTAATATATCATGCATTTTATCAATTAATTGTTGCAGGTTCCCCACAAAGAGGCTCCGCTCAAGTGCTCTAAAGAACTTCGGTGTGGTTTATATATGGAGGATAATGAGACTACCATGATGGAGGATCCAGGTTCTAGTTCTCCTCTTTTATATGTTGAGAGGGAGAGTACAAAAGATTCCTTAGATCCGCTTGATCCTGAAGAGCCAGTAGAACTGGTAGAAATATCACTTGATGAACCTCTTGCTAAGAGGATATATTCCTGGTGTCGAGACATTCTGTAAGAAGAAGAAAATCATGGAGCACCATCAGGAACATCCAGAGAGTGAAGGAGGCCTGAAAGATATTCAAGATATGTAGCCCAAATGAGTCACATAAATGATTCAGAACCCACCACCTATCAGGAAGCTGCTAAGCAGCAAGTATGGAAAGATGCCATGGTGGAAGAATACAAATCCATCATGAAGAATGATGTGTGCGAAGTGGTTCCTAAACTTGAAGGGAATTCAATAGTAACTTCCAAGTGGCTTCATAAAATCAAACATGTAGCTGATGGAAGTATTGAAAATATAAAGCAAGAAAAGTGGCTCATGGTTTCTCATAGAAATAAGGAATAAACTATGATGATACATTCGCTCCCATGGCCAGGTACACCACTATTAGAGACATGATTTCACTTTCCTAAGTTCTAGGGTGGAAGCTTCACCAGATGGACATGAAGACTACATTTCTCAATGGTGAAGTTGAGGAATAAGTATACATACAACAATTTGAGGGTTTGCAGTTCATGGGAAGGAGTCCCATTTATGAAAACTTAAGAAATCCTTGTATGGGATTAAGTAGGCCTCAAGGGATTGGTATTCAAGGATTGACATCTATATTCATATCTTGGTATTCTCCAAAAGCGAAGATGACCCCAACCCGTACTTAAAGGTTGTGAAGAACCAACCACTGATCTTGTTTATCTATGTTGATGACTTTTTCCTTACTGGAAAAGAAAAACAGATAGCTTGGTGCAAGAGTGTTGACATAGACCCAGTCGACAGGGGTTCCCAACACTCTTGACACCCAAACCACTGTGATCTCCCTGAGCACCATCCCAGACAAGTTTTACCCTGTCCAGCAACACCTGCAGAGCAGATGAGGTCTCACCCTAGATGTTCAAGGGAGAGTTGGTGGAACCATGTTTCCGCCGAATGAAGGAGGATGTTTGTGGCTCAATTACTTAACTTCTTGCAACATTTCAAAAATAGATCTATGCAGTTAACTCAAACATTATTCACATTCATAGCATTATTCAACATAACTATTCATAGTTGCAATAGATATAACAGTAAAACATTAATTGCAGCAAGAAAACATCGCATCATTCATTCATTCATATCGCAACATGCATTACCACAGATGAACAGAAGAAACACAGGAATTCCGCAAAACATCTCTGTCACATCATATTAACTCTGCAAAAACCCAGATAAAACATTCACTCTTCGGCTCATACTCTACAAAATACAGATCTCACAAATATCTCTAGATCTAAGATGCATAATCCCAGATGCCTCAACACCTACAAATATATTTCTATTTATAGCCTTCCACCTTTACATTGCTTTTCCACTTTCTAACTACTTCCTAACCGACACTCCGAGCAAATGACCCAAAATCTATCTATTGTGGTCCCAAATGACCCAAAAAACCGCATATTGCAGTACAACAGACTAAAAATTACATAAAATATCATCTATGCTCAACTTTCCACCTTCCGCGATATTGCAGCACTCGCGGTGCTGCGATAATGACTCATCCCAACCGCCTTCCAACAAGCCCCCAACACAATCTTGTGGCTCGCCCTTGATCCACGTCAACAGGACAAGGTGTATGCAGTGGTCTTGACTCAGAAATCCTCATACTATTGGTCAACTTCCGTGACCTGCTCCTTTACCGCCATAGCTAGCGCTTGACTCTCAATCACATCCCGGGAAGATGGATGCTCACTCAGCTTCACCCCAACTTGTTGAAGACCCTCCTGCACAACCTGGAGTGTCGCACCGGCTTTAGTCATAAACTAACCGCCAATATCCTGGAACTCCTCTAGCTGCACAGCGTGCTTCTTCTGTCGCTCGTCGGCCTTGGTGACGCGCTGCTGCAACTCTTTTAAGTCTGTGGACTTGGCAACCTGCTCCATTGGTGGCATCGTGTGCATCGTCATTTTGAGTGTCGCCAATTGTCCCTCCGCCTCCTACCTGTGCTTGATCAATTATTCGATCTGCTCGTCCTAAACAATGCTTCCCCAAAACTAGATGGTGTCGGCTGTAAGTTTTGTCGCGGTCGTTTGCAGCTCCACGATCTGTGTTGTTTCCTCCTCAATAGCATGTTTGAGTTCATCTACTTTCACTTTCGGTGTGCTAGGGTTCACCAGGGTGGTTAACTAATGATTTTCATGCTGCAGTCGATCAATGGAAACCCCAAGTTTCTATGCGCATTTAACCACATCCATTTTCGCAGCGGCCTCTAGAACATGGTGCCAAGCCGCAGCAATGGCCGTCTCCAGCCGCATATTTTGGTCCCATAAAGTGTCCTTATCCACAACGAGGCGATTTTGTTCCTGATTCAATTCTTTAATCACTCGAGCCTTCATAACCCGTTCTTTCTTGATGTCCTCTTCCAACTCATCCACAGCCTGTCGCGCTGTGGCGGGCCTCCCGGTTGACTCTACAACCGCTTCCTTAGCCGTTGCCTTTCTCTCCTACAAACGTAGGCACTTACTGCTGATCTCATGCATCCTGTCCACCATTTCGCGGGTGGAAACCACCTGCATAGTTGTCAACTCCCTTGACAGCAGTGCATTGATCTTGACAGTCAATTTCTCTAATGGCTACAGCAAGGCTTTCAAAGCCTCATTATCAGTCACAATCACAGTCGGGGGAATATCACCATTCCTGACCCGTGGCTCAATGCTTATTATGTCGATTTCCTGCACCAATGTTCCCACTGGTACCTTCTTCATAATAATGTCGCATAAGGAATCCAAGCGGGCAGTGATCGCATGGAAACCTTCATCCGCCTTTACCGTCATTGTTTGTGCCGCTACATTGGTTACATGCGATCACTGATTTTTTGAATGGCTGCAGTGTCAGTTGATGTATCAGCAGCATCTCATCCCTCCTGGAGGGCTTCCCAGTTCTTTTACAAACATCGTAGGACCGCACATAGTATGTCGCATTGTTATGCAACGTGGGCCACCAGAGCCCCACACAAAGCACCTTCATGGCAGTCGCACGACCGCCATAGTGCCCCCCAGCCACTCCTGCGTGCACTTCTGACAAGATCTTCCCTTGCTCATGAGGAAAAACACAACGCCACAATATCTCATCTGATCCCAATTTGTATAAATCACCTACAAATAACTAGAAATCGGCAACCTTGACCACCAACTGCTTCTTCTAACTAGTAGTGAACTCCTCGGGTGCGGTACCTGTCACCAGAAACTGATTGATTTCTTCATAGTATCCATCGGCCACTTCAACCTTAAAGAGTTGCGCATCAGGAAACCCATCTTCGATGTTAGTTGGATCCTCGCCTATCTCAATCCGCGACAGATGATCAGGTCCAACATTTAAACATCCTGGCTTTACAATCACTTCAAAATCAAACTCTTGAAAGAGAAGTAGCCAATGACATATCTTCCCCCCCAACACAGGCTTATTGACCAGGTATTTTAAGGAAGAATGGTTTGTGAACATCTTAAAGTGGCCTCCCAATAAGTAATGTCGAAACTTCTGCAGCGCATAGACCATCGCCAAGCCTTCCCTCTCTATAGTGGTATAGTTCCTTTCTGCTAATGATAACTTCTAACTTATGAAAGCAATGGAGTGATCAAGATCCCCCTCTCTTGGTTGTGCCAGCACCACACCTAGTGCGATCGAGGATGCATCAACATGGACATGGAATTCCTTACTCCAGTCCAGAAATACTAGTATCGGTGTTGAATCCATCTTAGATTTCAGCGTCTCAAAACTATCTTGACATTCAAGGATCCATTGAAATACCACATCTTTCTTTAATAACTTCTCCATAGGGGCCGTAATCGCTGCATAACCCCTGATGAACTTGCAATAATACCCAATGTGGCCCAAAGTCGCTCGCAACTGCTTGACGTTAATCGGCGGTGTTAAGCTCAGAATAAGCACAATCTTGGTTGGGTGCTTACACACGATGTGACCCAGTAAGATGCCAAATGGTGCACAAAAGATGCACTTCTTCAAGTTTAGCGATATTCGATGCTGTCGACAACGCTCCAACATCAACCACAGGTTTTCCAGGTGATCGCTGATCAAGCCATAGACTATCTAGTCATCCATGTAGACCTGCAAAAACTTCTAAATGAAATCCCTGAACGCGGAAATAACAACCCGCGATAATATTGTCGATGCATTCTTCAACCCAAACGGCATCACGGTGTACTGAAAACAGCCCCATTCTATCACAAAAGTTGTCTTGTGGCAGTCTTCCTTGGCAATGCGGATCTGATGATAGCCAGAGAACCCATCCATGAAAGAATACATCTCTTGGCCACCCACACCTTCGAGCACCTCATCAGTAAACGGGGTCGGAAAGGGATCATGCAAGCAAGCGTCATTCAATTTCCGCAAATTGACAAAAATACGCACTTCACCAATCTTCTTGTCTTGCACCACCATAGGACTGATCCAATTTGACTCTTCAACAGGTTCAATAATGCCAGCATCCAACATGCAATCAAGTTCTACCTTGACCCTTTCCTTATGGTGCGGATTCAGTCGATAGGGTCGCTACCTTATTGGGTTAGCATCTGGTTTCAACGAAATCTTCATTTCCCCCAGATCGCCCAAGACGCCCTTCATCTCGGAAAAATTCATAGGGAACAAGTCTTGGAATTCATGTAGCAATTCAGTGACCTTTCCCATCATCTCATCATCCCAATAGTCCCCAACATTTGTGAACTTTGGACTGTCCTCTGTCCCAATGTTGACCTTACGGAGCTTCAATAGCTGATTGATTGGATCACTTAGCGCATCAGGTGCTACCACATCGTGACTCCCTTCAAATTCGGGAATATTGACATTCCACGGATCATCACCATATTCTGTCCCACCAATCATATTATAGCATTCCATCATAGAATGCATCTGGAAGCGCATATGTGGATCCGCAGGGTATGCCACCAGAACAACCTTTAGAACCACGTCACGAATGAGCTGCAAATCATTATGGACATCCAGGTTGGCATCTGCAAAGCTGAATGTATGAGTAAAACATACTGTCAACTCCAACCAAGTAGAAATTTCCCCTCGCAATTCAACGGCAGTATACCATGATCGTGGCATCTCATCCAAGGTATCGATAAAGGCATGGACCCACTCATCTGTTGGTCATGATGCCCACAACAGTTGACACTCCATCAAGTGACTACCAGGATCATTTCATTCATCATATTTCCCTGTGTGGTAGAATTCGGTATCACCAAAGCGAATCAGTATCAATCTCCGGCACTGCGACCAATCTGCGATCGATTTCTTATGTGTTTCCCACCAACATGCTGGAGCAGCCTTCAATGCTTCCTCCAATGCCAAAAATCGCTGGGGTTCTGAGACTCTTTCTTCAAACATCACCATAAATTCGGATAAACCAGACATCCCTTCATATATTGGTAGCGTAACAGTTTCAGTCGCAACGCGGCATAAGGACTTTGTGACTAACCCACACTTGCAGAGCGACACCTCATGCAAGCTGTTCTGCCAATTCTCTAGCACATCGTCAGAGTCAGAGGACGCAGAGCTTTCACTGCACCATCCAAGCTCACCGTTGGCAGTCGGATGAATATAATATTTTGAAATATTGAATGCATGGTCCCATTCGTTGGGATCTTCGTCCTTCACTAGTTCAATATACTTGAATCCCTTAGCCGGATCCAACAGGGCTATGACTCTGAGATCACGGTTTTCAAAGGTCATCATGCGATTCCTAAAGTTGATGACAGTTGTGCTATCGTTATCCCATCCAATCCCCAGCAAGGCGGGATAAGAGCTTCCCCCTTCAACTACTTCAATGACATCGAGGTTGGCATATGTCTTCATTCCCTCAATTTCCACCGCCAACTGTGGAACTCGCCCAATTGGTGTCACCTTGGCCTGATTAGCCAACCTGAGCTATACAGGAGACCAACTCAATGGGGGACTCCCCATCTTCTGCCAAGACTACTTGGTTAAGATGTTGGCATCCGAACCAAGATCCAAAATAACCGAATCAACATCATAGTCGCCAATTTGAATTTTCATTCACATCTCCTTACCCGTCTTCTGTCTTTGTAAGGAATTGACGACAAACTCTTGTCAACCCCGAGCAGGTCGCTGCAACAGAGCTTCAATCTCGACAAGAGCATCAGGATCCCTTGCTAAGGATAAACAACTTTCCATAAATGTCTGTAATGTGCTGGACTGTCGCGAAGGGCTGGCCTCTAAAGTGGCATCAAAATCAAAAGGCATGTCGCAAATAATAGTCTTACCATGATCTTTTTACATTGCGCGACGTGCCTGAAGGAATGCCTCTCGCTCAGCATCAATGTCAAATGATACCTTCTTTTTCCCTGCCAACCGAATCAGTGGATGTGGGCTATCATCTCTTGTAGTCGCGCCTCCATGAGTAATAACTGCAACAGAAGTGTCATGTGTCCTTGGTTCCACGAAATTTTTTGAAATAGTCGCACCCTGAGTTTGGTTCAGTGGTGGATTCCCAGGTTGGTTCACGTTCTAGTTGGCATTCTGATTCGGTCGGTGGTTCTAGTTCTACACCGGTTGCTGCACTTGATTCTGCGATGGTTGTTGCTATACCTGATTCTTATTCTGCAACTACAGGAAATTCTCGGCCTGCCATCACGCAATCAACTGTGGACAGATCTCCACCGTGTGATCGGTAGCAAAACAAAATGTGCACTATGTCTGCAATTGTGGGAAATCTCTCAGATAGTGCCCCCAAACGCCACAATGGTATCATTGAACATGTCCTCATCCTCCTCCGCAACCAAATCCTCCACCACGTCCTCCCTGGTATCATCCATGGAATCCTCCTTGCTACTGGTACTGCGGTTTATTGAACTGTTGTGGTGACGGATTCAGCTGCATACCTTGCCCTTGCTATACATACTATGGTTGTTGAATGTACTGAGGCTGTTGTGGAGCCATTTGCATCGAAGCATATTGCGGCATGAACTGCTGTGGTTTTTTTTGCGGGACAAACTGCACCTGCGGTTGAGGTATCGATTGGGCTACCTACAACTACGGTTGCGGGTGTGGTATAGCACACTGGTCGTCCTTTACATAGAATGCATCGTACATTCTTTCCTGAAGCAACCCATATGCGCGGCAGTCTTTGTCTTCATGTCCCATAGATTTGCAAAATGTACAATATAGATTCATCGGTGTTGTGACCATCTCTTGCATGTATTGACATTCCTCATGGCAGTGCCCATATGCCTGGAAGATGCGACACCATGGCATGTGGTGAGCTCTAAGTATGGGTGCCTAATGAGGGCAGCTAGACTAGGAGCTTACTTTAATTATCAAACCAGGGGACGTACAAACTTTAGAGGCACTGGCACTATATGTGCTCTTCTAGGATAGTCCTTGTCGAAGTGGGGTGTCTGTATCAATGTTTTTAAAGAGATGCCTAAGAAAGATTAAATGAACTGTAAACAAGATTTTTAATCTATGAAAGAGAAATTCCTATGCTAAGAAATCAAATACTGAAAGCAGGAAATCTATGAATAAGAATTTGAATGCAGGAAAATAGTAAATCTATTTTTAAGAATTAACTTGTTGAAAACAATAAAAATTATACTATGGAATTGAAATGCTGGGATTTAGCACAAATCTATTCTAAAGTAATGAAAGCTTGATCTTTAATCTAAGGGGTGTTTACTGGAAATCAACTGCATAAAACTCAAAGTCTAATCTAACATAAATTAATGCTAAGGTTGAATTTAGAATGCCATTATCTAATGCTGCATTTTTAATCAAAACATCTAAGAAAGCCTTACCAGCTTGATCAGAGCGGGTCCTTCACAGAAAGCCTTACCAGCTTGAAGTAGATCCTTAACACACCATGGGGTTCTCAGTGAATGGAGCACCATTGTTTTGTGGGACAAATTACTTGATCTAGAAAAGAAGAATGCAAGGTTATCTTGAAGCAGAAGGTAGTGGAGTATGGCAGTCAGTGCTTACTGGGTACGATCATCCGAAGAAAGTGAAAACAACAGCTCAGAAGGAAGCAAGGAAAAATAATTCAATGGCTATGGAATCCATTCTTGAAGGCTTATCAGATTCCATAAAAGAGAATATTGGAAAGTGCAACACTGCTAAGGAACTATGGCTCAAAATAGAACATCTCTACTCCTCTAAGGAACATGAAGAAGAAGTTATGAAACTCATGACTGCAGATTTGACAGATCTCCAAAAGAAGAAAATAGGAAAGTGCAACTCAATTGAAGAATTGTCACTAAAGTTAGATCAACTGTACTCCATTGAAGAACAGAAAGCAGAAGACAACTCCATAGAAAGGTCAGTACAAGATCCAGGTAAGTTTGAAGGTAAGTCTCTTGAACACCCTGCTTGTAATGTTTTTGAAGAAATATGTTTATCAAGTATAGAAGATAAGCACTATTATAAATTCATAGATTGTAATACTTCAAAATGTGATGAATCCCATTGTTCCCTGACAAATTATAGAAATAAATGTTTAGATAATGATATTGATAATGCTATGCAAAAGGTTGAGAAACTTTGTGAACAGAACAAGGTATTGCAAGAGCAATTAGACAAATCTGAGAAGAGGAATCAAGAAGAATGTGAGAAGGCCACACAGACTATAATTGATCTAAATCTCCAAGTTGAAGAAGCTACCAGAATCAAAGAAGCCATATTCAACTCTCTGAAAGATCAACTTGAGAAGTCTGCTGCTGAAAATAAAAGACAATCAGAAGAAATCGACAAGCTCAGAAGACAGCTAGAAGATAAGGAGAAAGAATTGACTCACAAGCTTCAAGACAAAGATAATGAGATCAGTATCTTACTTGAAAAAATGCAGAAGGAAAGATCCGCCAGTCAAAAAGAAGATCCAAGTGACAAAAGGGGAATTCATTTCAGTCATGAGATTGAAGAGAAAATAAGAAGAAAACAAGAAGATGAAATCAAATCCTTGAAGATAGAATTACGAAAGGTATGTCTGACGAATTTTGACTTTGAAAAGGAACTCTCAGAACTCAGAAAAAAAAAATCAAGAAATAAAAGGACAGATGGAAGACAATATTGTCTTTGATCTGAAAGAACAGATAGAAGAAGTCAAGAAAATTGAAGAAGACCTAACAAGACAACTCCAAGAAAAGATAGAAATTTGTCAAAAGCAAGAATTGAAGATCCGCTCTCTAAAGGAAGATCTGAACAAGACAGTTGCTCAGTTGAAGACAAATTCAAAGATTGAAAAGAACATTGAAGAAAGTGAAAGTTCCAGGGAAAAAGAAGAAAAGGATAATAGTTATACAGATATTTTCAGTAGATCCCATGATCAGCAAGATTCAAGGAAGAATAGAAACAAAGAACTTGCATCACAAAGAAGATCCTTTGCTCAGGGATATCCCATGATGTTCAGTGGTCACTGCTACAAGTGTAACAACTATGGTCACAAAGCCATCCATTGCAGAGCTCATGACAAAATCACTCCAGAAAGAAATCAAGGTATGTTTTCCATTCAATGTTATAATTGTTATCATTATGGTCATTTTGCAAAACATTGCAGGATGCAGGGAGAAGTTAAAGTTTGGAGAAGAAAGCAAGTTCAACCGAATGTCATGAACAGTGATCAGCCTACCAAAGTATGGAAAATAAAGTCAGTAGATTGCACCAATGATCAAAACATAAATGATGAAAATATTGGGAAAAACCCAATACCATTTTGAAGACTATCGATCAGTGTGATGAAGTGTAAAAGGAGCTATGTACTTGATTATCCTACAGTAGTTGGTTCCAGCATATAAGCAGCAGCAGTGCCCAGTGATAGGGGGAGCAGTATTGCTAAAGAAAGTTCTCGTTGCCATTGATGCAAAAAGGAAGAGAAGTTGTTGACAGGGGGAGCATGCCCTGAGGGGGAGCTGTATTGTCAAAGGATGTTCCCTTTGCCATTGATGCCAAAGGGGGAGAGAAGTTGTGAACAAGGGGAGCCTGTTCTCAGGGGGAGCCTGAGTGTTGTCATCAATGACAAAGGGGGAGATTGTTGATTAAGTTGTCATTGATTCCAACAGTGTATATTCATTGATGCCAACATGTCTTGGTGCCCCTTGAGGAGCCCCTGAGGGTTAAGTAATTGTCAGTGTCTAAGGAGACCTTTTGATCTTGTCCAAGCCCAAGTTTGAAGCCCTTGGAGCCCTTGGGACAATGACAAAATCCTTGAACACCCTGTAGAGTGTTTAAGTACCCCAAAGAGGTTTTGCGTTTCCCCAATTGTTTCTTTGTTTCCCCAGTACCACAACTTATGCCCCAGTACGCTACAAAAGTGTTGAACAAGTTGCAAGAGTCCAAATGACCCTTTCAGTGGTCATTTGTGTTTATTGGGGTCATGGTACCCCAAGAGAAAGTCTAGCAACCCCACAGGTGATGTCATGATGGATCTTGACCCTTGGAGGTCTCCTGGTGTGGTTGAGGTGGTTGAAGAAGCCTATGAATCCCCTTGCTTGATGAAGAAGTCCTTGGACCCACATTTGATGGCTTAATGGTCCTTGTCCCCTTAAAGGTGATGATGTGGCCATTAATGACTTAATGAAGACTTAGAACCCTTGATGAAGATCTTGATGCCCGTGTATCCCTTGTGGGGTCATGGAACCCTTGGAGATGGTCATTATGCATGAGAAGGTCTGGCACCCACATAAATGGCGGCATGATGACCCTTGGACACTATATGATCATTGATGGTGCATTTGGAAATGATTTGGGTCTTGGAATCCATACATATGGTGGTTTGTAATCCCATGATTGTTGGAGCCTTTGATATGATAGAATCCTTGGTCACGATGCCCTCATCACTTGGTGATGGAGTCCTATGTGATGGGCTTGAAGTCCATGGAAAGTATCTTTAAGTATTATATGATATCCTTGAAAGAGTCCTTGAAACCCTTGCATGTGGTGCCTTGGGTCTTGAACCATGGTGATGTATGGTCCTATTTGTGGTTGTATGGATATTGGGATGTAGATGGAGGTAGATCCCACGGACGTGCCTTGATATGTTGAAGAAGACTTTGAAACTCTTGTAGTTAGTGGTATGGTCTTTGGCACCCTGATGTGTGGGGTCTTTGACGTCCTGTACACATTGAATAATTTAAGGGTATTAGACCAATAATTTGCAAATAAACCCATCATAGGGAGATAGTCCTCGTCAAGCCATTTCCATTGATATGTGGAGAATCTTCTAACTCCTTATGGTTGAAGAGATATGAATTTTTGAAGTTGGTGTACCCCACCTTTTTGGGTGAGCCGACCTAACAAAAGAAAATTTAATTATTTGTAATTTTGAATTGCATGTCGGCCCTGTTTGAGGTAATAACTTTCCTCCATGACCTATATAAATAGAATATCAAACATTTCATTTGCTCATCAATTGGAATTTCGCAACTCTTGGAGAAAAGTGCGAAATTTTGTGGAGGAAATGTTTTTGGGTATCTTCACTAAAATTGGCATAACTTTCTCATACGGAATCGGAATTACAAAATTCTTGGCTCGTTGGAAAGCTTGTTACGAGGGCTATGTGATGACATGATCTAGAGTTTATTTTGGTTTGTCTATTGTTTCTTGACCTTATGATCTTCAAAAAGGTATGGCTCATGCTTCTGGGTTTCTCTTGTAATAGCACATGTCTCTCATGGATAGAGTTCATCTTTGATATTTGTATGTGAGCCTATATATTGGTATATATATTTGAAGTCATTATGGAGGATATGATGATGAATTTGCATACCTTTATGCTATGATATTATAGACTTTATGATGATAATGCATGTGATAATGATGTACACTCTATGAAGTTGATGCACTCCTATACAATATGATGTACATGCATACCATAGTGTGATGATGCTCTCCTATGCATTATGATGTATACTTGATGTTGATTTGACAAGTCATCATTGAATTAGCATTCTTCCATTGCATTTTGAATAGTATTATATTAGGACTGTATTGACAATACTCTTTGACTTAATTGATGACCTTCATTGAGTTGACAAAACAATGTTGTCAGGGTTTGTCATTGACTAAGTGGATTGACCTAAGATTGACTTGTTAGTGGTTGACTATGAGCCTTAACTGTTATCTGAGTAACATTGGCAAGTTGATGATTTGACAAAGTAAAGGCTGTTTGATTGATTTGATAATACTTCTCTTGATTGATTTGAGATGTGATTGGTTTTGGGCAATTGTTTTATTCACCATTGACTTAGTAAGTCAATATTGATCTTAAGTAATGGGCATTCCAGTATTGAGAAACCATTGACTGTATTTGATTTAGTTAACATTGTATGAGACTGTATATTGATGAAAGTATCCATAGGTGGTATAGCATTTACCAAGTTGGTTGAAGACATGATTGTCTTACAGTTTGTTGATTGCTTGTTTGAAGTTGTCCGTCAAGTTCTGCTTGACTATGTTGCCTGTCAAATTGTGAGAATAGTTGTGATGTCATTTAACTAAGTATGATTGAGTGAGTAAAGTTATGGTTGTAACTCTATCTTGACCAAGTAAGAAAGTAGGTTTCCCATAGAGCAATTATGGACAGGTACATGATCAGATTGACACAGGCATATGATTAATTTGGCACAGGTACATAAGCAGCTTGGTACAGGTTTGGCATAGGTTTCCTTATGTGCAGTTGGTCTAACTCAGATTGGCTGAGTTGTATGAGCAGTTGGTTTGACCCAGGTGGTCTGGTACACAGTTGGTTGAACTCAGATTGATTGATTCAAATGATGTGAACAACAGATTGATTTATGCAGACAGATTGATTGGTATAGCTGAGATTGATTGGTACAGCTAGATTGGATAGATTGAGTGTATAGGTTGATGAACAATGTGGCACAGTTGTGATGATCGGTGGACAGTTGATGAGCAATGAATAGTTGACGAGCAGTGGTCAGTTGATGAGCAGTGAAAGTGGTTTTGCAGTGTGGTACACGTTGTGCAGTGTGGTTTAGGTTTTGCAGTGTGGTACAGGTTGTGCAGTGTGGTTTAGATTGTGCAGTGTGGTACATGTGTTGGATAGCAGGTCCACAGGATCAGTGCAGTTTTTGGTTCAGTAGTTCAGTTTCTATCTTCATATCAGGGTGGCAGGACGGGGCAAGGAAATTGAGGGAGCTAAGGCTTCCTTCAGGTTGTAGCCTGTAAACCAGGGGGTTGTAGCCTCCTTCCAGTTGTAGCTGGAGAATTGAAGTCTTTGTAACAAAGGGAGTTGTTGCCTCCTTCCAGTAGTTGCTGGTAAATTATTATTATAAAGGCTTCCGTGGTTTTTCCCCCAGGACTTGGGTTTCCACGTAAAAATCTTGTGTACTGTGTTTTTCTATGCTTCCTATGTGATGATGATATGATGAGATGTAAATGTTAATAATGCTGATGATATAATGATAATGTGATAATGCATTAATGAATGATGTATTGAATAAGCTGCTGATGATTGTTAAAGTTGAAAAAGTAATAAAAGCTACACACACTGTTCACCCCCCCCCCTCTCAGTGTGCTCCGTGTGTCCAACAATTGGTATCAGAGCGGGTCCTTCACAGAAAGCCTTACCAGCTTGAAGTAGATCCTTAACACACCATGGGGTTCTCAGTGAATGGAGCACCATTGTTTTGTGGGACAAATTACTTGATCTGGAAAAGAAGAATGCAAGGTTATCTTGAAGCAGAAGGTAGTGGAGTATGGCAGTCAGTGCTTACTGGGTACGATCATCCGAAGAAAGTGAAAACAACAGCTCAGAAGGAAGCAAGGAAAAATAATTCAATGGCTATGGAATCCATTCTTGAAGGCTTATTAGATTCCATAAAAGAGAATATTGGAAAGTGCAACACTGCTAAGGAACTATGGCTCAAAATAGAACATCTCTACTCCTCTAAGGAACATGAAGAAGAAGTTATGAAACTCATGACTGCAGATTTGACAGATCTCCAAAAGAAGAAAATAGGAAAGTGCAACTCAATTGAATAATTGTCACTAAAGTTAGATCAACTGTACTCCATTGAAGAACAGAAACCAGAAGACAACTCCATAGAAAGGTCAGTACAAGATCCAGGTAAGTTTGAAGGTAAGTCTCTTGAACACCCTGCTTGTAATGTTTTTGAAGAAATATGTTTATCAAGTATAGAAGATAAGCACTATTATAAATTCATAGATTGTAATACTTCAAAATGTGATGAATCCCATTGTTCCCTGACAAATTATAGAAATAAATGTTTAGATAATGATATTGCTAATGCTATGCAAAAGGTTGAGAAACTTTGTGAACAGAACAAGGTATTGCAAGAGTAATTAGACAAATCTGAGAAGAGGAATCAAGAAGAATGTGAGAAGGCCACACAGACTATAATTGATCTAAATATCCAAGTTGAAGAAGCTACCAGAATCAAAGAAGCCATATCCAACTCTCTGAAAGATCAACTTGAGAAGTCTGCTGCTGAAAATAAAAGACAATCAGAAGAAATCGACAAGCTCAGAAGACAGCTAGAAGATAAGGAGAAAGAATTGACTCGCAAGCTTCAAGACAAAGATAATGAGATCAGTATCTTACTTGAAAAAATGCAGAAGGAAAGATCCGCCAGTCAAAAAGAAGATCCAAGTGACAAAAGGGGAATTCATTTCAGTCATGAGATTGAAGAGAAAATAAGAAGAAAACAAAAAGATGAAATCAAATCCTTGAAGATAGAATTACGAAAGGTATGTCTGACGAATTTTGACTTTGAAAAGGAACTCTCAGAACTCAGAAAAAAAAATCAAGAAATAAAAGGACAGATGGAAGACAATATTGTCTTTGATCTGAAAGAACAGATAGAAGAAGTCAAGAAAATTGAAGAAGACCTAACAAGACAACTCCAAGAAAAGATAGAAATTTGTCAAAAGCAAGAATTGAAGATCCGCTCTGTAAAGGAAGATCTGAACAAGACAGTTGCTCAGTTGAAGACAAATTCAAAGATTGAAAAGAACATTGAAGAAAGTGAAAGTTCCAGGGAAAAAGAAGAAAAGGATAATAGTTATACAGATATTTTCAGTAGATCCCATGATCAGCAAGATTCAAGGAAGAATAGAAACAAAGAACTTGCATCACAAAGAAGATCCTTTGCTCAGGGATATCCCATGATGTTCAGTGGTCACTGCTACAAGTGTAACAACTATGGTCACAAAGCCATCCATTGCAGAGCTCATGACAAAATCACTCCAGAAAGAAATCAAGGTATGTTTTCCATTCAATGTTATAATTGTTATCATTATGGTCATTTTGCAAAACATTGCAGGATGCAGGGAGAAGTTAAAGTTTGGAGAAGAAAGCAAGTTCAACCGAATGTCATGAACAGTGATCAGCCTACCAAAGTATGGAAAATAAAGTCAGTAGATTGCACCAATGATCAAAACATAAATGATGAAAATATTGGGAAAAACCCAATACCATTTTGAAGACTATCGATCAGTGTGATGAAGTGTAAAAGGAGCTATGTACTTGATTATCCTACAGTAGTTGGTTCCAGCATATAAGCAGCAGCAGTGCCCAATGATAGGGGGAGCAGTATTGCTAAAGAAAGTTCTCGTTGCCATTGATGCAAAAAGGAAGAGAAGTTGTTGACAGGGGGAGCATGCCCTGAGGGGGAGCTGTATTGTCAAAGGATGTTCCCTTTGCCATTGATGCCAAAGGGGGAGAGAAGTTGTGAACAAGGGGAGCCTGTTCTCAGGGGGAGCCTGAGTGTTTTCATCAATGACAAAGGGGGAGATTGTTGATTAAGTTGTCATTGATTCCAACAGTGTATAGTCATTGATGCCAACATGTCTTGGTGCCCCTTGAGGAGCCCCTGAGGGTTAAGTAATTGTCAGTGTCTAAGGAGACCTTTTGATCTTGTCCAAGCCCAAGTTTGAAGCCCTTGGAGCCCTTGGGACAATGACAAAATCCCTGAACACCCTGTAGAGTGTTTAAGTACCCCAAAGAGGTTTTGCGTTTCCCCAATTGTTTCTTTGTTTCCCCAGTACCACAACTTATGCCCCAGTACGCTACAAAAGTGTTGAACAAGTTGCAAGAGTCCAAATGACCCTTTCAGTGGTCATTTGTGTTTATTGAGGTCATGGTACCCCAAGAGAAAGTCTAGCAACCCCACAGGTGATGTCATGATGGATCTTGACCCTTGGAGGTCTCCTGGTGTGGTTGCGGTGGTTGAAGAAGCCTATGAATCCCCTTGCTTGATGAAGAAGTCCTTGGACCCACATTTGATGGCTTAATGGTCCTTGTCCCCTTAAAGGTGATGATGTGGCCATTAATGACTTAATGAAGACTTAGAACCCTTGACGAAGATCTTGATGCCCGTGTATCCCTTGTGGGGTCATGGAACCCTTGGAGATGGTCATTATGCATGAGAAGGTCTGGCACCCACATAAATGGCGGCATGATGACCCTTGGACACTATATGATCATTGATGGTGCATTTGGAAATGATTTGGGTCTTGGAATCCATACATATGGTGGTTTGTAATCCCATGATTGTTGGAGCCTTTGATATGATAGAATCCTTGGTCACGATGCCCTCATCACTTGGTGATGGAGTCCTATGTGATGGGCTTGAAGTCCATGGAAAGTATCTTTAAGTATTATATGATATCCTTGAAAGATTCCTTGAAACCCTTGCATGTGGTGCCTTGGGTCTTGAACCATGGTGATGTATGGTCCTATTTGTGGTTTTATGGATATTGGGATGTAGATGGAGGTAGATCCCACGGACGTGCCTTGATATGTTGAAGAAGACTTTGAAACTCTTGTAGTTAGTGGTATGGTCTTTGGCACCCTCATGTGTGGGGTCTTTGACGTCCTGGACACATTGAATAATTTAAGGGTATTAGACCAATAATTTGCAAATAAACCCATCATAGGGAGATAGTCCTCGTCAAGCCATTTCCATTGATATGTGGAGCATCTTCTAACTCCTTATGGTTGAAGAGATATGAATTTTTGAAGTTGGTGTACCCCACCTTTTTGGGTGAGCCGACCTAACAAAAGAAAATTTAATTATTTGTAATTTTGAATTGTATGTCGGCCCTGTTTGAGGTAATAACTTTCCTCCATGACCTATATAAATAGAATATCAAACATTTCATTTGCTCATCAATTGGAATTTCGCAACTCTTGGAGAAAAGTGCGAAATTTTGTGGAGGAAATGTTTTTGGGTATCTTCACTAAAATTGGCATAACTTTCTCATACGGAATCGGAATTACAAAATTCTTGGCTCGTTGGAAAGCTTGTTACGAGGGATATGTGATGACATGATCTAGAGTTTATTTTGGTTTGTCTATTGTTTCTTGACCTTATGATCTTCAAAAAGGTATGGCTCATGCTTCTGGGTTTCTCTTGTAATAGCACATGTCTCTCATGGATAGAGTTCATCTTTGATATTTGTATGTGAGCCTATATATTGGTATATATATTTGAAGTCATTATGGAGGATATGATGATGAAGTTGCATACCTTTATGCTATGATATTATAGACTTTATGATGATAATGCATGTGATAATGATGTACACTCTATGAAGTTGATGCACTCCTATACAATATGATGTACATGCATACCATAGTGTGATGATGCTCTCCTATGCATTATGATGTATACTTGATGTTGATTTGACAAGTCATCATTGAATTAGCATTCTTCCATTGCATTTTGAATAGTATTATATTAGGACTGTATTGACAATACTCTTTGACTTAATTGATGACCTTCATTGAGTTGACAAAACAATGTTGTCAGGGTTTGTCATTGACTAAGTGGATTGACCTAAGATTGACTTGTTAGTGGTTGACTATGAGCCTTAACTGTTATCTGAGTAACATTGGCAAGTTGATGATTTGACAAAGTAAAGGTTGTTTGATTGATTTGATAATACTTCTCTTGATTGATTTGAGATGTGATTGGTTTTGGGCAATTGTTTTATTCACCATTGACTTAGTAAGTCAATATTGATCTTAAGTAATGGGCATTCCAGTATTGAGAAACCATTGATTGTATTTGATTTAGTTAACATTGTATGAGACTGTATATTGATGAAAGTATCCATAGGTGGTATAGCATTGACCAAGTTGGTTGAAGACATGATTGTCTTACAGTTTGTTGATTGCTTGTTTGAAGTTGTCCGTCAAGTTCTGCTTGACTATGTTGCCTGTCAAATTGTGAGAATAGTTGTGATGTCATTTAACTAAGTATGATTGAGTGAGTAAAGTTATGGTTGTAACTCTATCTTGACCAAGTAAGAAAGTAGGTTTCCCATAGAGCAATTATGGACAGGTACATGATCAGATTGACACAGGCATATGATTAATTTGGCACAGGTACATAAGCAGCTTGGTACAGGTTTGGCATAGGTTGCCTTATGTGCAGTTGGTCTAACTCAGATTGGCTGAGTTGTATGAGCAGTTGGTTTGACCCAGGTGGTCTGGTACACAGTTGGTTGAACTCAGATTGATTGATTCAAATGATGTGAACAACAGATTGTTTTATGCAGACAGATTGATTGGTATAGCTGAGATTGATTGGTACAGCTAGATTGGATAGATTGAGTGTATAGGTTGATGAACAATGTGGCACAGTTGTGATGATCGGTGGACAGTTGATGAGCAATGAACAGTTGACGAGCAGTGGTCAGTTGATGAGCAGTGAAAGTGGTTTTGCAGTGTGGTACAGGTTGTGCAGTGTGGTTTAGGTTTTGCAGTGTGGTACAAGTTGTGCAGTGTGGTTTAGATTGTGCAGTGTGGTACAGGTGTTGGATAGCAGGTCCACAGGATCAGTGCAGTTTGTGGTTCAGTAGTTTAGTTTCTATCTTCATATCAGGGTGGCAGGACGGGGCAAGGAAATTGAGGGAGCTAAGGCTTCCTTCAGGTTGTAGCCTGTAAACCAGGGGGTTGTAGCCTCCTTCCAGTTGTAGCTGGAGAATTGAAGTCTTTGTAACAAAGGGGGTTGTTGCCTCCTTCCAGTAGTTGCTGGTAAATTATTATTATAAAGGCTTCCGTGGTTTTTCCCCCAGGACTTGGGTTTCCACGTAAAAATCTTGTGTACTGTGTTTTTCTATGCTTCCTATGTGATGATGATATGATGAGATGTAAATGTTAATAATGCTGATGATATAATGATAATGTGATAATGCATTAATGAATGATGTATTGAATAAGCTGCTGATGATTGTTAAAGTTGAAAAAGTAATAAAAGCTACACACACTGTTCACCCCCCCCTCTCAGTGTGCTCCGTGTGTCCAACAGTTCCTCCTATGGAAGGTCAATTTTTCCAGCCACTCAAACAAGATGACTAGAAATTCACAGAAAAAATATTCGTGTGGAACGTCGTGAATATATTGTTCCACCCACTAGTATACCGTCACTTCTGATCGAACCAACTTTGTATTTCTGGTTTCGTTGGATGCCACAACATATACTCCTTTCACTTCGCACTACGGTCCCGGCAACGAAACCATTTGTTGACACAGACCCAGTCAACAGGGGTTCCCAACACTATCGACACCCAAACCACCGCGATCTCCCTGAGCACCGGCCCAGACAAGTTTTACCCTGTCCAGCAACACCTGTGGAGCAGATGAGATCTCACCCAAGATGTTCAAGGGAGATTTGACGGAACCATGTTTCCATCGAATGAAGGAGGATGTTTGCGGCTCAATTACTTAACTTGTTGCAACATTTCAGAAATAGATCTATGCATTTAAATCAGACATTATTCAACATAACTATTCATAGTCGCAACAGATATAATAGTAAAGCATTAATTGTAGCAAGAAAACATCGCATCATTCATATATTCATATCGCAACATGCATTACCACAGATGAACAGAAGAAACACAAGAATTCCGCAAAATAGCTTTGTCACATCATATTAACTCCGCAAAAACCCAGATAAAACATTCAGTCTTCGGCTCATACTCCGCAAAATACAGATCTCACAGTTATCTCCAGATCTAAGATGCATAATCCCATATGCCTCAACACCTACAAATCTATGTCTATTTATAGGCTTCTGCCTTTACATTGCTTTTCCACTTTATAACTACTTTCTAACCGACACTTCGAGCAAATGACCCAAAATCTATCTATAGTGGTCCCAAATGACCCAAAAACCCGCATATTGCGGTACAACCGACCAAAGATTACATAAAATATCATCTGCGCTCAACTTTCCGCCTTCCACGGTATCGCAGCACTCACGGTGATGCGATAATGACCCATCCTAACCGCCTACCAACAAAGAGAGAGCTCACTTTTGAGTTCGAAATGTAATACTTGGGTCTTATACAATACGTTCTTGGTCTAGGAGTTTGGAAAAGGAAAGATGATATCTTTCTTTCACAAATAAAATATACAGTTGATGTATTGTGCAAGTTTGGTATGATAGATTGTAAATACATATCTACACCAATGGTTTATAATCTAAATAAACTACATGAGTCATATTCAAAATTGGATCTAGTGGATCCTACCATGTATAGACAACTCATTGGTTCCTTGATGTATTTGATACATAGTATACCAGACATATGTTATGTAGTGAGTATCTTGAGTCAATTCATGTCTGAGCCAAGACATATGTTAGTTTTTCATCATTTAATTCAATATGATCTAGGATCTTAACTGAGAGATCAACATGTACAGCATATCAAAACACAAGAGACAAGAGACACAAAGCATTTCACCGGGGAAAACCAAGAAGGTGAAAAACCCCACAACTTCCTCAAAGATAGAATGAGCACCAATACAAAGATCACAAAGATCAAAACCCAAAACAAGAGATAGTATCCTAGCAACTTCTCATCCTCCACTTGTGTGCACTCCTCCTCTCTCTCACTAATGCGAAGTGATTGAGTGAATGAATGAATGAATAGAGAGGTGCTCCTCTCTATTTATACTTTACCTTTACTTTCCTTTTACTCTAACTGGGTCGATCTCCCTTAGGAGAGTCTAATAACCCATTACCGCTTGTCACTAGGCCGACCCCACTAGGGTAGTCTAATAACCCTTTAACTCATACTGGGATGACCCCTCTAAGGTGGTCTAATAACCCATCAAATATAAGTTACGACACTTACAATATAACTTGTGACACTTGCAAATACAAATGACGACACTTCCAATCGGAGGAATAATACATCTCTGTTGGGGATACAATAAAGTACAAATGTAATACATACAATTTACAAGTGAATATCTTTCGAAGTTACAAATACATCAACACTCCCTCTTAACTAGGAAGGTATTCTCTTGACACAGGTCATCAATACATATAGGCACAAGTCCTCAATACTGGAGTTGGATCATCGTCACTGGATCACGGAGCATCATCGTCATTATTGTTGTACTCGTCATCTCAATCACTGGTGCTATCTCTCAATTCTTCTCGTCATAGGAAGTTATACAGAGCCAACCCCTTTTCATGTTGGATGTAGGCCTAGCCTCCATGTAGGTCTTCATCATCTCTACGAGTGGGCCATCCGGTGGAATCTCATGGTTGATTATGTGCATCTTTCAAAACCTCAAAAGAGCATCCCAGGACTGATTACGTGCAATGCACAACCTGCAAGATCTCCCACGGCGCTATTATATGCAAGCATGAAAAACCTCGAAAGAGCATCCCAGGGCTGATTACGTGATAAGCACAACCTGCAAGATCTCCCAAGGAAATATTATATGCCATGGAAAAAATCTTGAAAGAGCATCCCAGGACTGATTACGTGCAAAGCATAACCTGCAAGATCTTCCAGGGATCTATTATATGTCCCTCCAAGCAAAACCTTGAAAGAGCATCTGCCAGATCTCTCAGGGAGCTATTATATGCTATAGGAAAAACCTCGAAAGAGTATATGCAAATCTCCCAGGACTGATTATATGTTATCAAGTAAAACCTCAAAATAGCATCCCATGACTGATTACGAGCTTACTGCTCAACCTATAGGATCTCCCATGACTGATTACATGCCTCTGCACAAGCAAAACCTCGAAAGAGCATCCCAGGACTGATTACGAGCTTCCTGCTCAACCTATAGGATCTCCAAGGGCACTATTATATGCTCATGCTACTGCACAACCTACAAACTATCCACGACCATGGAGTATCATCCTGATACTCATGATGATATTGATCATCCTTGCATGGAGCATCATGTTGATACTCATGATCATACTGATCATCATCATATAGAACATCATCCGGATGTTCATAGCGGAGCATCGTCTGATGCTCATCACACAGCACTTACATCCACATCCATGGGAAGGATCCTCCCACCACCATGCTTGGAATGGCTCCAGCATTTGTGTCCCGTCACTTCCTCCTAGAAGTATCTTCAATCTGAATAACGCAAAACCTCTCTCTGAATTACTCGAACTTCACCCTGGCTAGTGGCTTGGTCAACACATCTTCTATCTACTCGTCTATCACAACATACAGGAGCTTCACTGCTCCTCTCTACACCATATCCCTGATATAGTGATACTTGATCTCGATGTGCTTCGACTTGTCATGGAACATCGGGTTCTCAAACAACTTCACACAACTCTGGTTGTCACAGAAGATACAAGTAGCATCCAACTGGAGATCAAACAAATCAGACAGTAGCTTCCTTAGCCATACTGCCTCACAACTAGCCGAACAAGCTACGACATACTCTGCTTTGGCTGTACTCAATGCTACACAGGATTGCTTCCTTCTAAACCAAGAGATCACAACTGATCCCATACTAAAGTAGCACCCCGAAGTTCTCTTCCTATCTACAGCAGTTCCTGACCAATGTGAATCAACATAACCCTCTAGGTTAACCTTTTGATTCGCATCATACTTGAGCCCATAATCAACCATACCCTTCAGGTACCTCAAAATATGCTTTACAACAATCAAGTGAACATGTCTAAGATCTATCAGGAACTAGCTCAAGGTGTTCACAGCAAATCAAATATCTGGTCTCATGTTCGTCAAGTACATCAAGGACCCAATCATCTGACAATACATCGTGGCATCAACCAACTCTGATGAATCATCACTCAATAGCTTCAGGTTCGATGCCATAGGTGTGGCCATGGCCTTGCATTCCATCATCCTGAACCGCTTCAGGATCTCTACTGCATACTTCCCTTGTCCAAGGAAGATTCCATCTGCACTTTGCCACACCTTAATGCCTAGAAAGTAATGCATCATAACCAAGTACCGGGTGCTTGTTTCAAACCATACAAGGATTTCTTCAATCGGCACACATATGACTCCCTATCATGTGTCTCAAAACTAAGTGGCTACTCCACATACACTTCCTCTTCAACTACACCATTCAAGAAAGTTGTCTTGACATCCATCTGGTGTATCTTCCACTCCATTACTGCAACCAGAGTAGGTACTGTTCCGATGGAAGTGTATCTGGCTATGGGTGCAAAAGTCTCTTCATAATCTATCCCTTCTTTCTGGGAGAAGCCACGAGCCATAAACCTTGCCTTGTATTTCTCTATGCTACCATCTGCAACATGCTTGATCTTGTAGATCCACTTGGAAGTCACAACAAACTTCCCTTCTGGTCTTAGGACCACATCCCAAACATCATTCTTCATGATCGACTGGTATTCTTCGATCATGGCATCCTTCCATTACTGTATCCCTAATCTGGGGAACTTCAGATTCTTCAATATATTCAATAGGTAGTTTTCTTGAACCTCATCGCTAGAACAAATGTTGTTGTTCTTCTTTTGTAGGTGATTGTACACGATTTTTCCTACAAGTCAAATTCAATTGCATGATTAGAAACTTCTCATAGTTTTCATAACAAAATATTACACATAAGGACATATGTCATACAGTCATGCAATTATCTTAGCCAATGCTTCAATACAACATTCATCCATATCCTGTATTCATACGGTAACTTTCTAGATGCCTTCCATCTCTACCAGAACATTGTTAAGAGTGTGCACTACTCCCAACATGTAAGCAAAGAGGTTTCATTCTAGATAAGTAGCAATGGAATGTTGTACAGTACCATAGGCCACTTACCCATTACTTGTATATTAGTAGTATCTTGTTCATTAATGCAAATTTTCTAAAATGCATAATATACATCCTAAATCTAAGAACATAAGTATGTACATGACTTAACAACACCATTTAAGTAATCATATATACAAGAAATGATAATTCAAATACTTATCTTTGTTTAGTTGTTGGGTGGACTCCCTCTTAATCTTTGCTTCCTTGCAGGAACTACTGGAGTGTGCTCCCTCTTGATCTTTGCTTCCTTTATGATATCATTTATGTCTTTGAACTTCTATCCATCCTGGACCACTATGCATGCTTAAGTGTGCACTAGTGTCATCATTGTGTCATCCTCAACCTCCCATACATAATCATACATTCATTAATATAATATCAATACTATCAAAATATTATGATTCTAAATAGTCTTAAACATGTATGGTCATGGTCATTTCATACACAATTAATTTATCACAAGCGTTAGCATTCAAGGTTTTAGGGAGGACTTCTTTTACTCATGCATATTCTTATTTGACTATAGGACTCTTTTGGTTTGTCATATCATTATTCAAAGTAAGAAGCATAATATCCATAAGCCCGTGATTACTCAAACTTATAATTTCATGAATAATCATTATCAATCATACAAAATTATACTTATATGAGATCCTAACACAAGGTAGGATTCTAACTTGATATAGGAAAAACATACCTGGATTATCATGTTTGCGAGTTATGTCTAACATACCCAAACAATGTCTTCTTTGTTACCTTCATTGATTTAGAGAGCTTGTGCTAGTAACCCACATATCTCATAAGTTAAGCATTGTAGAACAAAATTATGTATACCTCGTAAGTAGAGCTTCTATGTGATCAATGGATATGGATGAAATTTGTCTTCATGTCACCATGGTCATATGTTCTTGATCTAGAACGTGATTTGTCTTTCTTGATGTACCTTTCATGTTAGCAGACAATATTATCCTCATACAACACCACAGTGCATTAGTACAATCATAAGTGTCATAACCTAATCAATGAATGTCTTCTATCATTCACATGCATTCATACTTTTACTAAGGTGATAAGACAAGTCTAAAATTAATCAATATTGTACTAACCTTAATAATATGAAGACAAACTTAATCACGAACAGATTTCAAAATATACATGTATCTCCTCAAGTCATACATGTCGGGATTGCTTGTAGTATTCTTATGTAAGGCCTTAGCTTCATCTCCCTCTGGAACTTGGAACTTATTCACTTCTGTAGGTATCCAGTTCATTATCTTCTAGTATTAAACCAATCCATTTTGATTTGTTGAAACTGCATCTAGAGCTGGCTAGGGTTTGACAGAGAAACCCTAAAAATCCAAACTTGGAATTTCAAACTTTTTTCTGGACAGGGAGATGCAATTGACTAAGGCGAGCAAGATGGTGTGCTCAGATTTTGAAAAATCCAAAAATTGATCCTCCAAAAATGACCTACAAATTTCGGATCTGCAACTTCTGTCAAAATCTGGTTTTCTGGTCAAAAACCCAAACTAGGGTTTGATAGATCATGGGGTTCTACCCAACCAAAAACTTCGATCTTGGTCTCTAAATTTTGATTTTTATGAGGAGAGAAATCCTATGCTGAGATCACTCCAAAATTTCACTTATGTCAAAGTCCCTAATTTCCCGCAGCAGTGACAAGCCAAAAATGAAAATGCTCATAATCCAATTTTGTTTTGATAGAAATATATGCCATATTGTTTCTGGCGCATCTCTGAAATTTTGGATCCACAGGGTCTGAAACTTCGGCTTGTGGTGACTGACCTATCATCTTTGCAATCCCACAGATCTGAGCTTCAATGGATTCTCCATGAGAGATATGCTAAGTGTCGCAACATGACCTGTTTATGGGATGAAACAACATAGCTAACTTGTATAGAGTGCCATGCGTCATTGTTTCAACTTCGGCCTCTAAAAATAGGCAATGTGAAATTAAAGTCTGTGCCCTAACAAACACATTTTACAGAATTTCATTTGGAGCTTTCTATACCGAGATATAACCTTTGTGCCTAGGTCACCTATTTAGGGCTACATTCTGGAAGAGGCAAAAACCCTAAGAGGGTACAGTTGTTTCTGATATTCATCCTGTAAAAAATTGAAACCTTGAACCTTTGCCAAAACTGATTTATAGCGAAAGTGCCATGATGACTAGTTTTTACTATATCAAGCCCTAGCTTCCAATTTGTTGCAAGTGCAACAAGTGTCGTAAATGCCATACAATGCCTTCCTTCAGGCTAGCTCTAATACCATGTTATTTTTTCATCATGTAATTCAATATGATATAGGATCTTAACTGAGAGAACAACATGTACAGCATATCAAAACACAAGAGACAAGAGACACAAAGCATTTCATCAGGGAAAACCAAGAAGGTGAAAAACCCCACAACTTCCTCAAAGATAGAATGAGCACCAATACAAAGATCACAAAAATCAAACCCCAAAACAAGAGATAGTCTCCTAGTAGCTTCTCCTCCTCCACTTGTGCGCACTCCTCCTCTCTCTCACTAATGCGAAGTGAGTGAGTGAATGAATGAAAAAATAGAGAGGTGCTCCTCTCTATTTATACTTTACCTTTACTTGCCTTTTACTCTAACTGGGTCGACCTCCCTTAGGAGAGTCTAATAACCCATTACCACTTGTCACTCGGTCGACCCCACTAGGGTGGTCTAATAACCCTTTAACTCATACTGGGCTGACTCCTCTAAGGTGGTCTAATAACCCATCAAATATAAGTTACGACACTTACAATATAACTTGCAACACTTGCAAATACAAATGACGACACTTCCAATCGGAGGAATAATACATATCCATTGGGGATACAATAAAGTACAAATGTAATACATACAATATACAAGTGAATATCTTCCGAAGTTACAAATACATCAACAACATAGACATTGGGTTGTTTTCAAGCATGTTCTTAGATACCTTCAAGGTAATATTGCTTATGGACTCATATATGCTTCTAGTGGAGAAGTGATGCTACTTGGTTATGCAATTCAAAACTCGGAAGTCGGAAGGGTGTTTTTCTCCATAGTTGCAAGTTGGAGTTTCGACTTTCGAGTTCCACATTGCGGATTGCGGAAGTCGGAGAGGAGATTTCTTTGGAACGGAAAATTGGATTTTCGAATTCTGAATCCCGCATTGTGGTTTGCGGAATTCGAGGGTGAATTTTTCCAGAGTGGCGGAGTTTGTCGTTCCGACTTTCTGAATCCCACATTGCGGATTGCAGAAGTTGGGGAGGTGTTCTTCGACGCCGTGTAATTGGCGTTCTGACTTTCTGAATCCCGCATTGCGGATTGCAGATTGCGGAAGTTGAGGGTGAAGTTTTCTAGAGTTGCATATTTTGGCGTTCTGACTTTTTGAATCCTACATTGCGGATTACGGATTGCGGAAGTCGGGGAGGTGTTCTTCGAAGCCGTGTAATTGGAATTCTGAATTTTTGAATCCCGCATTGTGGATTGCAGATTGCAGAAGTCAGGGAGGTGTTCATCGATGCCATGTAATTGGCGTTTCGACCTTCCGAATTCCCACATTGTGGATTGTGGATTGTAGAAGTTGGGGAGGTGTTCTTCGACACTATGTAATTGGTGTTCTGAATTCCGAATCCCTCAATTGCGGATTGTGGATTGAGGAATCGCGGACCAAAGCCATTGAGGTTGTGTAAATAGGTAGAGTTGCAGATAAGTTTGAAAAAAAAAATTATCAGGCTTGTTCCCCCATCACTCAAAGGGAACTGAGGGGATCAAGGACGTGATAGAGTGGTATGAGAGCCCAAGGTTGTAGCACTAGGGATGCTTGGGACAAAGTAGAAGGCATAATATCTCTATAAATTAATTCCATGAGTTTATTTCTGTTAAAAATGGCTTTTTTAATGTTTCATATGATGTCTAATAAACGCCTCTATGATGCATAGTGCTTGCAGCTGATAGCATTTTAGTAGTGTAGCAAAGAGAAGCAGGTGGGGGATAAATCTCCAAAGGAAAATGGTGACCATGAATGATGCCCTGGATCCTTACGAGCATGATGAAGACGTGCTAGGAGAAAATGTGCAAGAATATGATGCTGATACCGAATCCAATGGAAGAAGGGAGCAAATAACCCCGTAGCATTTGGTTTAAACCATGATCATCTTTAATGAGAGGTTGATGAAGGCTCAGGAAGAACAGAATCAGCTCAATGCTGCTGTTTTGCAGAGCCTCACTGATATGCACCAAAAGGTAAACCTTGGTTCCAACCCCAACAACATAGGCCAAGAAGGAAGGGGTGCAGAAAGTCGCTCTAGAGGTTGTTCTAAGAAGAGAACTCCAAGCCCAAGGAACATTTCGGTGAGAAAAAAGCACAGCACGCCCTCCTCAAGATCTTCTTCCAAGAGTTCATGTGACTCAAGAGGCCCTTGAAGAGGCCTGAGGCATACTTTTAGCAGGTTTGAAGGGAGAAGGAAATCCAAAGGAATGCCCTAGGGAGAATTTAGGAAGGCAAAGCCTCCCACATTTGATGGAGAAAGTAAGAATGGCCAAGAGGCATAGGCATGGCTTCTTGGGATGAAGAAATATTTCAAGATTCATGACTACTCAGGAAATGAAAAGGACATAATTTCCATTTACAACCTAAGTGGAAGAGCTTCAATTTGGTGGGATCACCTCATGCAAGTAAAATGAATCAATGAAAGGAGGATCAACTGGGAGAGGTTTAACAATTATTTCAAGGAAAAATACCTATCATCTAGGTATTATGAAAACAAGAGGAAAGAGTTCAATGAACTCAGATTGGGACAGAAATATATGGATGAGCATGTCCACAAGTTTTTGGAATTGTTGAGGTATGTGGACTATATCAAGGACGAGAGGGTTAAGATCCAATGTTTCCTTGGGATTCTACCTCAGAATTTCAGAGATAGGATTGAGTTTTTCAATCCACCAAGTCTTGATGAAGCCATTAGAATGGAAGTGCATTGCTATGAGCAGAGCAAAGGAAAAGCAGAGGTTCACCTAACATGGAAAGGAAAGCCAAATGGGAAGTTTGATCAAATAAAAAGTGGATATAAGCCACCATTCAAAATTCAACCAAGATATTTTCCACAGGGCTAGAAATCAAGAAGTGGGAACAAACCAGTAGTAGCATCATAAAGAGAACCAAGAGGGACACTTCAGTGTTGGGGATTTGGAAGAAACCATGTGCTTAAAGAGTGTCCACATAGGAGGTGTTTTCCCTAAAGTCTGCTACCTAGACTATAGGAGCAGAAGTGTTCAGGCACCTCAAATAAAAGTTTGTTTCTATAGGTTTTTGTTTGGATAACAATGTAAATCAAATGAATAATGATAATAGGGAAGAGACACAATGTCTGAATACTTCAGCAATACAAATGTAAAAAGACAAAATTCTTGCAGTAATGGATGACAGAGCATTAAGGTACAGGAGATAAGCATTCAATACATATATAACTGCAAACCATAAACAAATAGTTCATATCTCTAGCAATATATATAAAAGGTATGAGTTTTTTAAAACACTTTTCAAATATCAATAAGCATTCAATATCCACATTCATACATGACATGAAACATAGAAAACATCTACATATCATTCAATGCATAAAAGAGTTCAAACTGAACCAGAGAACATTAAAAACAATAATAGATTAAAGGCCTAGCTCCATATAGTATATTAAATGTCATTCAAAAATGTAAGAGAAGTTATTACATAGGTAACCATTGACAATCTCCACAGTCTCTCAGCAATTTTAATCCCATTTGTGTCTCCAGGCTGGACCCCCCCTCCTTTACAATGATTTTACAATGAAATATATAGAAGATAGCAAAGCTAACCTCTTCAACAATTTTTTGGATCTATTCTAATGTGTACACTTGAATGAAATGCCACTTACACTCATGGATGAGTGTTGATGAGCTCTTTGAGGAAGAGTCATCATCTATCTCTAAAAATACTCTAGCCAAATCGAATTTGGACTTTTTTGACCAAAATTTATGAAATAATTGGGCGAAATTCTGAGAACAATGGTCTTAAAGAACCATCTATATTTCCTAAAATGTGACAGCTATGTAAAAAATGAGAAAGGATTTTGTAGATAAGTCCATTATTTACAAAAACATCTTGTGGCTTTTACAAATTCTTCTCCGGCTGTTCGGAAAGGGCGCTCAAAGATAATGACCAAAACAGGAAATAATTTACTGTTTAAACCTGTAAAAATAGGCTGTAAAGGTCTCTTCAAATATTCCAAACCATTATACCTGTTGACAAAATGAAGGAGGTTTTTGTGAATTAGCCCGTGATTGACAAAAACCTCTTTTGGTTTTCAAATATTCGCTTCCATCTCCTCGTAATACGTGCCCAAAGACAATGACTAAACCAGGAAAATATGCTTGCAAAGTACTTTGTTTTGATAAATACTTTTCCTCTGTTCTCCATTAGCTGCGAATATAATTGCTTCCAGTCCTTCAGGTACATAATATAGCTTTTCGGCTTCAACTCTAGTCATATTCTCAACATTGTCTTTTATCTTTCCAATTCCGCAATCCCGCATTTCTTGAATTGGAACATCTTCAGCATCTGACAATACTCTAGGGTCTCTCAATTCTTTCCCTTCTCAGTAGCAGAGTTTGTATTACTACACCAAATGGCTTCTCGGATGTGAGGAGGAACAAATGCATGGCCTTTAACAGCTTCATTATTTTTTTCAAATAACCCTGCACACAACTTAACTTCGGCAAGCTGACAGCATGCCAATTCTTTTGAACAATTATCACATGCTGTCAGTTCATATGAAATATATGCAAAGTGAAAACATTTTGAATGAAATTGAAAACGTCCTATAGGAGCATATGCTAAAATCTAAATATTACAAGTACTTAAAATATTAAAACATGAAATCAAGAACTAAGCTAAAAACTTTAGGATAAAGGGAAAAGTAGATAAAAACCAAGGCTTGCAAAAAATTAAAGGTATCAAACTATCCTAACAAGTAAGGTATCAAACTATCCTAACAAGTAAGGTATCAAACCTAGGTCAAACAGGAGGGATAATCCTAGAATTTTGCACAAATTAGAGGGAGTAGCTACAGTGGAAGATATGGCTAGGGCAACGCCTAGAATCTATGTAGCGTTGGATAACCATCAAGCAGACTATCAGTAAGTAGTGGTGGAAGTTGAAGGTAAGATTGCTAAGCAATCCATTTCTATTTTGATTGACCCGGGATCTACTCATAGTTGTGTTTCTCCAAAAGTGGTAGAAGTTTTTTCTCTTAGAAAAATGAAGCATAGTGAGTCTTGGCTAGTTCAGTTAGCCATAGGGACCAAGAGGAAAGTGAGTGAAGTAGTAACGGAGTGCCCCATGGAGTTGAATGGAATACTCACAAATGTAAATTTGAATGTCCTACCATTAGGATCTTATGATACTCTAATTGTCTAGATTGGTTGGAAAGGCATAGATCCAAGGTAGATTTCTATGAAAAGGTACTTGAAGGCATTGATGAAGAGGGTAGACCCAGATTGGTAAAGGTAATCCCCAAGCAAGTCTCAGTAAGGCATATTTCAGCCCTACAATTGAAAAAAATTTATAATGAAGGGTTTCCAGTTATATGCAGTGTATATATCAGATTCATCTGAGGACAATGGGCCAAGGGTAGAAGACTTCCAGTTGTTGCAAGAGTTCAAATATGTGTTTCCATATGAATTGCACGGGCTTCCACAAAAGAGAGATATTGATTTTACCATTGATCTTGTTCCAGGCGCAGCACCAATTTCCAAAGCTCCTTATAGAATGAGCACACTAGAATTGGTAGAGTTAAATATGCAGCTACAAGAATTAATGGACAAGAAGTATATTAGGCCAAGTTTATCTCCTTGGGGATCACCAGTTTTATTTATCAAGAAAAATTATGGGAATTTAAGGTTATGTATTGATTATAGGAATCTCAATAAAGTGACAATCAAGAATAAGTATCCATTGCCAAGAATTGATGATTTGTTTGATCAAATGAAAGAAGATAGATTGTTTTCAAAGATTGACTTAAGGTCTGGGTATCATCAAGTGAGGATAAAGGAAGAAGACATTCACAAGACAACTTTCAGGACAAGATATGGTCATTATGAGTTCAGAGTGGTGTCCTTTGGTATAACCAATGCACCTTCTACATTCATGTGTCTCATGAATAGTGTCTTCAACAAGTATTTGGATAAGTTTGTGATAGTTTTCTTGGATGAAATTCTTGAAGGAATGAAGAAGAGCATGATGAACATCTAAGAATGGTGTTGCAAGTTCTTAAAGGACACAAACTGTATGCAAAGTTGAGCAAGTGTGATTTATATCAAATAAAGGTACAGTACCTGGGTCATGTCATCTCAGAAGAGGGAATTATAATGGATCCAGAAAAGATTGAAGCCATAATGGATTGGCCTAGTCCAAGGAATGTTTCATATGTTATATATTTTATGGGTCTTACAATTTCAAGAGAAATGAAGATTATTCTATGACATTAAATATGATGAATATGAGTGTGTCACACCAACCAAGGATAATTCTATGAGTGAGTTCCAAAGATGGAGAGAAAAATATAAAACCTTGCCCCAAGTCTATCAAAAATATCAAGAATATCTTGCTTCGAGAAAAAATACACAAAATGCCATGTCTTTTAAGTACTATGCTGAACATGTTTTTGAAAATAGGCCCAAAAATGAAGATGTGGAGTTAGTGAAGAAAGGTTTATGCCCTTCTTGTAAAAACCCTTGGAGCGAGTATCATATATGTGTGCATGAAATGATGTCCTCCTTGAGGAGAGCTTTTGAGATTTATTCAAGAAGAGATTCCAAATATACTGATCCTAAGGAAAATAAGGGGAAAAATGCATCAGCTTGCTTGAAGGATAAAAATGAAGAGACATCACAAGAGCATGAAGAAGATTCTATTGAAAATATGGAAGATCATTTCGAGACACCTTCTAGCTTAGACATGAACCAAAGAGCATCTAATGATGGATGCTTAAACTATGAAGGAGTACTTACTGATGGGTTCTCACACCTCTATGTTGGTGACATAGAGATCACTTTTGAAAGTGTTGCTACAAGCCCAAGTTCCATTAAGCATGATAATGAAGACCTTGTAGCAGTTGAAGAAGAACCAAGATCAACTTCCCCATCACCACTTGAGCTTCATGAAGTTGGTCCAAGCAAAAATGAAGAAGATGAGGAGGTTCATTTGCAAGAGCCTCATTTTCTTGAAGGGTCCTTAAAGATGAATGAAAAAAAGATCCAAGAGTCCCTCAGTATTCTCCATGACACTCAAGCATTGGTGTCAAATTCTTGTTGGAGAGCTACTTCATTAGAGGAAACATCCTTCATTGAAGACATGGAGAAGATTCAAAGAGCAATGTGCCACATCAAAGGTAACTTCATGTCTTTGCTTTTTGATAGAAACCATTTGTTTGAGCTTAATGAATTGTTACATGATGCATACTTGAAGAAAAATGAGGATATTCATAAGCTCACAATTCAAAATGAGCAACTTCTTGAAAAGTTGCAAGATACTTGTTTTTCCTCCTATGTTTCAAATTGTCAAATGGTAGATTGTTTGGAGGATTCTCATGACATGGCGGATCATGACAAATGTGAAAATTTGAATGTGCTTAATGTGTTTGAAGATGAACTTGAAGATATCCAAACACTTGATGTGGTGGAAGAGGAACTTGAATTGTCTCTTGATGAAGGTTATGCAATTTTTAAAGAAGAGCATGATTCCTCTACATTGGAACCAATCTATGACAAAGGTTTCACACTTTTGAAGGAGCTGCATGATACTACCCATATGGATCCTTCCCATGATGAAACTTATACACTTTTTTATCATTTGGGTGAGTTAGTTCATTATCCTACATCCTACAATTCCATGTTTTGCAGCATTAGTCTCAATGAAGTATGGGTGAAAGGGTTCTTTTTGATGGTGCCACATGAGGAGTATGGAACTCCTAGATTTAACTTTTATTATTACATGGTTGGAGAACATTCTTATTCACATTTGCAGTAGCATCCTTTGTTACTTTATGATGATGCACATCTACACGAATGCACCTATGATATGCATTTGAGTCACTTGAAGACTCATGGTTTTTCTTGCTCAACACTTGATTCATTTGATGTTGGAGGAACTTCATCCAACACTTGGGTGAATAGGTTTATGATTGGAGAACATTTTTGTTGCAAGACACATACTTTGTTATATCTTTATGACTCTCACATTCAGGGATGTATGGATGAGACTTCTTTGAGTCATTTGAAATCTCCTTGTTTTTTCTGCTCATTATTTGGTTCAGATTTTAGTGGAGATTCTTCATTCACTTCTTGGATGAAAGAATACATGGTTGAATATTTTGATGCATATCACATCCTTTTGGAGCAGCATTATAGGACATGGGATCCTCACCTATGTCATTGGAGCAGATTTGATTGGTCACTTGAAGCTTGTATGCACTTGGAAAATGGTGGTCTACTTGCTTGGAGGTATAAGCACTTTCATGACTCTTTAATGAAGCATATCCTTGATGTACATTTTCATTATGTTGTTATGTACTTTGATGATATATATTTGGTACTCATGATGTTTGGAAGGATGCATACAAGAAAATGGGATCCAGGAATCCTCTTAACTAATGGTGTGGGTTGGAGAGCACTCTTAATTATTGGGGTGCAATACAAGCAATGGGACCCTGGAATAATTTTTATCTCATTGGTTTCAAATTTTTTGGGGAAACAAGCAGTATGGGAGATGGATTTACCCACTTAATAAAGTGATTTTTATCAGAGTAGTGCAGCAGCAAGCATGGTGGTTCCTCTCTAAAATATTTATGGAAACTCAAAGACTCAAGGTTGGGCAATTCAATGGCAACTTCAAAGAATTATACAAAAAGCAGGTTCTTCAACACCCATGTTTAAAATTGCTTGAGGACAAGGAATATTGGGAAGGGAGGATTTTTCATGTCCCAAATTTGGCATTGGGTCACAATGGCCTAATCACATTGGCCCTATTCATTAGAGTTTGTCAAATTGATGCTAAAGGTCAAATAATTGCCAGGGAGGAAAATTACTAGTTTCCTAGGTTTGGGGTGGAAGCTTTGGGATTTGGAATAATGAGGATAATAAATGATGTTGGAACATTAGGATGGAATAAATATTTAATAAAGGAGATAAATAAATATATACAAGTGAAAATCTAAGTGACATTTGATCACGAAGACACATGGAGGAAGTGGTACCCACACAAGCAAGAATTTATGTGCCACATGGCATCCTCTTCTTGCAATTTTGAATCCATGGGAAGCCTAATGTTCTTGGGATGAGTTATAAGGTCAATAATACTTGGAATGAGTCAATGAGGTCTAAATATAGAGGAAGAGTAACTCCCATGGAAGAGGAAGAGGCAATTTGGAGCTAGTGAGACACTTGGGCTAGATTCCCTAGTTCTATGACAACAAAGATGAAGATGCTATGACACCTATGACACAAATCAGACCTGAAGGATGAAATATGACATATATTACATGTCAGGGCTAAAACTAGACTCCAATAGGGTGCTCAAGGGTTTTAGGGCAGCTAAGATGCTTCCACATGTGATTTGGTGGAAGTGGGAGACTAGAAATTGTTGTACAAGTGTCGTTCTTTGGAATCTCTTCCCAACTTGAGTTGGCATGAGTCTCTTGGAAGGAATTCGACCCATGGAGGACATTAGAACTTTATATATGTCAATAACAAATAATGAAACCAGATTTTGATCATTTGTAGAATTTGCAATTGCATTTGTGTAGAGGGAGAGCTAGTGGATGACTAGTTTCTTGCCTTAGCCAATTTCGAGGGTGAAAGATTCCCATCCAAGTTGGTAATTGGAAAGGCCATTCAGACCTTTCATTTGGAGCTTTAATGGAGTCTTTATTTGTAGGTGTAATCTACAAGGTAGCTCATGGTTTCTTCTATTGCATCACATTCTCTCAACCATTTCCAGTTTTGATGGCATATTCTTGATCCTTGAGGGAGGGCGTTTTTGGTGAGCTATTGTACTCTTTGGGGGAGCTTATCATGCCCCATTTATTTTGTAATATGAATTAAATACTCTTTTCTTCATCTCTAGAAAGTTTCAGGTCGAAATTCCAAGTAGAAATGTATAAATCTCATTTTTAATGGAAGAACAATGCCATTTCCCCACTACCTTGTTGTGAACCAATGTATTGATGATGATTTCGAATGAATGGATGATTATATGATGAATTTGTGATTAATTGACTTCCATGGATATATTTTACAAGTTTCATGTACTTTACTTGAGCATTTGAAGTATTTTTACTCAGTTTAATTGCATGGGGAGAAGAAATAGTGCCATTTCCCCAAGGGTCGAATTGGTGATTTTTGCAGTTGAATGGGAGAGGGTTGGAACAGATAAAATAATCAATTAATGGTGCACATGAGACCTTAATAACATCCTTAATACATTCCCTACCTCTTTTCATAAATTTTAGTGGGTTTGGAGGCATTTGGGAAGCCATTTTCAGTACTTACCCCAGGGGGATTTGAACCCCAAATTACTAGTAAAATTGCATACTTGGTCCAGAATCTTAAGAGAGTTTGCAGAGGTATTTTGGTGGCCATATTTCATCCATGAACATCATATTCAATTCCTAATATCATTAATACACCTTCCTTGAATATTTGAAGGTATTTGGAGTCAATTTGAGACCTAGAGACCAATACTAGTCAAAGGGAAATCACTAGTAAAGTTACCTACATTGACCAGAATTGAAAGAGGATGTGCAGAAGTATTTTAAAGGTCCAAAGGCATCCCTAAAACACATATTTATGTTCTAATATCATTCATATACCTTCTCAGAATATTTGGGATCATTTGGGGCAAATTTGGGACCTAGAAATCAAAACTAGTCAAAGGTCGAACTAGGGTAAAAAAGTGGAAAATTGCCATTTTAATAAAATTTCTAACAAGGGACATTACACTCGATAAGGCTACATGGGAGCTGGAGGATGCCATGAGAGAGGAATTCCCATTTTTGTTCAGTTTTGAGATCACAGAGGATGGTGTTGTTCTAAGGGGGAGGGAAATGTAATACCCCCATTTTGACCCTTAGGACATATTTGGCTTTTCAATGTAATTATTGTGTACATGTGATGTATGTTTTCCTAGCGTGGAGCTCAAGGCCAAGGCCCCTATGGTGGATGATAGGTTTTTATGTAAAGGAAAATAGTTTATATTCTGTCATCCATGTGCTATTAAGCCATGGGACATTGTAAATGACATAAATATTAACATTGCAATAAAATACCAAGAAAAATGGCTATGGAGGAAACTAATAAGAGAGGGCCATGTGTATCCACTAGGGAGAGGTGAGGGGATTGTGGAATTGAGCCATAGAATTCCAAATGTCACCCTTAGAACCCCTTTGACCTTCCCTACTAACATTTAATTATGTTGCATAAGGTGGTTGAAGAAATTGTTCATCAAGTTGATGGAGTGTGGTAAATCCCGAAAATTTGGATGGAAGGGTATGGGGCTCTGTTTTACTTGACCCACACGTCACTCTACCCCTGGGAATTCGTATTCCCTGATCCACATTCCATTAGGAAGGGAAACCCAAATTTCAAGGCAGAAGAATAGAGATCTAAGTAGTGAGAAAGAAAAGAAAATCGCGATTCTGAGAAACCCCAATTTTTGGAGTGTTGAACTTGCACAGAAATTCATGTGGGAAGCTCAATATAGCAGCGGATTCGTCAGCTTGAACCCTAGGGAAAATACACAGAGTGGGAGACACTCTGAAAACCATGAGGAAACCCTGTGTTGATGATCGAGAACCTAGCTATGGGATAGAGTCGTTTGGCCATAGAAAGTGAAAGAAAACCCAAGTGTAAATGACATAGAAGAATAAGACAGAGGTAGGGCTGCTTGATAAACCCTGTGAAGGATAGAGTCTCAAGGATCCAACATCTTGTAACTTTATATTCCCACCCTGAAGAACATTGGAGGGAAGGTATGGCCTGAGGAACTATGTAGCAGTGAAGGGAATACTTCCTTTTGTTGGGTTTGGTAGGTATTGTGGGTGTCAAGACTATCTGAGTGTGATTTGAGAGGCCTTCCGCTCTGAGGTTGAGCTCACTATATTAGCATCCTCCTCTATTGTTCCTAAATTCTTGATAAACCCAATTGTATGTTGGCTTAGCATGACTATTTGTGTGAAGCCATGGATGTGAGTGAGCCTATTTAACCCCCCCTTAGTGGATACACAGCCCAACTTGGGGGTGGTATATAAACTGAAAGAGTATAGGATGGACAGAAACCTATGGTTGGGTGGAACGTTGCTCTCGCATAGCCAATTGCTTGGACAACTTCTTTCTAAAGATAAGTGTTCTTTGTGGTGTTAAATGATGCTAATTTACTATGTATGTTTATGTGTTATTTTAAGTCAAAATGAATGGAATGATCACATGATTTTAATCAGTAGAAAGTCTATGAATAAGCCTGAGCATGAGGTGGATTCATGTTTGATTTCTTCACCATTTACTTGTGTTAAATGTGTTGCTAATATTGCATGTTGTAGATACATGGGTCATATTTAGTTCCACTGTACATGATTGTTATGCATTGCACACACCTCTAAATGGACTGCATTGCATCACTTGGACTTGGGAAAGGAATTAGGAAACCCCTGTTGTGTTTCATGATCCCTCTATGGGTCAGATGAAGGGGGAAGCCATGACATAGTGCAACCAAAAATCCTTGCATAATGGTAAAGAGGTATTGAGGAAGTTGGGGCAATGCTTCTATTGGAAAAATGACGAATTCATATTTCTCAGATGTATTAGGGGATCACACCATTGCATAGAGTTCGCCGAGATATTTCCAACGATACCACGTTTTCCAAAAATGGACTTAGGATGAAGAAGTTATGGGCTTAATAAGTTGTGCAGTTGGGATCCCGACTTTCCGAATTTGCATTGCGGATTGCAGATTGTGGAAGTTGGAAGGGTGTTTTTATCCATAGTTGCGAGTTGGAGTTCCAAATTACGAGTTCCACATTGTGGATTGCGGATGCCAGAGAGGATATTTCTTCGGAACGGAGAATTGGAGTTCCGACTTCTGAATCTCGCATTACGGATTGTGGATTTTGAAAGTCGAGGGTGAAGTTTTCTGGAGTGGTAGAGTTTCGAATTCCGACTTTCTGAATCCCACATTGTGGATTGCGGATTGCAGAATTTTGGGAGGTGTTCTTCGATGCCGTGTAATTGGCGTTCTGACTTTCTGAATCCCGCATTGCGGAATTCGAGTGTGAAGTTTTCCGAAGTGGCATAGTTTGTCGTTCTAACTTTCTGAATCCCCCATTGCGGATTGCGGAAGACAGGGAGGTGTTATTCGACGTCATGTAATTGACGTTCCGACTTTCTGAATCCCACATTGCGGATTGCGAATTGCGGAATTCAGGGAGTTGTTCTTCGACGTCGTGTAATTGGCGTTCCGACCTTCCGAATTCCCACATTGCGGATTACGTATTGTGGATTGCAAAAGTCAGGAAGGTGTTCTTTGATGTTGTGTAATTGGTGTTCTGAATTTCCAAATCCCGCAATTATGGATTACGAATTGTGGAATTGCAGACTAAATCCATTGCGGCTGTGTGAATAGGCAAAGTTGCGGATAAGTTTGAAAAAACAAATTATTAGGCTTGTTCCCCCATCACTCAAAGGGCACTAAGGGGATCAGGGACATGACACTCACCATTTGAGGTAACTACATACTGTAAATTAATTTTTTATAACATAATGAAAACTTTCTTTGATTCTCATGGCGTATCTTTGGGTGTTTAGTATTTTGGTTTAAATCTTTATTTTATGGCCGTAATTTTCATCATTTTTACATTTTCTATCATTTTTATTTGAATGCACACATTCCCATTCACGAACTATTACTAAGAGTTCCTCAACTCTTATTAAGTGCATTTCTGCACTAGCTAGTGTGAAAACACTAGCTACAATGACAAAAAAAACATTAGTTAAACAACCAAGCTACTAACTAGTGTACCAAAAACATGTATTGAGAAATTAAATAAATTACAAGATTTTACCTTTAAATTTTATCCATCTACTATGCCCTAACTGATCCAGATGGATATAGGTGGCCACCCACCTATTCCACTGGCTCAAAACAGTTTTTCATTCTGGCAGTTTTCTTGTAATTTTTCTACGGTTTTTCGGGTCCCAAACTTCTGGGGCCGTTTTGAGGCCCTAAACGATGTTTTTTGGAGATTCGGGGGGCCAAATGGTTGCCAAGAACATTAAGTTGTCCCCAATCAAAAGTTTTAAATCTCGGATAGACCTTTCCAACGGGATACCGAGTGCCCCAAACGGAGATCGTATGCAAACATTATGACCCCGGGAAGTTGATTGTTCAACTAACCACCTTGGGGAAGCAAACTTTATGACGGTTCATCTTCTAGGGTTAGGTTTTTGGATGTTTGGGATTCTTTCCCTCGTGCTTATGATAAATAGGCCTCTCGGCCTCTTTTTGTATTCACCTTGTCATGAATGAGCATAGTCGCCACATCTCTTCTTAGAGATATAGTTACCACCATAGGCTAGCTGCTTTTATTTTACAGTTTGTTCTATCTCATTCATTTAATAGAATATGAGTTTGTTGTATCGTTGTGTTTCTCGCCATATATCTGTGTATGTGAATATATATATGCTCTTTTATTTCATTCTCATATAAATCCGGATCAGTGGTATCAAAACCTTCTGCTCTTGTGATTTCTCAGTGCATGTCCCCGATGAGATTTGAATATCGAGAGTTGGGTCACAAACTAGTTGAGCTTGGGGAAAACCCTCCTTGTCGACCCAAGCAGGCTCCCATGGCGGGAGTAGAAAAGAGAGATGATGGAGCAGGAGATCCTATTAAGTTGTTGCTCTAGGAATCCCTCGCGCGACAGAGGAAGGAGATGATGGATAATTTTGCACAAATCCTTCGCAGGATGCCGACAACAGCGGATGCACCTTCAACAAGCAGTCATTTCAGGGGTGTGACTCCCTTCAAGGTACAAGTTAAATTTGACATTCCCCTATTTGAAGGAAAGATAGATGCAAATGCTTTAGAGAAATGGTTGAATCTATTAGAGGGTTACTTCTCTATTCAAAAAAATTTCGGCAGTGAAAAGATCACATTCGCGCTCCTTCAGTCCCTTCCCCGTATTAAAGACTGGTGGGACGGGTACTGTGAGAGGCATGCAAGAGACGAGCCTGAACTATTTAGGATGGACCCTACTTGGGCAGATTTTTTCGATGTCGTCAAGGAAGAATTTTACCCTGTCAAAAACTATGATGACCAGTACACCAGATGGATGACCTTGCACCAAGAGAGGGACCAAACAGTCCCAAATTTTACCAACATGTTCCATACCCTGCGCTCCAAGTTGTGTATTCAAGACTCCGAATGACACTTGGTCCTAAAGTACCGCAGCGGCCTACACAGGTACATTCAGACAGAGATGGATTTCTTGGGAATATCCTCACTAGGAGCAGCTTATAGATACACCGTCAAGATCGAGCAAAAGTTTAAGCAAAAGAATAAGCGTGATTTTGGGTATGCAAATCAGTAATAGAAGCCTGGAAAAGGTTGCCCAACTCACAAGGAAAAGGACAGAGAAAGAATGGCCAAAGACCCGACAACCATCCCAAGCCGTAGGAAAAGAAGGGTAATGGGAAATCAAAGAAGGACACTAGAAAGTGGTGTGAATTCAACAAGATCCCTTGGCAAAACACTAATGAGTACCGCTCAAAACAATCCTTGTTGGCTGAGACAAAATCCCCAGATCTAGACTTTGACTTGGAACCTAATGAAGAGACAGAAAAGGGAAAGCAGATCATTGATGCGGAACCTAGTGCCACCATCGCAACTACAAAGATTCAACCAGAAGAGTCAGAAGAGCCAGAGGAAGGGGAGCACCTCTTCCATTCACAATTGTGGGTGCAAGGAACTCCGCTACACTTCATTGTTGATAGTGGTAGACAGAAAAACCTCATCTCGGCTAAGGTTGTCAAAATATTGAAGCTTCTGATTATTCCACATCCCCAACCATACAACATCGGTTGGCTGAGCCAAGGACGAGACATCCGAATTAGTCAACAATGCCTCCTTTCCTACGGGATCAATCCCTTCAAAGATGAGGTAATGTGTGATGTCTCCCCACTTGAAGTTTGTGATGTTCTTTTAGGACAACCATATATGTGGAAACATCATGCTATGCATGAGTCTAGACCTCGTAGTGTCATTATTACTTTGGGAAAGAAGCTCTACGGGATACCAGAGACACTTCCCACCTCTGCAGTGTCCCTCATCACAGTTAAGCAGTGCAGGAAGGTAATCTATTAGACAAGGAAATTGGTCCTCTTCATGGTTCGTTCTGAAGGTGAACGAAAGATTGCAGCAACATCCACCACATCCATGCATAACCCCTCTATGCAGCAGAAACAGGTGGACAAGATTGTGGAATCCTACAAAGACATCTTCACCACACCCACCGAGGTGCCAATACATTGCCCGGTCAAGCATTCCATTGATTTAACACCTGGTGCGCCTTTGCCTAACAGGCCAGTATACAGGCGTTCCCTCATGGAAAATGAAGAAATCAAATGCCAGATTCGAGAGTTGATCCAAAAGGGGCACATTCGACCTAGCTCCTCGCCTTGTGGGAGCCCAATTGTGTTGGTACAGAAGAAAGACAGGACATGGTGACTCTGTATTGATTACCGAGCTCTAAACAAGATCACAGTCAGGAATCGGTATCGCAATCCCTGTATCGATGACCTTCTTGACCAGTTCAAGGGCACCAAATATTTCATCAAGATTGATTTGAATCCCGGCTATCATCAAGTGCCAATTGAGCATATCAATGTTTGGAAGACTGCCTTCAAATCTCGGGAAGGCCTTTTTGAGTGGTTGGTCATGCATTTCAGTTTGACTAATGCTCCAGCAACTTTCATGAGGATTATGGACGATATCCTATGGCCATTCACTAACTCTTTTGTGCTTGTATATCTGGACGATATTCTCATCTACAGCAGAACATGGGAAGAGCATCTACAGCATATCCACCAAGCCCTCAGCACCTTGCGCCAGCACAAGCTATATGCTAATTTAGAGAAGTGCTCATTTGTCATGGAGAGGGTTCAATATCTGGGATACATCGTGGAAAAACATGGTATTCATGTGGAGCCAGCCAAGATTCAAGTCATCCATGATTGGCCAACCCTGAAAACTCTCACAGCTTCTTAGGCCTTGCAACTTCTATTGCAGATTTGTGTTGGGATTCTCTAATATTGCTTGGTCCCTTAGCCAGGTGACCAAAGGGGGATCTAAGGCCAAGTTCAACCAGTCCAAGCCGCAGCAACAAGCATTTGAGGAGCTAAAGAAATGCTTATGTTCGGCACCTTTCCTTGCCTTACCGGATCTGCAACAACCCTTTGAGATTGAAACATATGCTTCAGACTATGTTGTTGGTGCAGTCCTCACTCAGCATGGCCATCCAGTGGCATATCACAATGAGACACTTTCAGATACAGTCCGCAAGTACCCCACCTACGACAAGGAAATGTATTCCATTGTCCAATCCTGCCGCTATTGGAAGCATTACATCCTTGGAAAAGAGATAGTCATCCACAATGATCACAAGCCCCTTTAGTTCATGCAAAACCAAGGGAAGTTACAGAATGACCATCACCATAAGTGGTCCACTTACTTGCAACGATTCCACCTGAATATTAAATATAAGAAGGGTAGCACCAACCGAGTTGTTGATTGCCTTAGTCGGCCTCTAGTAGCCTCACTTACCATAGTGCTCCACTCTTGTGGCCATGATACCTCAGGGTGGCCTCAACTATATAGAAGTGATCCTGAGTTTTATCCCATATATCGAGCCCTATGTGCAGGAACATCCGTAGCAGACTTTCATCTTTAGGAAGGCTTGCTATGCCACTTGAGCCATCTTTGCATTCCTTCAAGTGAACGTGCGAAACTGATTTGGTAAGCTCATTATAGTCGAGTGGCAGGGAACTTTGGCCCTGAAAAGACAGTGGCCATATTGCATAAGTATTTTTATTGGCCTATGCTCTAACAAGATGTCAATCGATACATAATATCCTACACTTCATGTGCCATCGCAAAACCTTCCATAAAAAATCAGGGGTTGTACACCCCTCTGCCCACTCCTAATGGGCCATGGGAATCCATGTCCATGGATTACATGTCTGTACTACCTTCAACCAAGCATGGAAACGACTGTGTGTTTGTGGTCGTGGATCGTTTCTCTAAAATGGACATTCTAATAGCATGCAAGAAGAACGTCTCTGTTGAAGCCATTGCTAAGCTCTTCTTTGAGCATGTTTGGGTTCATTTCGGGCTCCCACAGACTATCATTTAAGATCGGGACAGTAGGTTCCTAAGCACTTTCTGGTCCAGACTATGGTCATTGATGGATACCAAGCTCACCAAATCAACTTCCTTCCACCCCCAAACCGATGGACAAACAGAAGTAGTCAACAGGATGATTGTGCATATTCTGAGAATGTACAATTCTAAACATCCCCGCACATGGAATGAGAGCCTTCCTTATGTTCAAAATAGCTATAATAGAGCCCTTCATAGCTCTACTAGCCACAGCCCTTTTCAAGTGTGTCTGGGGTTCCAACAACTCGCACCAATTGATGTATCTCTTCCCATTGCATCCACACGTGAGGAATATTCCCATGCTCAGACCGAGGTTGCTAAGGCCACTATATTTGTTGAACGAATCCAACACATCCGCCAACCGGTCCATGAAATTTTGGAAAAGGCCAACACTAAGTACAAGCAGCAAAGAAAGGCCTTTGTTGGTATAATTGGCATCCCAAAGGAGTGGCACATCCATATCACTCACTACTTGGGGTAAGTACTCACTAAAATATACAGTGGATTGATATAGAATATACCCTTCAAACATCGATCCTTCTAGACACGATCTATGTCTAAGAAAGACCTTTAATGATTTCAAGTTCCCCTCCACCAACCACATTGACCTTGTGTGCACAAGTCCATATATTTCAATCTCTTCCACTAGGTGTATCAAGTAGTGTTCCCATGCCTTGAAAAAGGTTGGAGGCAGATACTTTTTCATCTCACACATAAGTTGGGGAATTTTCCTTTTCCAATACCTGATATCTTCCTTATGTCTTTCTTTAGATGACAACCACCTACAAGTGCAGTGAAACTTGATGTGTTAACATTCAAATATATAAGACAATAAAAGCAAGTATTAACCCTCTATACAATCAATATTAATTCAGCTATAACTTTATACATATCTCATGTACTTGTTGAGATCATAAATAACCTTCCTAATGTTGTTGTCAAAGCTATTAAGCAAAGTTAGAGGTAGGACATATTGCAACAAGGATGCAATGCATATTACTACAAATAACGTATATACCATTACATATAACTTAAATAGAGATAAACATGAAATAATAAAAAATAATGTATATAACATAAAATAAATAAGGTTGAACCTTGATACATGTATGCCAATCATGAGTTTTGTCCCCACGCTAAATTTGCCTTGCATTTTCAATATATTACTTATGTTTGAAGCAAACCCATTGGGAAATTTTATCTTCTGTACAACTTCTTTTACAATCGCACTCTCTTGCTCAGTTAATAACCATGGGAGATTGGTGGAATTCCCACTACGCTAGTTTTGATTCAAAATTTGCAATGAGTTGGATTCTTGAATGTCACTAATAATTTTTGCAATTTTTTCCTTGTTATTCCTCCCATCTATATTTTTCCACAAGCGCTCTATGACATTCTTTCCAATATGCATTGTGTCGAACAAATGAGCTACTTGTAGGTGCTCATAGTATGGCAGCCAATTAAATTGGGCATAATATTGTTTCAAACCCCGTGGAAGCTTACCGTGGTGATGACCTTTGAGAAGTATCAATGACATATTAATATTTTATACTAATCATGATTATAAGTATCATGAAAATATATAAATAAAAACAAGTGACCAAGAATGAAGTAATTAGCTACAAAAAAATATTGCTTACCATGGATCTTTTGAAATGCTTTTTTCCATAGTTGAGGCATAATTCTTCACGACCTTTTTCTAGTCTCTTCCTTTCCATTGAAGTCATTTTTTTCGGTAATGTGATACCCATGGTCCTTATGGAGAAAATATCTAAACTCAATGTATGTACCTCATTTCCTAAACTCCTTGAACCCCTAGATACTGTTCTTGGACCACATACTAGACATGCATATTTTCCCTTTGTTTGAATCCCTGCAATTTATGGAATAGTGTTAACATATAGAATTATGTATATTATAAAAATAATTGCATAATAAATGATGCATAGAGATACATGGGAACTTTACGTACCACAGAAATGTGTAAGACTAGGTGCATCATAAACTTTCCATGTAAGTATTCCATGGAACTGAAATTGTTTTTGGCCTATAGGTTTGGAGATGTCATACATACTAATACTAGACCATAATTTTAAAAGTTCGTCTATAAGAGGCTCAAGATATACATCCATATATTTAACTTGTAGTCATTTAAAAAGTAACATACATGGTTAATAAGTTCTCATGCATGCAATAACACGAAAAGATGATCTATTATATTATGTTAGCATTCATAAAAATAAGTACCTGGGACAATTAATTACAAAATGATGTGCTCCCTTTTAATTTCCATCCATGAAGGAAGGTTATTGTTTATAACAAAGACTGTCCAAACTGAGTAAATGGTTTCGATCTCTCCAAATGGGTTAACACCATCAGCTACCAATGAAAGTCTAACATTACGGGATTCTTATTTAAAAAATGGCCATCTTTCAACAATGTCTCTGAATGCATAACCATCTCCATGCATTCGCATGATTCCATATTCATTCATGTGTTGTGCATGGTAATCCATAAATTCTACAATGTTTTTACACTTGGACAATCATTGAAAATATGGAATTATTAGGATATGGAAAAAAAATTGTGGGGGCACCTTATTTGTTACCTGTAGATCAATATGATATCTACTAATTCCATATTCACGACACTTATTCTTTGATGCATGTTGTCTGTAATATATGATATGATCATTGGGACATGCATCAATTAAGTTATACTCCATTCCTAAATCTTTCCAAATGACACACATTTATCTGTATGTGCGAGGTAAAGTATTTGATGGTGGTAAAAGAGTATCACCTAACAGCCTAAATATATATATATATATATATATTAGTTGAAAAATCATAATTATTGACTAATAAATGACATAAATATATTTGAAAAAAAGAAATTGGAAATACAAAAATCAAATCCTTGCATACCTTAACAATTGTGTCATTGATGTGTTTGAAATACCAATCATGAATTTCAAGTTAACTAGCACCAAAAGAGTTGAGAGAAGACTTGCCTTTGAGTCTTTGTATATAACTATTTTTTCCTTGTCAATAAGAGGCACATCATGAATGTTTTCATACGCCTCATCCGTAGGTACATTCTCATCCATGGCAACAAATGTGTCATGGATCAACTTATTAATCCCTTAATTCTCAATAATATTGTGGTCATTTTATTTCATTAATATATCAACCTCAATGTCATTTCCCTCGGCACCTCGAGTACTGTGAATTATAGCAAGTGGGTTTGCAAGCGTCGGTGGTCTTTTCTATGCGGTATTTTTCAAAAAATATAACCAATTAGTATTGAAATATCGATCAATAATAAGAGTATTGCAAAAATGAGAAAAAATAAAAATTTTAATCACTTACCAGGGGATGATATTGGTTTCCCCCTTCCAAGTGCCCACACTCTGAGCAATGTTTTGTTGTTGTTTCCCTGACAACTCTTCTTCTTTTCATTCCTCTACATATCGTACAAGGTTAAGAACATTTTCCATTGCCTATTATAGCTTCAACATTGAAGGGTTGATTTTGATCATTTGCTGGAACATCATTTCTTCTATTACAGTATACAAAATCAATAGTTTCCTGCATAACGGAAAGTTGTTCATATATGATAGCAGACCAGGGAACAATATTGTCTAGCATTGTGCTTTGTTTCAATAAAATACATTATCAAGCCACCAATAGAAGAAAAAAAAAAATCAAATCATTAAGCCAATAAAAAAATTAATTCAAAAGTGGGTATCATTGATCAAAAAATATCTACCTATAAGCATAGGTCTCCTCCCTCCAAAGTCCTTTGATGAATTATTCTTACCGAATTTAACCAAAAAACCTAAATACATGTTATGTCCAAATCTGTTTATGGTTTTTCCTAATTGATCCAGAAAAAAAAAAAATACCCTCGGCATCACATCGCTTAAGCGATAATAGGAAAAACATGTCTCTTAAGAGACATCCCTTGTAATATCCCCAAATATGGATTCAAGGATATTAACTAAGTCACAACAATTTTAAATCATGAACTTGCAAAACTGAAACTAGTCATGGATAAACTAGACTTGGACACTGATAAACCTTTGAAGGGCTTGATGGTTGGAAAATTTCATATCTGCAAAATGTATTTGGGAGTGTGAAGAAGTAAGAACATCATATTCAAGGAAATCTTAAAAGTCCTATGCACAATTTAATGGGGCCATTTGTGCTTCGACAATAGCTACCGTTGAAATCTACACAAGGCTTCCCAGGCACACCAGCATATGCATACTAGACCATAAGCTTAAACTTGAAATAAACCAGAGGTGGATAACAGGTCAATTAACCCCTAATATACCTTTGCACAAGAGCTACTGATGTTTTTGGAGGATGAAGCAGTGTTTGGAATTCAAAAGGAGGAAGAGTGTTATGTAGGATTGCTCAGCTAGTTTATTTACAGGTTCTCCCAAACATGAAGAGAAGGACACGAATTATTAGCCTGATGATTGGATTGAATTCATTAATTTCCTAAGGACCTATGATGACTGAAAGAACCGAAAATGAGCATCCAGATAAATTTTAATTAAAAATAATGAAAAACTAGTTAAATATAAATGCACAATGAGCTAGTCTTGAGAAATATGAGCTCAAACAGCCTCTAAGGCTCTCAAAATATTCTTATAATATGTAATATGAATCAAACATGAAATAAAAATCAGAATAAAGAAATAAATGAGCTTATTAATCAATGAACGGAAGTTTCATAGCTCAGACATTACCAAGAGTCATCAATTCTTGGATTTTTACAATGATTGGAGAAGAATGCTCAGAGAAGAGTAAGAAGGAGAAGTGTAATCACTGAATCTTATATGTAGGATTAAAATGAGATGATGGATTATCATGGGAGGTTCACTGAGCTTCAGGGCTGCTAATAGGGCACATTCACCAAACTAGATAGAAAAGCAATGGCGCGTTCTTTACAGCTGGAACCCCTGGATCTAGTAAAATGGCCATAACCTGCTCATCCAGACACCCTTTTTGATGAAACAAAAAGTGTTTCCTACTGGAAAAAATTCTATGGACACAAGGGAATAGGTCTCAAGTTCTATAAATTATCATAAACGTTGAAACCAAAACCTCCATTTCGGCCCTTCAACACTGTTTCTACTGAATGAATGAGTTGAACCGCACAACAAGAACACCAACCATTGGATCAAAATTCAGGACCTACAATAAGATCAATGATGAAGATTTGATTTCATCATCCTCTTATAATAAGTAGGGGAACATCTCCCATCTTGGACTAGGGGAACATCTCCCAAGTCACAAAGGAAAAATTGCACTCAATCCAATTCTCCAACTGTCCAAAGATGGGAAAGTGGTGCACACTTCTTATTTAATAGACTTGAGGTGGCTTGTGGATCAAGTAAACTAAGCTAAGGCACCCTCATGGAGTGGATAATTATGGCTTGTTTTCTGCTTTTGCTTTTGCTTTTTCTTTTGCTTTCTGCTTTCCTTTTCCTTTTGCTTTTTCTTTATCCTACTTTTTCCTGCTTTTCTACCTTATCCTGCTTTTCTTCCTTATCCTACTTTGTCCTGCTTTTTTTCTTATCCTTCTTTCTTCTTTTATTTTCTTTTCTACTTTACTTTTCTTTTCCTAAGCTTTACTGATTTCCTGCCTTGTGCCAGCTTTTCCTTATTTTTCTTGTTTTCTTAGCTTTAACTGTTTTTATATTTTCTTCTTTTACAATCCATCTCTTAGTCAAAGCTCATCCTCTAATGTGCCCTAGTGAATCATTATCCACTTTATTCATTAAAAATAAATATTCATTAATGAGAAATATCTTCCACTAAGTGCATTTCAAACTTAAGAAAAAAAACTAATACCTCCTAACTAATTAATGCCTTAAAACTTAACCCCTCATTAAATAATTATTTCTAGTCTGTCACTAGGATCCATGGGGTTTGATCTTCTTCATGGTGCTGACAAAATGGGAACATGAAAGTCCTCCCCTCCCAAGTTTGCTTTTCCTCAAGCAAGAAACCAACTCCAACCATCCATAAATCCAACGAGTGACTTCACTCCTCAAAACATCTTGTTGATTGTCTAGAATTGGAATCCTCAATTCCAAGCAAAATAACAAAGATCCACCATGTTTCTGCTACACCATTCTAATATAATTTATTCTGCAATAACTAAGTTCCAGGATCCCACTGTTTATGCTACATGTCTCCCGATGGAACTGTCACTTGTGGAAAGTTGTCATTCCAAAGAATTCCAAGGTCCCACCGTCTCAACTGCATTCTTCCAAACACCAGGATCAACAAGAAGAATATATCATCATGGAGGATGTCTAGATCACTCCACCATACTGGAAGTTCATCACTTCCAATGCAAAACCAAACCTCTATGAGTCCCTTCAACCAAATATGAAACTTCTTATGTTCTATGTGCAAACCAGCACAACGACTCACATCACTGCTAGCCAATGGACATAGGTGGAAATCCCATGTCCATACAAGTATATTGTAATCATCACATAACAGCCATAAATGCCTATACAACTGCTCACAAAAAATGAATGATATGTGCATAAACTTTCCATTAATGCAAGCAACAAACTTACCTCTTGGAGTACTCAAATACCTCATGTATCTATCCATCCAATCAATGGATGAATGCATACTCCATCTTAGTGATCTGGATGGAAAGCTTGTAGATTCCCCATCTACCATCTTCTCTCTGGTGTAACAACTCTTTACACTACTACTTGTCCTACCTAACTAGATCAAGTGGAAGTCCCCTGCATTGCTATGCATGATGGAGACATCAAATAGATGCATTTGTTGTTTCTCATCAAACTGGTAAGGGATAGGTGCATTTTTCAAACCCCAAGGTTTAACCATAAAACCATCAATAAAGTGTGCAGGAGCCTCCTTCTCCTCATGTGGCACCAAAAGAAAGAATACCTTTACCCAATATTCATCCCTATGTGTGTTGGCTGCCATATGTGTGTGTGATGGGGAATGGTGAACCAACTCTCTGTAACAGTCATCCATCATGGTTGGCTCAACTGACATGAGATCATGCGCCTCCTCCAAAACTATGCAAATACCACCTAGAGGCAACTCATAATATCTCTAGCAATGAATGTCAGATGCTTGGTCTTCATTTTGCTTGACCTCAAACTCTCCAAGAACATGCAAATCAGATTGTACTTCATATGCCAAATGCACGCAAGTACCAAATATCAACACATTGTTGTTCCAATGACAAGGGTGAAAGTCCCATGTCCAATCACAAAGAAACTAGGCATCATCAAAAGTCCATGGATGCCCATATTTCTCACAAAAAATGTGAGAAGTCTCCATATATGCAAGCATAGATATCATTCATTTGTCTTTTCTGCCAAACAGGAAAAGAAGAGACACTCCAACCCAGTAATCCAACTGGAAATCAAGATGCTTCCCTATGTAAGTGCTCCCAATGGCTCAACTATTTTCCACTGGTCCAATGGTGAAAATCTCCATCATATGATCCACTCAATGAAGATAGGTGGAAATTCCATGAACCTCAATACATGGAGGCATCAAAGGTAGGCATGAGATTCCTCTGCAACTGATGGAAAGGGAATGGTGATGTCATTAAATCCACTGGAGTGTGGGAGCCTTCTACTCCTCTTCAGGCGCCATAAAGAAGAAACATTTGACCCAAACTTCCTCCTCAAATGACATGGAATCAGTAGAAGGAAATCATGTAGGATCATGGACCAAAATATGCTTACTACAAACCTCATACATCAAGCTAATGATGGCATCAACTCCATCAAAGGTTGGTCCATAAAACATGAGCTCTTCTAACTCCTCAATGGAGGAATGACTCACTCCAAGAAAAAGATCAGTTTCACTATGGTAGAGAGTATGTGCTTGGAACTCATCATATGCATCCCAAAAATTCTGAAGCACATGCATGTCATCCTTCACCTCATGAACGACCATCTCATGAGGTTCCTCCATAGTACTTTGAATGTCCTCAAATAGAAGAGAATGGATGAATTGAATGTAGGAGGGAGTATGTGATATCTGCAACTCCTGGTGAAGTTGCTCTATATCTATCTTAGATTCCAAGAGGACACTTTGAGTGCTTCTCAAAGAATCTTGGGTGGCCATCAACTCTTCACTGAGCTTGCAAATATCTTCATCATCCTTCAAGGATGCTCCCTCCAACATATGAACAAGCTCATACAAATAATCTCTCTCAGAAAGCATATGTGTAAAATTACCTTGGATTGTAGTCATTGCTTTCCAGATGTTCTCCATCCCTTCAAGGAAATATGAATCTTCCAATGAAGCATCCCTCCAACAAGACTATGACACAGAAACATGTGTGTCATGGATAATGTGCAAGGCCTCCTTGAACTTCCTTTAGCTCATCTTGAGTGACCTTTCAAAAGGAGAAGGTTGAGAGGGAACCTCCTCGTCATCAATTAGTGGATCAACCTGATGAAGCTCTTTTGGTGATAGTAAGATCGATCGTGGAGTCTTTTCCTTGACTGCAAGGACTTCATCTTCTTCAAATTAAGTAGGATTTGTACTTGCAGTATTCTTCTCAAGTGGTATATCTATGTCACCCACATAGAGAAGAGGACATCCATTAGTATATTTATCCTCAAAATCGGGCACCCATCAGTAGTTACCTATTCATATCATCCATTAGTAGATGCTTCTTTATAGCCTGAGAAACCATCAATATATTCCTCTTCTTGGCATCCTTCCATAGTTACCTTTTGATCCATATCTGAATGATCCTTATCAGTATCAGTGGTGGCTTCTTCATGCTTAAAACCCTCATCAGTAAGGATTGTACCTTCATATTCTTCATATGGATTATTGTCATTGTGCTTTTTCTCCTTCAAGCTAGTTGATGCATCTTGATCCTTAGTAGTCTTAGCATCAAGATTATTGGATACTCTGTTTGAAGAGAATATGAAAAGTCTCTTCATGCTAGAAATAATGGCATCCAATGAGGCTTCACTTTCGATTCCTCTTTCATCTTCTCTTTCTGGAGTAGTAGTGCAAATTGAATTCCTGCTCTTCAATGATTCCTCATCTGCATTCTTAGGACAAAATCCATACATGTAATAAATATATTCTTTGAAAGAAATATCTTTATGTATCTCTTCCCTTAAAGAAAGATACTCCTGATAGCATCGAGGCATGTTTTCACATGCTTATAACATCTTTACTAAATAATTATTAGGATTAACCATTGGTGGTTCATCCCTTTGGTCTTAACTTTCCATTTTTTTCACTAAAGTAACGATTCTCATCGCGTGGTAATCCTCCGTCTATGTACATGGTTTCTTCTTCCTCATCCTAGTCAAATTCTTCTTCACTAAACATGGACATGGCTGTAGATTCTTCACATTGAGAGCCTTCTTTCCATAGGATTAGAGGAAAGAGATTGGATACCATTGTAATATCCCCAAATATGGATTCAAGGATATTAACTAAGTCACAACAATTTTAAATCATGAACTTGCAAAACTCAAAGTAGTCAATAAAACTAGTCACGAATAAACTAGACTTGGACACTACTAAACCTTTGAAGGGATTGATGGTTGGAAAACTTCAGAGTTGAAAAATGTATTGGGGAGTGTGCAGCAGAAATAACATCAAATTCAAATCCAGTTTCAGATTCCTATGCACAATGTACTAGGGCCATTTATGCTTCGACAACAACTACCACCGAAGTCTACACAAGGCTTCCTCGGTAGACCAGCATATGCATACTAGACTATCCACTTACAATTGAAATAAACCAGAGGTGGATAAAAGGTCAATTAACCCCTAATATATTGTTGGAAAAGAGTAACTAATGTTTTGGGAGGATAAAGTAGTGTTTGGAAGTCAAAAGGAGGAAGAGAGATATGTAGGATTACTCGGCTAGTTTATTTACAGGTTCTCCCAAACAGGAAGAGAAGGCCACCAATTATTAGTCTGATGATTGGATATAATTCATTACTATCCTAAGAACCTAGGATGACTGACAGAACCTAAAATGAGCATCCAGATAACTTTTAATTAAAAATATTGAAAAACTAGTCAAATATAAATGCACCATGAGCTAACCTTGAGAAATATGAGCTCAAACAGCCTCTAAGGCTCTTGAATTATTATTTTGATATGTAATATGACTCAGAAATGAAATAAATAGTATAATCAAGAAAGAACTGATCTTATTAAGCAATACACAAAATTTTCATAGCTCATACATTACAGGGAGTCATCAATTCTTGGAGTTTTACAATGATTAGAGAAGAATGCTCAGAGAAGAGTAAGAAGGAGAAGTGTAATAACTAGATATGATATGTAGGATGAAAATGACCTGATGGATTCTCATGGTATGTGCACTGAGCTTCAGGGATTCTCACAGGGCGCATTCACCAAACTAGATAGAAAAGCAATGGTGCGTTCTTTACAGCTTGAACCCCGAGATTTAGTAAAATGGCCATAACTTGCTCATCCGAAATCCTTTTTTGTTGAAAAAAAAAGGTGATTCCTACTAGACACGATGCTACGGACACAATCGAACAAGTCTCGAGGTCCTTAAATGCTCAGAAAATTCAAAACCATAACCTCCATTTATGCCCTTCAACACTGTATCTATTGAATGAAGGAGTTGAATCGCACAACGAGAACACCAACCATTGGATCAGAATTCAAGACCTACAATAATATCAATGATGAAGACTGGATTTCATCATCCTCTCTGAAGAATAGGGGTCACATCTCTCAACTTGGACTAGGGGCACATCTCCCAAGTCACAAAGGAAACATTGCACTCAATCCAATTCTCCAGTTGTCAAAAGATGGGAAAGTGGTGCGCACTTCTTCTTTAATATGTTTTAGGTGGCTTGTGGAGAAAGTAAACTAAGCTAAGGCGCCCTAATGGAGTGGATAAGAATGGATTTCTTTCTGCTTTTTCTTTTTCTTTTTCTTTATGCTTTCCTTTTTCTTTTGCTTTTGCTTTTGTTTTATCCTGCTTTTGCTTTTCTATCTTGATTTTTCCTTCTTTTTTGTCTTATCCTTTTTTTCTTCCTTATACTACTTTTTCCTGCTTTTCTTCCTTATCCTACTTTCTGCTTTTCTACTTTACTTTGCTTTTCTTGAGCTTTACTACTTTCTTTCCTTGTGCCAATTTTTCCTTCTTTTTCCTGCTTTCTTAGCTTTAACTTCTTTTATCTTTTCATTTTTTACAATCCATCTCCTAGTCAAAGCTCATCCTCTAATGCGCCCTAGTGGATAATTATCCACTTTGTTCATTAAAAATAAATATTCATTAATGAGAAATATCTTCCATTAAGTGCATTTCAAACTTGAAAAAATAAAATTAATACCTCCTAACTAATCAATGCCTTAAAAATTAACCCCTCATTAATTAATTAATTCTAATATGTCATTAGGATCCATGGGGTTTGATTTGTTTCATGGTGCTGACAAAATGGGAACATGACATCCCTGAAATATGTCGCTTAAGTGGCACTTGTTTTCTTTTTTCCTTAAAAACATATGAAAATGGTGTCTATCCAACGGTAAAAAAATGGTTTTTGATTTTTGACATCGGTCTAAATGTCGAATTCCCCCCCAAATGTATTAGTGTGCATATCACTTTGCATCCTTCTCCAAGCATCTTGGGATATGTGGTAGGTACTTTTAAACAATTTCATTACAGCCATCATTCTACCATAGACATTATATTAATGAATATGTAAGCTAGTTTGTTGTGGTCATAGAGAAAACCTATTAGTTGAGACAAACAAAGTTCGCTCACACATAAATTATCTAGAATTTCGGAAATATAAAGTAATCCATAATAATGTTTTGAATAAATGTATAAAATGAATGAGACGATTACAATGAGAATGAGGGCCTGTATAAATACCCATGCAAGGGTTCCCTTTCATAAAGAGACATGACCTTTCATCGAGAAGGTATCTCTTGATTACATATTAGTTTATTGAATATTCAAAGCCCTTAAGGAAAGTAAAGATAGAATGCTGATGGAAATTATATATGTGTTGGATATTAAGAGTGGTGTTATCATACAAAGGCCAAAGCAATTCCTCATTTTCTTGAAGAGACACAAAGCATGTGGATTATCAAATATTAAGTAAATATGAGTAATTACAAGTATATGGTGCAGATATAAACCAACTACGACGACGAAAATTATTACCAACTATTGTGATATTATATCTGAAGTGTAGGATAAATTTACAAAATTGATTGTTACAATTTTTAAAGAAATGACAACTATTTCTTATTCATATGGTGAAAGAAGACTTTTATAAAACTTAAAACAAATTCTTGTAAATGTTATATACCATGAAATATTACTAGGTGTAGACTATGTAGATACACTGATTAGAGAACTTAGAGATGTTTGGGACCCTTTGTTGTGCAAATTTGACTCGTATCACCTTTGTGTGTACATATCCCATGCAATCCTCTCTTCTCCCTTTAAGATAATGCATTGATTGTCACTTTATTCTCGTGACCTTCAGAATCAATCAATTATCGCAAGTGAAGAAGGAACATAAACATTGCATATCCTTTTTATGCATAATGAAATAAGGTATGTGAATCTAAGTTGAAGATGGACATGGGAGCAATATGGACATTTTCAAGAAATGTGAAATAAGAATGTGTGGGATATTGAAGTTGGTATTATGATTATTGCTCTTCATTTTGATGATTAGATGTTCCATCCATTTTTTTTATAAGGGTTGATACTTTTTTTGATACGTGGGAAGCTATAATGAACCTCAATTTTACACTATTCTTGTAAATCCTACTTGAATGTGTGGACCGTCAAATATAAACCAATTGATACACATGATGGCAACATATTCACATTGAAATTCAAATCTAGGTCATTATAATGGACATCGATTCTTTAAATAAACAAGAAAACTCTCTTAACCATAACTTACTACATTGCTTAAACCAATAAAATATGTGAAAATATGCTTAAAAGATTCTATAGATGACCCTCTTGAAATAAATAAAGTTTATTATAATGGAAAACAATGAGATTTTAAATTTTAAATAACATGTGAACTAATCTGGTATAAATAAAAAATATGAAAAAATTAAAATCAATAGATCTATGACCCTTGAAGTATGTTAGGATGGAAAACAATGAGATTCTAAATTTTAAATAGTATATGGATTAATCCATGAATAATTTAAGATAAATAAAATAAATTGGAGATTGAAGAAAATTTGCCTCCGCTAAGATTGAATTAAGGAGGTTCACGTATAGATTGAGTGCTCTACCACTGACCTATAAAGGTTAAGTGTGAATTATGGAAAATCTGTTTTAAATATATAGACAAAGTATATATTTAGGTCACATAAAATTAATATAGCCATTTAATTTGTGGTTGGTGAAAAATATTCATATTTTATTTATTTTGATAAGAAAGAATATTTCTTTCAATCTGACAAAATATTTTACAATAAAATCAAAAACATTTACTTGATAACCTTTCTTATTATAAGTAAATGTTAGCCCGAATTTTTGGACTAAATAAAAATCAAAATGGTTTTGAGAATTGCAGAAGCCAGTTTTTAAATTCAATCTTACCATCACAATTCAATAAAAGACGGATGCTCGAGCATTTCTCCAATGTTTTGATTTTTCAAATATAGAAACAGAATGTTACTCATTACAATTAAAACCACAAAGACCCATTACAAACATGAAGTTAAATAACGTCAGCTTGATATGGAATTTTTAAGGTAATAAACCATTCAATGTACATGATGCATGCTTGTTTTTGAAAATCATGGACGGTTCTCAGTTAACGTTGCAATGACCCGTGTTATGTGTCCAAGAACAATGATGTGCACCGCTGGAAATTCCTTTCTTTCCTCGCTATTTTCTTCTCCAATTTTACTATGTTAGTAGCGTTGAGCCTTTGTTGGTAGAGATAAGAGTTTTGTTGTGATGGAGGTGATTGGATGTGTTAGTAGCGTTGAGCCTTTGTTGGTAGTGATAAGAGTTTTGTTGTGAGGGAGGTGATTGGAAGTTGGTAGCGTTGAAAGTTATTGGTAGTGATAATAGTATTATTGTGAGGGTGGTGATTGAATGTATCTATAGTTTAATATTCCAGGTTATGGATATTTTTGGTGATAAGGCTTAAGTGGTTGGATATTAAGTGTAAAAAGGATGTTGAAAATTGGTACCACCTCACACTTAAAGTAATGGACACTCATTTTTGTTTTATGTGTAAATAAAGTTGGAAGTTGATCATTTCAACTATTTTACAATGGAGTAAGTTAATTGGTGGAAAAACTCAACCACTTTTCAATTGAAATTCTTCAAATTCACACTTAGAGGGGTTTTGGCCTCTTGCTATAGTAGAGGCATTCAAGTGTGTTGAATCCACTATTACATTAAAAGCAACAATTTCATCAGGATTTCTATGATGGCATATTGGAAAAGGTCAAAAGTATACAATGTTTAGCCTTCTTACTATATATGAGTGGGGGGGGGTGTGGATTGCACCAAAAAATGTTGAAAATGTAGAATGTTGTGAATTATAATTTTTTTTTTTATGAAAAAAATAGTGAGGAAATCCAAGAGATGCTTCCCTACATTAATGGATTTCAATTTCGTTAAGTAAAATTAAATTATGTTAAATGACATGTTTTTTTGTACAAATAGATAACGATCTATTTTAAGGATGGGAAGAGTTTTTAACTAAAAATTATAAAAAAAAATAGAGGGTTGTGCCAATAGTTTAGGTTGTGAAACTTGTTACATTTTAAATTATCTTCTCTAATGAGCTAGCAACCTACATATTAACAGCAAAGTGATTGATAAGAACTAAAAGACATATAATTAAACATACATTGTCATATCAATGATTCAAATCCAAGACTTTCATATCAGAAAGTAGACCATTCTTGTCATGATCCTACCACAAACAATCTAGTGTGCCCTTTACCACTCACTTGCATACATTGTTGCAAACTAGGCACTTGATTATCAATTATTTGTGGAAGAAAATAATGGTCTAACACAACTACTTTAGTCATTCTCAAAATAATCTATCATGCATTGAATCTAACATATTGCATTTTAGTATTTCTTTTAACATGATGTTCTGTTCACAATTTTTCCACATCATCAACTTATTTGATGAAAAGTATCTCAAAGAATATATTTGCATCAATATGTAATTGCTATTTCCATGGATGAGATAACATCATATGTCCATATTTGCATAAAAAATGAGTAAATATTCGTCTTAAATCCATAATTTATATCCTTAATGGATATAAAATCTATTGGAGATGCTAATCAATATTATGTTTATGGTGTCACCAAAGGTAATAATGGTTTTTTATACTAACATTATAATAATTTTCACTCTTGCTTCATCGGATTAGTTGCACTCTTCCATTACTTTTCATCCCGAGATAGAAATTCCCTTGGAAAATCAAAACCACCCCTCTATCCCCTCCAATTTAGCAAACATGTTCTATTTGGATTCACTTCCTTACCAATGCATCCATTCTACATTGCACCGATTTGGATTTCCAAATGGATGCATTGCTCCTCCCATCTACCCATTCATTCCTTATGTGTCAAAAATCAAAGTGGAGTAATATGATTCTCATTGGAAAAAGAAGATAGCCTTTAGTAGACATAGCCTATCATAACATCCTATAAGTTTACAAGTTTACAAATTAAGGCTAGTATTATTTGGTAGTCTACGACATTACTACCCAAACCGTGGATACAAGTCATTTCATTGGATTTCCGCCACTCCATAAGACCATTGCAAATTATTAGATATTGAGAACTACAAAGCTTGATTAGCTCAATACCAAACAAATTCTCGACCAAGTCTTCAAAGTTTCTTTTGTATCTAGTAGCTAAAACAAGGTCCTCATCCAAACTTGCAAGTTTGGGGTTAGAATAATTGCTTAAGATTATAACTTGCTTAGTTTCTATTATGGCGTTCAAATCTCCTATCAAGAGGATATTGTTGTTATTTCTTAGCTGGAAATATCCTCTTCCAAGTCATTGTAAGAACAATTTTTATCTAAATTTAGTTTTTATAAAAAGTAGAATTAACACGTGCAACATAGCATATAAAAAAAAGTATTCTTTATAATTTATGTCTCATATCCCTTTATGATAAGATCTTATATATATATATATATATAATCAAGATTGAAGATGCGGGGGGGGCGTTCCAAACTTCGGGGAGTTTCGCATTTTTTTTGTCCTGCGCATTTTCCTACTCTTTCACTGAGGATGATTTTTGCACCTGTGATGACACAATTTTCCTTTTACGTTCAGATTCAAGCGAAGGGACTATGGATCGTTTTTCTGTTAATTACTTGTGTGCTTTTACTCTCGCAATCATGATCCTATATGAAGTGGACTATCATTCCTTATTGCCCGAGGTGCCGATTTTCCTCCATAGTACAGACGACATGACCTCTAAGGAGTCGCAGAATGATTTTTCGTCTCACATGAGGGAATCGACAACTCATGATCCTCCTTTTACACCTGCACTAAACCCTCTTGTTACTGGAACTACAAGAATTAATGCAGTACACCTTCACAAGAAAGGAGCCCATTCTAAAAAAGAACCTACCTCTTTATCCATTCAGAAAAGACATTGGTTTAAATGAAGTTCCCACTTACTTGTGTCAATATTTAGTTGGTTGCTTCTACGGGAAAAAAGTTGGTGTACATTCTTTAAAACTCTGGATGGAATAAAACTGGAAGCCTATCCTCAGTATTTTGCCACAATTCCACATCCTATCCCATGGATGGATACTGTTCAAAGTAAATTTAGTTGAAGACAGTAAGCTCTTACTGGGGAAATCTTGGAACTGGGGACCTTTTGGTCTAATTCTAAAAAACAGGAAAGTCGATTTTGCGGCCTCCAGAGAACCTCACAACTTGCAAAAAATCTGGGCTATTCTCCCTGGTTTACCTATGTTTTTTTGGCAAAAGGAAATTTTGGAAGCAATTGGTAACAAAATTGGCAAGTTCATATCCCTCGAAGAAAACTGGGAGAACAAAATTGATAGAAGATGTGCAAAAATTCAAATCGAACTCGACATCAGGGATGGACTTTATGAGGAAATTCTTTTAGAATTGAACGGTAGCACTTGGAAACAACATCTAAATTATTGGAAAATTCCGTTCCGTTGTTTCGCATGCCGCTGGTTGGTCACATTGCAAAGGAATGCACGTCTACTGAGAGCTACATTCCTCATAAAAAAGTATGGGTAAGGAAGACTTTACAATCTGGCGCCATTAGCAAGGACGTGAAAAAATTTGAAGAGGATTCGACATCTCCTTCAGGCCTTCGAGAGAGCATCGCAACTTTCATCTCTCCTCTCCCTGATCCGAGTAAGTCTCTTCCATTCCCTCTAATGTCCTCTGAGTCTCTGTTTTTTTCTACTGATAACCTCAAAATTGAAGACTTCTCTATGGTCCCTTCTCCTCCCGTTCCAGAACCTGCTCTTGACCTTCCTCCTTCACAGTCTCCTTCTCAGATTTCCGGTCTTTCATCGAAACCTGCTAGGTCCATTCTGGACCCTCATTCCCCTGTTATGTCCTTTATGCCAGTTAAGGTCAAAAAACTTACCTTTATTAGGTGATCCCTTTGCCACAAAAGGTGGTCTACCTCTTAATTTTGTTCCAAAAATCGCTCTAGGCAGAAAGTCACAAATCTCTAAAGCACAAAATCAAGCAAAACAGGAGGTCAACTTGGGAAAATAGTCAACAATAGAAAGGTCCCTTAGAGCGTGGATGGCCCTAGAAGGGGTACATTGATGTTGTGTCTCTCTTTCAACGCCAGGGGGTTAGGGAGCTCCCCCAAGAAAAAATCCCTAAAAAGGTTGGTTTTTCTTTTAAAACCAACGGTCATCTTTATTCAATAAACAATGATGGAAGGATTAAAAGCTAAAGAAGCCATTAAGCCATGGTTACCTGGCTGGTCTTTTGCTCATCTGAATGCTGAAGGAAATTCCGGTGGTCTCCTTACAGCCTGGAGTCTAGCCTTTAAAGAAAGAAGTACTGAATTCTTAGGTAATATTTTGAAAACTAAGCTGGAAGATGTGGAAACCGGAACAATCTACTCCTTTATGAATGTTTACGATCCCTTTTCAAATAGGAAATCTTTCCGAGATACATTTTTGCGTCGGGTTTTCTTGATTCCAGAAATTTGATTTTGGGTGGTGATCTAAATTTAACCCTCTCTGAAAGTGAGGTCTGGCGAGCTCTAGCAAGAAAGAATTCTCTAAGTAACTTTTTCCGGTTCATTTTTGAAAGTAAGGGATTGGTAGATGTTCAACCTTCAAATTTAGAACCTACTTGGAGGAACAATCGTTCAGGACCACATGCCATCTCTAAGCGTCTGGACAGGTTTATGGTCACAGAAGATATTTTGGGTGGTTCTATGATCGTCAAATCATGGGTAGATTATGGGGGTATGTCTGATCACAGGCCAATTCCCCTTTCTATAGAGAAGTCAGAAGCCCTTCCACCTTCTCCCTTCAATTTTAACCCTTCTTGGCTCTGAGAGGATGATTATAAACTTTTAGTTGAGAAGACTTGGATTCCCCTACAAAACAACTCCTCAGCCTCCTTCATGAAACAATTCGCAGATAACATCATCAGAACGAAAAAGGAATCCAAGAAGTGGGAGAAAACAGACAAAGAGAGACAACAGACACAGCTAAAAGAATTGGAAGCAACTTTAAAGGCGATCTACTCACAAAATAGCTCAAGAATTTTTTCATAGGAAGAACTGAATGAAGTTAAAAGGTGCGGACTAAAGAGGGAAGAGTCTCTAGATAACAAAGAAAAACTCTGGAGATTGAAGAGCAGAGCTATTTGGATAAAGGAAGGTGACAACAATACAAAAAAATTTAACAGATACGCTTCGCATAGAAAGAATATCAACTCAATACCCGTTCTAAATAATGAAGAAGGGAGCCTTTTAAGATCCTTCAAAGAAAAAGCGGAAGTTGGAAATTCTTACTTTAAGAATCTCTTCTCAGAACTAGAAGGTTGCCTGATTCAGGAGATCCTCCAAGTAATTGACTTATTCCCTTCTCTGGTCATAGATGCGATGAACTTTGATTTAACAAAAGATATGAATGAGGAAGAGCTAGAAAAGGTTGTTTACTCCTTCCACAAAAGGAAAAGCCCGGGTCCAGATGGTTTCTCCATCGAGTTCTACCAAGGTTTTTATGAGCTAATAAAATCGGATCTTCTGAAGGTGGTAAAGGAATCTCAGCAATCTGGGAAGGTACTGGGAGCTTTAAACTCTACCTTTCTAGCTGTTATTCCAAAGAAACAATTTTCTACGTCCTTTGAAGACTTCAAACCTATATCCTGCTGTAACCTTATCTATAAGACCATCTTAAAATTATTGTTCAACGCTTAAAGCCGATTTTGAGCTCCATTGTCTCTCAAGAACAATTTGGTTTCCTTTTTAACAGACAGATCCACGACGCGGTTTCTCTAGCTCAGGAGGCTTTACACTCTATTCACAAGAATAAAAAACAAGCTCTAATACTCAAGCTTGACCTCTCAAAAGCCTATGATAGGATAAGCTGGACCTTCCTAAGGCTCCTCTTAGTTAGATTAGGGGTTGCAACAGATTCTGTAAATTGGATTATGGGTTGTATCCAATCTGCCTCCTTTGCAGTTCTTAGTAATGGTTCCCCCTCTTCTTTCTTCAGACCCTTGTGTGGCCTCAGACAAGGGTGCCCTCTTTCTCCCTTCCTTTTTCTTCTAGTGGCAGATGCTTTGAGTAGATTGGTGATCCAAGCAAAAAGTTCAGGCACCTTCAGAGGAATCAGAGTTACGGAAAGTGAAGTTTTGTCTCACATCCTTTTTGTGGATGATGTGCTCTTGCTAGGAGAGGGTTCTTTAGCCAACTTTAAAGAAATGAAAAACATCCTAGATCTCTACACAAAAGCCACAAGGATGCACATTAATGTGGAAAAGTCAATACTGGCAGAAAGTTCCCTCCCTTCAATGGTTAGAAACACTCTTGCGGCTGAAATTCCATATGTGCTATGCCCTTTATCAAAAGGGTTCAAATATCTCAGTTTCATCTTAAAAGCCAACTCCTATGCTTTTAAGGATTGGTTGTATAAAAAAGTGGAGAAAAGAATTGATAGCTGGACTAACAGATTTCTCTCAAGAGGTGGCAGGTTGGTCCTGCTGAAATCCGTGATTCAAAGTATTCCAGTTTACTGGGCCTCAATCGCTTACATCCCGAAAGGGATCATTCACAAAATCCGGAAAAAAATCTTCTCTTTCCTTTGGTCATCATTCAAGAGGAAAGAAGGCATCCCACTTGTAAATTGGAAAACAGTGGCAAACTTAAAATCTCTTGGGGGATGGGGTGTAAAACAGCCTCTTCTTTTTTGTTAGTCTCTTGCAGCTAAATCTCTTTGGAGGCTAATAAAAAACCCTTTCTCCTTATGGAGCAATGTTCTCCATTCTAAATATTGTCTGAATGCTTCAATTTTCGAATGGATTAGATCTCCGGAAAAATATTATAAAAATGGTTTAATTGGCTGGAAAGCTTTTGTGCTCTCCTTCCCCCTGATTGGAGACTGGCTTTCTTGGAATATTGGAAATGGCAGGTATGTTCGAGAAGGGAAAGATCCATGGATAGGCGCAAGCAAAAACTATAAGCTTTCAGTACAGACCATCAATGCTCTCTTAGCCAAAAGGATCTTTTTCTTATCAGATGCCTGGTCCTTAATCTCTGGCAGTTGGGTATCAACTTTAGATCTTAATTTAGAAGGGATTGTAGCTGCAGAGTGGGACTCCTTCATTGGTCTTTTGGACTCTTGCTTTATAAAGCTTAGAGTAGACACAGAGGATCGTTTAGTATGGTCAAAAAATGCAACCTCAGCTGATTTTAATGCAAAACTAAGCTACTATACAAAGGCTTTGGCTTCATTCTCTGACGCTTTAGAATGGTGGTGGTTCCTGTGGAAGTCAACAAAGCCTTTGAAAACCAAGATTATTTTATGGCTAACTCTCAAAAACAAAATCTTAACTTGGGACAATCTTTTAAAGAAAGGCTGGCAAAGCCCCAGCCGCTGTGTTTTGTGTATGTCCCTAGAAGAAACAGTCTCACATTTGTTTTCACATTGTCCCTATGCACACGCCGTCTAGAAAAAAGCTTCAAAGGAACTTAAAGCTCACACTATTAATTGGGGCTCATCCCCATAAAAGATGTTTCAGTCTTGGTGGAATGATCATTCGGTAGGTTCATATAGCGCTCTTCCCTCTTCCTTTGTTTATGGCATTTGGTGGGCTCGGAATATTGCGATCTTCCAGAACCACCCTTTGAAGTATTAACTTCCATGGTTGTGCAGTGGACCAAAGAACATAAAGTCTTGGAAAAGCCCAAAAAAGACCAGAATCCTCGTCCCTTCTTCAATAGATCACTCATTTCCACGGTAAGCTCCATTTAAGTACAAGACGTCTCATTTCTATCAATGGCCCATCGTATAACACTCTGGGTTACTGGTTGCGATCTGTTAACTCTGTCGTAAGAACTCTCCACAAAACCTCCCACGTGACTTCGAGTTAGGCTTCTGATTTGCAGGGCAGCTAAAATGCACAGATATTCTCGAGCAGATCTTCAAGCAACATTACAACATTACGCAAATGAACTTCACATTTATGGAGGGTCGTTCTCCAACATACTTCTCAAGCACGGAGAATTGCTCTTATCTCCTCTGCAACAGGCAATTTTTCTTTTAGCTCTGCACCAACAACGCGGGATACTCTCAAGTAGTAGCTTCCCATAGAAGGGCGGATGTTTATCTAAGAACTCACACAAGCTGCCTCCGTTAGACTCCTTTGCAGGGCTTTGGAACCTACTACGGCTCCTCCTTCACGGCAGCGACTGTTCTTCAAGCAGTTCCCTGCAAACAACCCGAACTCAGACGTTCGCTATGCACCAGCGATCTCTTATCTCATCCTACAGGCTCACACAAGTATAAAAAATACTCAAAACAATATACTCTCATCTAAAACAGTTCGATCTCCTATCCTCTACTCCTACGAGGATACGCAATTACTCACTCTCTCTCATTATCCTGGGCATTCCCGTGAGGGAGTCAAGCCCAGACACTGATACCATATTAGGAAACTGAAACTTGCTTGATTGTCCATTGTTAACAGCATACATATTTATATTTATACAATGTGATATCAGCCATTGATCTAGATCAAGATCTAGGGCTAATTGTTCTTTCTAGACACTTCTTCCTCTAGTCAATAACTCATTTATTACAACCATATCTTTATCAACTATTCAATACCTAGAAATTAACCTACTTCCATTTCATCTTCCTATGTTACTTGTTCAACAGGTCATCATACAACAAGTATGAGTTATATATTATAACAAAAGTGAAGCTTCTCTAGCCTCCGCATCAAGGTCTGACAACTCAGTTCCACCTGTCTCCGCATCAAGATAAAGGATGGATGATTATATTAATTGCCAAGAGGTTTATGATGATTCAGAGATGTATTGATTACGGATTGATAAGAGATGAAAGTTTATAAATTAAAACTAGCATATTTCCAAATTGGGGAAATGAAATGCCGAGTAAAAAATCAATATGTTGTAGTAGCTAATTTATGTTAGAGATAGTAATTCATGAATCATCTACTAAAACTGTTAAACCATAATAATTATAACACCAAAATCATATATCAAGTGTTGATGCAAATGTCAAATGTATCTGTATCCTATCTTATCTACAACAACTGTTTCATTGTCCCATCTCTTTTATTTAATAAGAAATAAAACTTTATTATAAAAAAAAAGTGTACAACTTAGCATTCAATAATAAATAATAATAGTAAGGTCTTTCAATGTAATATATCCACCCGGATTTCCTTTGAATGCTAATTTACTCTCAAAAACTAAAAAAAAATCAATATAATTACATCAAAAAAAGATTGGAGCTACCTCTTTGTCATGTATCCATCATGTTTCCTTTGGTATTCCACTTCAAAGGGATCCAATAATATTATGATTGTTTTCCATTGGTATTACATTTCAAAGGGATCCAATAATATTATGATCATTGCTTAAAAATTAACTATAAACAATTGTTATTCAACCATAATCTATATGTACTACGGCGAGTGGATTTTAGTTCACTTTTCTTCATGGAGTGTGAAAAAGAAAGGTCTACCCTTTCTCTTAGACCGCAAAGATGGCACATAAAGATCCCAACAATTGGGTCCACATTTAAAATAACATTAACTGCATTTGATATCATTACAACACAATAAGTGTGAGAGAGAGAGTACAATCTTTGTTCTTGTACCGGGATTTATAAGAACTTTAGAAAAAATCATAGATTGGAGTAGAGACTTAGAGGTATCAAAAAGATCGTGTGATAGATTTTGGTTACTGACAGCTTTGTCTGCAGCCTGCAATGAAGACTGGCAACTCGCCAAGATTGTGATTATGAAGTGCCATGATTATAATTATTGATTTTCATGTTATGAAGCTTGATAAATTCCATTTTTTTCTATTTAATTTTATTTTCAATTTTGTTAGGATTTTTTCAGTGAAGTTATAGTTCTTCTTAATGAATGGAAAACTTAGCCATTACAAATTTTATTCCATTTTAAAAAAGATTTAGATTGTTTCAACTTTACCTTTTAAGAAAAAAGACTCCACATAAAAATTGAGTTTATCCACTTATTAACTCACTCCATTCATAATTTAAGAAAGGTTTAATACTTTTCTCATTATGCTTCATGGTGTAGGTAAATTGCTCTATAAATCATAATGGTGTGAAGATGTCATATCATATTATCATACAAGATATTTGACAATCAAGAGTTGAGACTATATATAGTATGTGTTTTAAATGTGTCTTGCATATAATTTTATGAATCCAAGTTGTAAGGATGATATGTCATTTTTGGACAATCCAAGTTGTAAAGAGGAAGTGTCATCTAGGACATTTTGTCTCCTTATTTACTCGATTCTATGTTGTGATTTTAGTAAATTAGAGTATTCTTGAGTGTGCAATGATGAAAGATGTAAAACCAACCATTCAAATTGGTTGTTGAACAAGTTAACACAATGTTGAAGACTTGGAAATTTGTTCTTTTACATAGACTCTAGGGAAGGTGGGGAGGTTCATGAGAGAATACCACACATAGAGAGAATGACGTTATGTTACAAATAAAGGGTTAAAATAATGGTGTTCTGTTACAAATAAAGGGTTAAAGTGCAATTGCATAGCTTTCATGATCTCTTTTAGTGGGGGTATCTACCTTCTTGTTAGTAGCAAGCAAATAATGTCTAAACTTGCGAACCACGTGATTTATTCTTTGAACAACTTCACTTTACCTTCAAATCGTTGGCATAAATCTCGCAACTTCCACCCTACCCGCTAATGGCTTCACTCCACTCTACCTTCCAATGACTTTAGGCGCAAGTCTTAATCTTAACAAAGATAATGAATTAAACTTCCTCAGTGTCAACCATAATACGAAATGAGTTCCCTCATCGAAGCAACTCTTATAAGGGTTTGGAAACATTCATCCCAGCACCAGCCTAGCCGGATGTAGTAGGTTTGCATGTTGATGACCGATTTAAGTACATAAAACGTTGGGCCGTTCATCCTGGGGAGGCCAACTACATGGCATGACTTCACAAAAACATGACACATCAATTAAATCTTTATTTTTTGTATTGAATCCTTACATCATGGGTTGGTTTTCTTTTGTTTCTCAACTTTAAAAATCATAAATAGACATATTGAACACTCTAAATAGTTAATAAATCTTTCACTTAACCTCCTACCCTGGAAGTTGTTTGGAAATTTATATTGCATTCTTATTTAATGGAAGAAATGCAGAAGTTACAATTTTCTAATATGGGCCATTTTATAAATTTGTAAATAGTAAGTGTGGCATTGATTGAAGGTTTGTAATACACAATTTAATTTCTAGAATCCGTCCATAATTTTGAAGAGTAAAGTAATTTTTTACAATGCAATTTGGAGCCGAAATTGTACAATTGTCACACACTACACTCGAATGATCTTCTATCGGTCTATGTTATGCTAGAATAAACAAATATTCATGCAACATACAAACCATACTATTTAGATAAAACATCCCCTAAATAGTTCATCGGGTACACCAAAACCAAAAAGATTTATGTTTGTACAATCTACAAAGTGAGATTTTGATCATACTTGAAGACCACCCAATGTACAAACCAAGCTTTTAAAGGGTTCTTACATTTCAAAATTACGGGACATTGTCAGTTATGTTTGCTAGATCCATCAACATTTCTATAGTCAAAGTCATCAGCGTTCATAGAGGAGAATGCATGGCAAATATTACAATGGATGTTTCAAATTGTTCTACAACCAAACGACAACATTGAGGTATCAAATCAAAACATTTCATAAGACGATGAGTGTCCATGAAGTTACAAACTTTATTAGTGATATTTTATTTATGGTTATATTAACATCAACAAATTCAAAGTCATACTACAAGGTTGTACCTTTGAATTGCGTTGCAAGTTTCTAAGAATATACTCTAAGTTAGTATATATTTGAGAGACTCTTAGTTAGTATATATTAAGGTGGTACTTTATATATATATATATACAAATGGATTGAATTTAGTGAGTAGTATTCTACCTTTAAGAGTAAGTATGTGAAGGAACATTGATGGCAAAGGTGGTAGAATTTTTTTTAATGAATTGAATTTAGTGAATAGTAGATAGTTGTTAAGGAAGTAATAATATGTTTACATTGACATTGAAGTTGAAAGGTTTAAATGTATCATTTTTTACAATTTTTTATTTTTCATTTTTTATTTTGTTTTTCATTTAAATGGTGGCTTTGATACATATATGATTAGATATTAGTTATTTTGAATCCAAGTTGTGAATTATATATTTAGAGAAAAAATGATTATTTGATTTTATAAAGTTCGATTTTTGTGAATTAAAAGGATTATACATATATATGTGACTATAGATATTACTAAAAAATTTCATATATATATACATAATTATATGAGATTGTTATCAACTATTCTCTTCCTCATGAACATGCTCCAAAATTTATTATAGAGGTCTAATAGTTTTTGTGAATGCTTATCAATTTTATCCTTCTAATTTGTAATATGTGCACTGGGAAATTCATTATGTTCAAGTGTTGGGAGATCTATTATCTATGTGTCAAGATGGAGATTTTCATTATAATCTATGATGCATCAAATTTACAATCTGTACAGACTGGGAAATGCATTAGTGATAGAGATATATGATCTATGGTTTAAGATGAAGATATGTTGTTAAGGGATCGAATAGTATGGATCTTTGTTACCTCATTTATTTGATCCCCCTAATTTGTAATATACACATTGCGAAATGTAGTATGTTCTAATAAAATCTTTGAGATGCACTAATTTAAATGTTATATTTTGTTATGTTTAATGTTGAATATCTATGATCTATGCCTTTAGATGGAGATTTTCATTATGATGTATGATCCCTCTAATTTGAAATATGTGCATTGGGGAAACACATTATGTTTAACCACTAGAGATCTATGATCTATGGCTTAAGACCGAGGTAAGTTGGATCTATGTTAAGTCAATGATTTGATTCCTCTAATTGATAATATGTGCATTGGGAAATGGAGTATGATCTAATAGTTGCATTGGGAAATGGAGTATAATCTAATAGTTTTGTTACATGATGCATTGATTTCACGTTATATAAATTATTAAACTTGTTCTTAAGATACATTGATTTCAATGTTATCTTTTATTAAATTTCTTCTTAAGATGTACTGATTTCACACATATTTTGCATAATATCATTCTTGCATTGCTTTGGTTTTGGGAATGTTTTATATAGTCATTCTTACATTGCATTATTTCAAGTATTTGGTTTCAAATATCTTGGTATGGTGCATTGATTTCAATGTTACTTTTTATGTTAAAATGTATTTAACATAATTATGTCTCCTCTTAATGAAATTATTAACTATGGTGAGGTTGCAAGATTAAGAAGTTCAATGTGACAACGGGTTAGAATTGAGAATAAACAATTTAGTGAATGATATAGATTGCAAAGGGGGAATCATTCCTATCATATGACAACCATAATAAACTTTGTTTGACATATCTAAATTGTCCTATTGCATGTAGTGTTGTTGTAGCACTAAGAAGAAAATGTTACAATGATGCAATTGCAGCCAAGGTGATGCTCACTTCAAACTTATGGACTAATGCGAATTGTTAAAAAATGGTGTATAATCTTGGAATAGTTTAACCTAAGAAGCTCCCACATATGTTTTAGTCACGGATTTGATAATTATATAGAGATTTAATGAGATGAAGTATGCTCCAATTGTTCCTATTGTACCCATTGAAACAGGTACAACAAAAACAACTTCCATTGAAACTTGATTGGGATTTAACATGAATCCATAGTCACAAGGATTGATGTTGTAGAAAGCAATTATAAATATTGAAAAAAAGGGATAGACAATGTCACATTTAGAGCAATACCTAGAATTTAGGGTTTATATGCAAATCATCATTATATTTTATTACATTCTTCTATATCATTATTGAACATGATTATTACATCTTAAATTCATTTTAACTCCAATTTTAGACACCAAAAAAGATTAAATCGTTTAAGGTCCAAACCTACTTAAGAGTTTTAGAAGTAGCAGGTGCAAAATTAAAATTATTGTGGCAACATGATTCTCAGGTATGCTTATTTTTCTTTCTTAATTTCATTCCATTTTGTAGGCTAAAGTCAGCATTTGCGTCTTTCTGAATGTTGCGAGAGCTAAAAATTTGGGCTCCCTCATTTTCATACTTTTCTAGGTCAATAAGGCAATTGAAGCAGCTCAAAAAAATGGCAATTTTCCATGCATTAATCAAAATCGTGCCAGAAGAATATGGTGATATGCGCTCCTTGAAATACCTTGAGTTAATCGACTCCTCAAAAATGACACTGCTTCCTAATTCCTTCATATATCGATTTGTATGATGTAAGTGTTTTTTAAAGGAAGTTTGAGCTTTCAATCAAGACATATAGTGCCAAATATACTTGAGCACGGTATGAATAAAACTGAAGGGAATTCAATCAATTATAAGAAAAGCATTTAGAAAAAAATTTATATTGATTTGAATTCTAAACCATTTAGAAAAGATTTTATATTGATTTGAATTCTGAACCTTGATTTAATTATATTCTGGCATTTGATTTCAATTCATTTGAATGCCAAGGGTTTAGGACCAAAACCTAATTCCATTTTTACAATAAGACCATCAACGTCAACCATCGGACGAAGAGGATAAGTGGCTTGGTAATATCGCCAAAAGAGGATTCTAGAGGCCTATTGTTTTTCTATGGGAAAGCTTATTGATCTTACTCTAGTGAAATTTGACTTAGACACTGAGATGGGCTTGAGCCTTGGACAATGCTTGCTAAGCATATTCCCAAAGCGGGGAAATGATACGCCCAGAAGAATTGCAATATGTTGTAAAATGAGAGAAAGTTGCGTGTACATAGATAATATAATTTTATGTGTTTGAAATCAAGTCTAACTAATTTAAAGCGGTGACTACAGCGATGCTAATCTCTTAGCATATGATGATCTATCTTAAGGTGAAGCTTGCGAGCATTGACTTGTTTGTTTGAGAGAAAATCTTAGCCCATAAAATTGATGCCAATAAAGATACCCTTGGAATTGACTTGTTTGTTTGAGAGGAAATCTTATCTCATTAAAATAATGGCAATAATAAAAATAATGCCAATAGAGATACCCTTTGACGACTAATAGATCCATCTCTATGTAGAAAGTATCTAGATTAAAACAATAGTTTGAGCCTGAAAGCCCTACGTGGAGCAATTGTTGCTCCAATGCACATCAAGCAACAATGAGAGTTTTTTTATCAAGTGAAAGTATCCTCACCTATGATCGGACTCAAGTATGTGATACGGAAAGTGCTTGACGCCTTCTAAGGAATGGGAAGGTGAAACACCAATAAATAGTTTGAAAGGAGTCTAGAAGGGATGGCCTCTTAGAGTTAACCATGGACAATGATTCACCACCACCAAATAATGATAGCTCAAGAGCGAGCGGATATGTCTCTGCGTCTAATGGTGCTATAACTCAAGAAATTGAATTAAGATGTCAACATCGGGTATGCTAATGGTCGAGTTAGTTTGGTTTCCTTTGAAAAACAAATGGTGTTGTTCATGCTAATTTGAATTACGTTCAAGGTTTTCAAGTAGAAACATGTTATGGCAGCTCCTGCCGAGTTTATTCATGTGCTGGGAAAGCATAAAAGAACAGAAGAACAAGAGTGAGAACATTAATGTGGTTTGTTGTGATCAGAGAATTTTCCACAAATGACATTTATCATGAACAAATACCCAATGATCTGTAAGTGGGAAGTCCTCTATATAATGAGCCATTTGTAATGTTGAGATAAATAAGGTAAATATATACCCTTTCTTAGTATGAAACATAGGTAAACTGGTTTTGTACAAATATCTTGCATATGGCTTATCTGTTGTCGCATCTCTTTGGATTTTGGCCGACGAAGTCAAGGTCATGCACTTTCGACCCAAGGTTTCCAAGCAATCCAAAACAGTTGCAAAATGTGGATCTTAACAACTAAAAAAAGACAGAAAGCCTCTACTATTTTCCTCTTGAAAATCCAGTATAAGCATGTCAAAAGTCTACTCTTCTTGCCCGATGAACTGATCGCCTTAATTTTTCAGATAATTAAAGAAATTTTTGCAGGGAATGATCAAAATTTTAACCAGGAACTATAAAGTGTTAAATCAATCCTTTTGGAAGATTCAAAGACTTCCGCATTTGGAAATTTGCACTGCTAAACCGTTGAAAGCTTAAGTAAGAAATAGCAAATATTTGACAAAAGTGTAAGCCAAAAAGAGCAAAGATGTGAATTTTAAATCAACGTGGGTATGCTAATGGTCGAGTTAGTTTGGTTTCCTTTGACATACAAATTTGGATGTCAACAGCCGGAAGCACTACAAGTTGAATTAAGAAGATACGAGGAACCAAAAAACCATTGACAACATCTCGAAACATTGAGCCTCTTAATAACAAAGCTACCACATTCAATTCAAGAGAAGAAAGGAATAGCATGCCCCGGGGCAAGGATAAAATGCATAAATCAAGAAATGGTGCAAAGTTTTTGAAAGAAAGGAAAAAAACACATTGAAGTGGGACCACAATAATGCGGAGATGGGGTTCATACTTCATAGCTTCCCCCAGGGCAAAAGCTTTTACACTAACAAAAAATAAAAAGGAAAATTATATCAAAGGCAGGCCCCTAAATATGCATATCCACGGATATTCCAGAAAACTCTGAAAATATGACATATAGATATAAATATGGTGAAACTTAGCTGATCATTAATCACAACAACAGCTTTAGTGAAAGGCCCACTGTCTGTCATAAGCATCAAGATAGGTCAATCATTATATGCACTCATGGATGTGAATCCCACTGCCCTCCACATACATCTGGTTGCTTTAAGGGGTTGGATGGGTGACATTCAATTCAAAGGAGATATTCATGAATATGGGAGCAGTCACAACTCTTAGATCGGAGCTGACTATACAGATTTCAGCTAAGATTGGCATTTCAGCTAAGATTGGTAACCTGTGCAATCACATACCTTGGCCCCACGATGTATAATTTATGTTCAGTAATGAAACATAAGATGGATTTTCCAAAACAGAAAATACTTTTTCAAAAAATACAGAATGCAATATGATGTAGTGACCAAAAGTTATGCGCGGCACCAACGAGAAAATGCCGGAAAAGAGAGGATAAAGGGTTTGAGAATTCTATGTTATTTTCCATAACCAATATCATATTAAGGAAATTTGTGACTTAGGAAGGACTGACAAAAATCCATGTTTATTTAATGAAAAGAATGAGGCATTTTGAGGATTTCAAACAAGCAAGTTCATATTCGGGGATTGAATTTAGGGGGCCTCCTTCATCCTTATGTTAAAGCGTTAACTTCAACAAATAGTGCGTTAACTGAAGGTAAAAACACACCCCAACACCGCGATACCACGAAACTTCAATTTTGACTTCACGAATGACTTTCACTTTCGCGAGCATTTACTTCGCGTGGATTAACTTTGTGGAATTTTACTTTGCCGCTCTATTTGATATCACACCAAATTTACTTCGCAGTAAATTAACTTCGCACATCATGCGATATGCGATATGAAATATGCAATACTTGAGGAAATTATGAACTTGAAGTTATTTTTACTCAGGAAATTATGAACTTGAAGTTATTTTTACTCCTCTTAACTTTGTAACTTCATCCACAACTTGACTTTTATAAATACACTCTTAAGCAAACTATATAATGAGATTTTCTTGTTAAAACATATGAACGGAAGAATGAAGATTATGCCAAAGTTACTCCGTGTTACACTAAAAACTTTCACCACCGTGAAATACTTGGAATTCTTGATTTCTTTTATTGACGATAAATGTAAACAACATTTACTTAGATGAATAAGAAGGAGATGTGAGACATGCATTAACCACCATTCTTGAGAATGAACACAAAATAACTATTCACTTATATATTACCGCAGTAAAACAAGTAACATTGCCACAATACAGAGAGATGATAAATACTTCAATCTTTCACCATTTTACGCAGAGCTTGGGCTCTTATTTCACAATAAACTTCTTCTTCTTCTTTCACTTCTTCTTACATCTCTACTTAATTTAATGAGAGTGATTTACATTTATACAAAAAACTTGGGATTGCTTCGCCTGGAAGCTATTGAACTCCATTAAAGACTGTAATTAATTTCTACCTAAGAAATTCAACTTGCGGAATACAAATGCGGCTGATTAAATACTAGGAAGTGTGCACAATGCCTTCTGACAGATGGATAGACTGTCTGACATCTCTGCGATACAGCGGACTAACAAAACGTCTGACGGGGTGACTGACAGAGCCGACACGAACTAGATGCGCATTCAACTCGTAAGTACATTTCTCCAACACTCCCCCTTAATTATGAATTGATGACAAAATTTTACAAAATGATTCAAAGCTGCAACATGCGTTGTGCATGACGAAGTTCACTGTGCAGAACTTGTTACTCCTAAACAACTTCACAGATATTGGAATGTGTCTCTTGCCAATGGTTTTGTGAAGATGTCCGCAACCTGATCTTCGGACCTGCAAAATTCTAAACATATTTCTTTATTGTTTATTAATTCTCTGATGAAGTGATACCTTGTGTCGATGTGCTTGGTTCTCTTGTGGTAGACATGATTCTTTGGCAGTGCGATAGCTGAATTGTTGTCACAATAAATGACTGTAGGTTCTTGTTGATGCTGCGACAGATCACTTAACATCCTCCGCATCCAAACGGCTTGACATGCAGCACTTGTTGTTGTGACATACTCTGCTTCTGCTGAAGAAAGAGTTACGATCGGTTGCTTCTTTGAAGCCCATGATACAACACTTGTTCCTACATGAAATGTATTGCTAGATGTGCTTTTTCTATCGTCTATGCTGCCTCCATTGTCGCTATCTGTGTACCCGATGAGTTTGAAATTTTCTGCGGTTGAATACAAATACCAAAATCTCTTGTTCCACTTACATACCTCGGAATTCTTTTGCCTGCTTGCCAATGCGATTCTTTTGGTGTCTCCATGAATCTTGAGATTAAATTGACTCCATACATGATGTCTGGCCTTGTCGTTGTAAGATACATAAGGCTACCAACAAGTCTTTTAAACAACGTGGGATATACATTGGATCCGTCATCATCCTTGCTCAATTTCAAACCTGTTATCACTAGTGTTGGAGCTGTCTTGCAATTTAACATCTTAAATCTGTTCAAGACATCACTTGCATATTTCGACTGAGATATAAATATCCCATTTTAAGTTTGATGAACTTCAATACCTAGAAAGTACTTCATATGCCCCAAATTAGTCATTTCAAATTCACTTTTCATGACTATTCTAAATTCTTCTATGCCGAAATCACCAGTAAATATTAAATCATCTACATACAAGTAGACGATTAGCTTATTACCTTGCTTGTTGATTTTTGTGTACAGCGTTGGTTCACATTCACTTCTGTGAAATCCATTATGAATCAAGTATGAATCGATGCGACTGTACCAAGCTCTGGGAGCTTGCTTCAAACCATAGAGTGCATTTTTCAGTCTGTATACTCTATGTCCTTGTCCTGGAACTTCATAGCCTTGTGGCTGCTCCACGTACACTTCTTCCTCCAAATATCCATTTAAAAACGCATACTTGACATCCATTTGATAAACATCCCATTTCTTTTGTGCCGCGATAGCCAGAACTGTTCTGATAGTGTCCATTCGTGCTACAGGTGCAAAAGTTTCATTGAAATCTATGCCAGGTTGTTGTGTGAATCCTCTTGCTACTAATCTCGCCTTGTGCTTATGCACATTTCCTTCAGCATCTTGCTTGGTCTTATAAATCCATTTGATGCTTATCACATCCTTGTCGATAGGAACATCGACTAATTCCCATGTTTGATTTTTCTCAATGCATTCAATTTCTTCATCCATAGCTTGTGCCCAAACTTTATCTTCAACGGCTTCTTCATATGTTAGCGGATCATTGACTTGAGAAAATAATGCAAAAACAGAAAATGAATTTGGTGTACCAGCATCATGTATCTCACGTAGACTTCTTGTCATTGGCGGAGTTACTGGTGTTGAACTGCGTGAACTGCTTGATGGAGTTTGTTGCGCACTTGCTATGCTTATCGGAGTTGCTTGAGCTACAACTGATGTTGCAGTACCTTGTGCTGAAACATGTTGCGTTGTCCTGGGAGTAGACGGAGTTGCAACATTTTGGTTTATATGCGGAGTCTCAACCGCATCTTCTACGATGTCATCATGTTCAACATGTGACACGATTCTAACATTCCTTTCTACAGTTCCATCCCATGTTTCATTTTCAACAAACTGAACATCGCGACTAATGATAAATTTTCGTGCAACAGGATCATACAGCTTGTATGCTTTTGTGTCTTTAGAATATCCAATAAAGATGAATTTCTGTCCTTTATTGTCTAATTTTCTTCTTAGCTCATCTGGAACATGTGCATATGCTACACAACCAAAAACTTTTAAATGCGAAACACTATGTTTCATACATGTCCATGCTTCCTGCGGAACCTTGTTCTTCACGCTCTTCGTCAGACATCGATTCATGATGTATACTGCAGTTGCCACTGCTTCAGCCCAGTATTCATTTAACAGATGTGCGACTGCCAACATACTACGCGTCATCTCCATGATGGTTCTGTTCTTTCTCTCTACGATACCATTCTGTTGCGGTGTATACCGCACAGTGAACTGCTTATGTATGCCATGATTCTTGCAAAAGTTTAAGAAATCATTTGAGACATACTCACCACCTTTATCTGTTCTCAATATCTTGATGTTGTAACCACTCTGCTTTTCCACGAGTGCCTTGAATTGCTGAAAACAATCAAATGCATCAGATTTATGCTTTAGAAAATAAAACCATGTTTTTCTTGTGAAATCATCAATAAATGTGAGAAGATAGGTGCATCCTCCCATGGACGGTGTTTGCATCGGTCCACAAATATTGGAATGCATGATTTCAAGTGGTGTGCGCGATCTATATGACTTCCCGACTGGAAAAGTCTCTCTATGCTACTTTCCAAAGATACAGCCTTCACAAATTCTCTCTGGCTTTTCAATCAATGGAAATCCTTTCACCATGTCCTTTGTGTGCAGTAGCCTTAGCCCACCAAAATTCAGATGTCCAAATCTGAAATGCCATAACCAGGACTCATCTTTTACTTCTGTCTGAAATGCTGCTTGCATTGCACTGTCCTTCTCTTCTGCTGCGCCATGAATTTCTGCTCCTTTGCTCTCTGCACGGAACGCAGATCCAAAATTTTCATTATGACTTGCATGACCAACTTGAGTTGTCTTTCATTTTATGATGGGTCTTATTCTCAAAGGAAACAAGTGATTGCTTGTCATCTGCACTTCAGCAATTAACTGATTGATGGGATATATGTCCTTGATCACACAACGCTTACCTACCATGTGAACTCTATAACATTTTTCCATCAGCTGACCAATGCTCATCATGTTGTGCTTCAAACCTTGAACATAATACACATCAGACATATATTTTTGCTCCCCCTGTTTTGTTAGAATATCAACAGTACCCTTTCCCAAAACAGTGACTTGGATATTGTTTCCAAGTGTTACATCAGTTTGAACTGATTTATCTAGACTGGAAAATAAACTTAAATTACCAGTCATATGATTGCTACAGCCTGAGTCTAAATACCATATGTCATTTGGACTTTCTTGGATAGCATTGCATTCCAGTGGAGATGCGCATGCTAAGAACAGTGAGTTGTTCAGTGCGCTATTGTTGCTTGATTGCGCTTCACCTTGCTTTCCTTCTTCATACTGCTTCTTCTTGCATTCATATGCGAAGTGTCCATACTTTTTGCAGTAATGACATTGAATTTTTTATTTATCATACCTTTGCCCACTTGGCTGGTTGGGAGTCTGATTCTGGCCTCTACCAGCAACATGTGCAGGACTGCTGCTGCGACCTCCTCTGAAAGAACTTCGTCCTCTGCCTCTAAATCTTGATCTTCCTCTTCCTCTACCGCGACTTATGGATGACTGTGCTGCGAATGCACCTTCCAGCGATGTGTCTGAACCACTGATTCTATGTTCATGATTGAGTAGTGAGGCTTGCAACTCATCAATAGTAAATTTTGACAGATCTTTGTTTTCCTCCAGGGTTACAACCAAAGATTCAAATTTCTTTAGAAGAACTCTAAGAACTTTTTCAACAACTTTTTGGTCAGTTAGAGTTTCTCCATGAGACTTTATTTGATTAACCAGACCAATTACACGAGTATAGAATGAGTCTACTGACTCTGTGTTTTTCATAGATAGAGATTCAAAATCTCTTCTCAGAATCTGAAGTTTAGCAGTTTTTATTTTGTTCAAACCTTGGTATGTTGTTTCCAACGTGTCTCATGCTTCCTTGGCTAACTGCGTTGCTGCTACTCTTGGGAGTATTGATTCATGTGTCGCTTGATGTATGTGGAACAACGCCTTTCCGTCTTTCTTCCTCTGTTCCCTTAGAACATCCTTCTCAGCTTGAGTGAGATTGTTGTATGCTGCTGCATTTGATGGTTCTATATAACCAGTCTGGACTATGTCCCATACATCTTGTCCTCTAAACAAAGCTTTCATTGTTAGCGACCAATATTCATAATTTTTACCCAAAAATATTGGAGTTTGCAAATTACCAAAAGTGGAAGCCATCACTTTTCCCTTTTTATAAATAGAAATCTTTCTCGCCGTAAACCAGGCTCTGATACCAGATGAAGGGAAAAACACACCTCAACACCGCAATACCACGAAACTTCAATTTTGACTTCACGAATGACTTTCACTTCCGCGAGCATTTACTTCACGTGGATTAACTTTGCAGAATTTTACTTTGCCGCAACATTTGATATCGCACCAAATTTACTTCGCAGTAAATTAACTTCGCACATCATGCGATATGCGATATGAAATATGCAATACTTATGGAAATTATGAACTTGAAGTCATTTTTACTCCGCTTAACTTCGTAACTTCGCCGACAACTTGACTTTGATAAATACACACTTAAGCAAACTATATAATGAGATATTTCTTGTTAAAACATATGAACGGAAGAATGAAGATTATGCCAAAGTTACTCCGCGTTACACTAAAAACTTTCACCACCGTGAAATACTTGGAATTCTTGATTTCTTTTACTGACGGCAAATGTAAACAACATTTATGTAGATGAATAAGAAGGAGATGTGCGACATGCATTAACCACCATTCTTAAGAATGAACACAAAATAACTATTCACTTATATATTACCGCAGTAAAACAAGTAACATTGCCGCAATACAGAGAGATGGTAAATACTTCAATCTTTCACCATTTTACGTAGAGCTTGGGCTCTTATTTCACGATAAACCTCTTCTTCTTCTTTCACTTCTTCTTACATCTCTACTTAATCTAATGAGAGTGATTTACATTTATACAAAAAACTTGGGATTGCTTCGCCTGGAAGCTATTGAACTCCATTAAAGATTGTAATTAATTTCTACCTAAGAAATTCAACTTGCGGAATACAAATGCGGCTGATTAAATACTAGGAAGTGTGCACGATGCCTTCTGACAGATTGATAGACTATATGACATCTCTGCGATACAGCGAACTAACAAAACGTCTGACGGGGTGACTGACAGAGCCGGCATGAACTAGATCACGAGATCCATATTGAATAAAAAGATATATTATTGAATTGATAAGATTCTTAACGCTTTACAAGAGCTCGCCTTTTATAAGGTTTGAGCATTCTTAAGAAGGGTTACGTCCCTTCAATTAAACTAATTAATAATTTACTGATTAATTTAATACAATATTTAATATTCATAGCATTGCCGCTCCCTTTTAAAGAGCTTTGTCCTCAAAGCAATGGTAATGAGGGATGTAATTGTCGAAATTGTTTTGATTCCCATGTTGCATCTTCTTCGAAAATATTTTTCCATTTTATGAGGTATTTTTTAATGACTCGCGTTCTTAATCTCTTCTCTCTAGTAGCAATGATAGATTCTGGCTCGAATATGATTATTCCTTCTTCATCTAACAAGGGAAGTATTGTTTGTGCCTTCTAGTGTTGACCTATCATTTTTTTCAAACATGAAACATGAAAAACATTGTGGATGCGACTTGTAGTTGGCAATTCCAACGCATATGCCACCTGACTAATCTTCTTATTGATTTGATATGGGCCATAAAAACGTGGAGCCAATTTATTTTTTCCACCTTGTTTAAGTGATAATTGTTTATAGGGTTGTAGTCTTACAAATACGTGTTCATGTTTTTGGAGTAATTTTTGGATTTCATTTTTGAACTCATTTGGTTCCTCCTCTTTTCCTTCCAGTTGATGACATTGTATTATGTATGCTGATGCCCCTTTTAGAATGAGTTTTTCCATATGCTGAGATGAAACTACTTGTGTGTTTGGTGGATGAAAACCATATAGCTTAAAATTTTGCCCTTGCCACTTAAACTTGATGAAGTGTTTTTGATGATTGGCAGAATATGTTCCCAATGTTTGTAACCATTGGACTCCCAAAACGATGTCTACTCCTCCCAACGGTAAGGTGTAGAGTTCTGATTCCAGTTCGAAGTCTTGTATTTGAAGTCTCACCTTGTGGCACTTCCCAACTTTTTCGATCTTCTTGCCATCTGCAACCATCACCTTCATGTCTGGAACTGGATGTACGAACAACTTGATTTTTCGTGCCACTCTTATATCAAGAAAGTTGTGAGTGCTTCCAGTGTCTACTAGCACTGTAACATTCTCATTTTTTATATGCCCTTTTAACTTGAGAGTCTGTGGTTGACTAATGCCTGTCATGGCTGCTAGGGAGATTTTGGGGGTCTTGTTGTTCCCGGCTGCCCTATTTGCGGTTTCCTCCTCTTCATCTTCTGGCTCTTCTTCTTCTTCTTCTTCTTCTTCTTTATTCAACCAAGCGACGCATTAGTCTTCTCCTCTGTAACAAGTGACACTCTTGTGTTCTGTGGCCTCTAGTTCTACAGATTTCACACCAAGGCCCCTGAGCCTGTGGTAAAGGGTTAGGTGCTCCAGTTGCAATATAATATATGAAAACATGACAATGGTCCTTTGAATGTCCTTGTGCTCTACACTTTGTACACCAAATTTCTTCTTTAACATCCTTTCCTTTCTTAATATCATGCACTTGCAAAGTTAGGTTTTCTATTTGGTTCTGCGACTACGCAACATCGTTGCTTGTTCCAGCAATTGATAAAGCTTCTAGTTTCATAGCCATCTCTAGAGCTTGTTCTTGAGTAGTGAGATTCTGTTGCATAAGAGGAAGTCTAATATGAGGAAGCAGCGCAGCAATGAACCATTCCTTATGCTGTTGCGGTGCAAACTCAAAGCTTACTTGATCTATCAAGGCTTTGAACTTCTGGTCAAAGTCCCATACTGATTATGTAGGTAACTGTTTTATGTCTTTGAGTTCTGTTATGCACTGTGATTCTGATTTAGGTTTCTTGAATTCTTTAATCATAGCACTTCTTACATCAGCAAGCGTCCTATTCTGTGTTGTTGAGTATTTCATAAACCAGGTTAAGGCTATCTCTCTTAGTGTGGTTGCTAACTGAACCAGCTTAACAGAATCATCATTAATTTGATTAATCGTCCAAATGGCTTCACATAGAAACCAGTGTTGCTCAGGGTCTTCTAGCCCTGTTCCTCTAAAGGTTGGTAGCTTCATGTCATCACCCATCCTTCTTGCACTAAGTTGACGTGGAGGTGCTGTGGCACTGCCTCCAGGATGGTTAAACAAAGGTGGGGCTGAGGTACTAAAAGTATCGTGTGGGCTACTAGAAGGTGTTACTGCAGGGTTATGCTGAGCCCCGTCTGGATTTTGCGGTGTAAAAGGGTGATAAGGGATATGAGCACTCCCTTGTCTCTCTATATGGATCGCTCTACGAGCTCGACTATCTTTTGGGATAGACTCAAAAGAATGCTGGTCGAGGCCTACTTTATACCATTTTCCGCTATGAGTGCAACCAATACCTTCAAGATCACTATCAGAATCTGTGAACATTACTTGTCTATGCTATTCATCGGAAGCTATGCATAGTTTTCCTTTTTCATATAAGAGCATTTTAATCCACAAGTTTAGAGAATTTAATAACTTACCCCTGTATGCTTTGAAGAATCTCCTCTCAGCCTCGCTGAAGCTCTTTCTCGTATCTACTGTAAACTCGGTGATGAAGCCTTCCAGCAGACTGTTCAACCAAAATTCCACTGCGCGGGACACGGGATTATCTACCCGCTTCAAAATGCTAACTAGCTCAGGCGTCCAAACAATAGGTTGATCAACATGCACAGTGGGTCCAGTATCTGCTAGCTTGGATACCCACTCATGCAACTCGAGTGCAAATGTTACAAAGAAGAGTTCGTGAAGCTCGGTATAATATGCTTCTGCAACCAGTCTTCTGTCTGAAGCCTAGGGCTTCTATTTTCACGTTCAGCGAACTCTCTAGCCTTTGAATCAAACCACTCTTGAATTTCTTTAGTTGTAGGATTCCAGCACCACATTGCCTTCAAAATAATAGGGTTAAAGCTGGAAATGGAACCATTTGTTGGTTTCTTTCTGGACAGACCTGGGTTTTCAGGATGCACAGCAACAAACACCCCTTTGGCGCACTGGCCCTTTCAGCAACGAGCTGCGCAGCAGCCCGAAGTCTCACCTGAAGTGGCTATGGGGGGGCTAAGGAATCAAGTTTCCTTAACCTAGGCGGTGTGGAGTCTACAGTATTCTCTCTTCCCTTCTTGGAGGTAACCCCTGAACAGAGCGTCTTACTCTTTCACAGGTCTCCCAGCGCCACAACGCTGGAACTCACTCTTGTCAGTCGAGCTGCGCGGTAGCTCCGCACCTGCGCACAAGTATTTTACCCGCTACCTCAGATACACTATGTATCATCTCTGCCCTTGCGCCACAGCGCAGTAACACACTCTTTAGCGCTACGGCAACAGTGCTCTTATAGACTCCTTCGACAATGCACAAGTACAACTTCTAAGGGAGCTTCCAGGATTTACTTTACATAATCATTCATAAAGATAGCAAAACATTCATAGAAACATAGACAGTAAAGCAAAGAAATGCAATCACATAAAGCATCACCACAACAACAAGAATTACGTGGTTCACTTCCAGGAGGGAAGCTACGTCCACGGGAACTGTGTTTTATATTATCTTGAGATGGGGATAACACAGTTCCGCTGCGCACACAACTGCAGCCTTAGATCTTTCTGGGAAACTCCACGCACACAGCTGGGAGCCCTTCTCTTAGATATATTCTCTTCTTCTACATATATTACCATGACAAAGACATACAATTACATTCCCCTCTCAGTCCTCTTGTGACTAGTCCATACATACAATGGCCCTTACGCCAAGCGGTCTTCCTGCGAGATTGCGGCCTTCTTACATGCACAAAATGATCATTAACAGCTTAAAAGATACAACAATACAAATGACTCAGACATCAACTTAGACTGTCCGTGTAACTCAGTGACTATCTAACTCTTTCCCCTTTTCAATTACACATATATATAGGTGGCCCTGAGGGTTGCACCTTTACAAAACTGTGGGCCTTTCCCAATAGTGATCCCCAAAAAACCTAACCGCGGACACGGCTAGGTGTATTGTAGGCGCCTCTTGCAATCACGTCGCAGCTTCCTGCAGACTCCGCGATTTTCGGCGTAGATCACGGGTATGGGCATCGCTTCATCGTTCTTTTCTCCTTGTCCTTTTCCTTCAATGCTTCAGCCCCTTGCTCTTCCTTGGTCCGAGCAACCATAACTCTTGTACTTTGCCTTAATGAGGGTAGCTGAGCCCTCTATTCCTCCGCTTCATTTATTGTGGTGCTTTTCCTCAAAATTAGCACTTTTCCTTCAAACTTAGTGCTTTTTCCTAAAACTTGGCAGCTTTACCATAGCTGCGGTCTATGCTCCAACATTGACCTCAAACTCTCCAAGAACATGCAAATCATATTGTACTTCATATGCCAAATGCACGCAAGTACCAAATATCAACACATTGTTGTTCCAATGACAAGGGTGAAAGTCCCATGTCCAATCACAAAGAAACTAGGCATCATCAAAAGTCCATGGATGCCCATATTTCTCACAAAAAATGTGAAATGTATCTAAGAAGTCTCCATATATGCAAGCAGAGATATCATTCATTTGTCTTTTCTTCCAAACAGGAAAAGAAGAGACACTCCGACCCACTAATCCAACTGGAAATCAAGATGCTTCCCTATGTAAGTGCTCCCAATGGCTCAACTATTTGCCACTGGTCCAATGGTGAAAATATCCATCATATGATCCACTCAATGAAGATAGGTGGAAATTCCATGAACCTCGATACATGGAGGCATCAAAGGTAGGCATGGGATTCCTCTACAACTGATGGAAAGGGAATGGTGCTGTCATTAAATCCACTGGAGTGTGGGAGCCTTCTGCTCCTCTTCAGGCACCATAAAGAAGAAACCTTTGACCCAAACTTCCTCCTCAAATGACATGGAATCAGTAGAAGGAAATCATGTAGGATCATGGAACAAAATATGCTTACTACAAACCTCATACATCAAGCTCATGATGGCATCAACTCCATCAAAGGTTGGTCCATAAAACATGAGCTCTTCTAACTCCTCAATGGAGGAATGACTCACTCCAAGAAAAAGCTCAGTTTCACTCTGGTAGAGAGTATGTGCTTGGAACTCATCATGTGCATCCCAAAAATTCTGAAGCACATGCATGTCATCCTTCACCTCATGAACGACCATCTCATGAGGTTCCTCCATAGTACTTTGAATGTCCTCAACCAGAAGAGAATGGATGACTTGAATGTAGGAGGTAGTATGTGATCTCTGCAACTCCTGGTGAAGTTGCTCTATATCTATCTTAGATTCCAAGAGGGAATTTTGAGTGCTTCTCAAAGAATCTTGGGTGGCCATCAACTCTTCACTGAGATTGCAAATATCTTCATCATCCTTCAAGGATGCTCCCTCCAACATATGAACAAGCTCATACAAATAATCTCTCTCAGAAAGCATATGTGAAAAATTACCTTGGATTGTAGTCATTGCTTTCCAGATGTTCTCCATGCCTTCAAGGAAATATGAATCTTCCAATGAAGCATCCCTCCAACAAGACTGTGACACATAAACATGTGTGTCATGGATAATGTGCAAGGCCTCCTTGAACTTCCTTTAGCTCATCTTGAGTGACCTTTCAAAAGGAGAAGGTTGAGAGGGAACCTCCTCGTCATCAATTAGTGGATCAACCTGATGAAGCTCTTGTGGTGATAGTAAGATCGATCTTGGAGTCTTTTCCTTGACTGCAAGGACTTCATCTTCTTCAAATTAAGTAGGATTTGTACTTGTAGTATTCTTCTCAAGTGGTATATCTATGTCACCCACATAGAGAAGAGGACATCCATTAGTATATTTATCCTCAAAATTGGGCACCCATCAATAGTTACCTATTCATATCATCCATTAGTAGATGCTTCTTTAGAGCCTAAGAAACCATCAGTATATTCCTCTTCTTGGCATCCTTCCATAGTTACCTTTTGATCCATATCTGAATGATCCTTATCAGTATCAGTGGTGGCTTCTTCATGCTTAAAACCCTCATCAGTAAGGATTGTACCTTCATATTCTTCATATGGATGATTGCCATTGTGCTTTTTCTCCTTCAAGATAGTTGATGCATCTTGATCCTTAGTAGTCTTAGCATCAAGATTATTGGATACTCTGTTTGTAGAGAATCCGAAAAGTCTCTTCATGCTAGAAATAATGGCATCCAATGAGGCTTCACTTTCGATTCCTCTTTCTTCTTCTCTTTCTGGAGTAGTAGTGCAAATTGAATTCCTGCTCTTCAATGATTCCTCATCTGCATTCTTAGGACAAAATCCATACATGTAATAAATATATTCTTTGAAAGAAATATCTTTATGTATCTCTTCCCTTAAAGAAAGATACTCCTGATAGCATCGAGGCATGTTTTCACATGCTTATAACATCTTTGCTAAATAATTATTAGGATTAACCATTGGTGGTTCATCCCTTTGGTCTTAACTTTCCATTTTTTCACTAAAGTAACCATTCTCACCTCGTGGTAATCCTCCGTCTATGTACATGGTTTCTTCTTCCTCATCCTAGTCAAATTCTTCTTCACTAAACATGGGCATGGCTGTAGATTCTTCACATTGAGAGCCTTCTTTCCACAGGATTAGAGGAAAGAGATCGGATACCATTGTAATATCCCCAAATATGGATTCAAGGATATTAACTAAGTCAGAACAATTTTAAATCATGAACTTGCAAAACTGAAAGTAGTCAACAAAACTAGTCACGAATAAACTAGACTTGGACACTGCTAAACCTTTGAAGGGATTGATGGTTGGAAAAATTCAGAGCTGAAAAATGTATTGGGGAGTGTGCAGCAGAAATAACATCAAATTGAAAGCTAGTTTCAAATTCCTATGCACAATGTACTAGGGCCATTTATGCTTCAACAACAACTACCACCGAAGTCTACACAAGGCTTCCTTGGTAGACCAGCATATGCATACTAGACCATCCGCTTACAATTGAAATAAACCAGAGGTGGATAAAAGGTCAATTAACCCCTAATATACTGTTGGAAAAGAGTAACTAATGATTTGGGAGGATGAAGCAGTGTTTGGAAGTCAAAAGGAGGAAGAGAGATATGTAGGATTACTTGGCTAGTTTATTTACAGGTTCTCCCAAATAGGAAGAGAAGGCCACCAATTATTAGTATGATGATTGGATAGAATTCATTACTGTCCTAAGAACCTAGGATGATTGACAGAACCTAAAATGAGCATCCAGATAACTTTTAATTAAAAATATTGAAAAACTAGTCAAATATAAATGCACCATGAGCTAGCCTTGAGAAATATGAGCTCAAACAGCCTCTAAGGATCTTGAATTATTATTTTGATATGTAATATGACTCAGAAATGAAATAAATAGTATAATCAAGAAAGAATTGATCTTATTAAACAATACACAAAATTTTCATAGCTCAGACATTACAGGGAGTCATCAATTCTTGGAGTTTTACAATGATTAGAGAAGAATGCTCAGAGAAGAGTAAGAAGGAGAAGTGTAATAACTGGACATGATATGTAGGATGAAAATGATTCTCATGGTATTTTCACTGAGCTTCAGGGATTCTCACAGGGCGCATTCACCAAACTAGATAGAAAAGCAATGGTGCGTTCTTTACAGCTTGAACCCTGAGATTTAGTAAAATGGCCATAACTTGATCATCTGAAATCCTTTTTTGTTGAAAAAAAAAGGTGATTCCTACTAGAGACGATGCTACAGACACAATCGAATAGGTCTCGAGATCCATAAATGCTCAGAAAAGTCAAAACCATAACCTCCATTTATGCCCTTCAACACTGTATCTATTGAATGAAGGAGTTGAATCGCACAACGAGAACACCAACCACTAGATCAGAAATTAGGACCTACAATAATATTAATGATGAAGACTGGATTTCATCATCCTCTCTGAAGAAGCAAGGTCACATCTCTCAACTTGGACTAGGGGCACATCTCCCAAGTCACAAAGGAAAAATTGCACTCAATCCAATTCTCCAGTTGTCAAAAGATGGGAAAGTGGTGCGCACTTCTTCTTTAATATGTTTTAGGTGGCTTGTGGAGAAAGTAACTAAGCTAAGGCGCCCTAATGGAGTGGATAAGAATGGATTTATTTCTATTTTTTCTTTCTGCTTTCCTTTTTCTTTTGCTTTTGCTTTTGTTTTATCCTGCTTTTTGTTTTCTATCTTGATTTTTCCTTCTTTTTTGTCTTATCCTTTTTTCCTGCCTTATACTACTTTTTCTTGCTTTTCTTCCTTATCCTGCTTTCTGCTTTTCTGCTTTACTTTGCTTTTCTTGAGCTTTACTACTTTCTTTCCTTGTGCCAGTTTTTCCTTCTTTTTCCTGCTTTCTTAGCTTTAACTTCTTTTATCTTTTCATTTTTTACAATCCATCTCTTAGTCAAAGCTCATCCTCTAATGCGCCCTAGTGGATAATTATCCACTTCATTCATTAAAAATAAATATTCATTAATGAGAAATATCTTCCATTAAGTGCATTTCAAACTTGAAAAAATAAAATTAATACCTCCTAACTGATCAATGCCTTAAAACTTAACCCCTCATTAATTAATTAATTCTAATATGTCATTAGGATCCATGGGGTTTGATTTGCTTCATGGTGCTGACAAAATGGGAACATGACATCCCTGAAATACGTCGCTTTAGTGGCACTTGTTTTCTTTTTTCCTCAAAAACATATGAAAATGGTGTCTATCCAACGGTAAAAAAATGGTTTTTGATTTTTGACGTCGGTCTAAACATCGAATTCCCCCCCAAATGTATTAGTGTGCATATCACTTTGCATCCTTCTCCAAGCATCTTGGGATATGTGGTTGGTACTTTTAAACAATTTCATTACAGCCATCATTCTACCATAGACATTATATTAATGAATATGTAAGCTAGTTTGTTGTGGTCATGGAGAAAACCTATTAGTTGAGACAAACAAAGTTCGCTCACACATAAATTATCTAGAATTTCGGAAATATAAAGCAATCCATAATAATGTTTTGAATAAATGTATAAAATGAATGAGACGATTACAATGAGAATGAGGGCATGTATAAATACCCATGCAAGGGTTCCCTTTCATAAAGATACATGACCTTTCATTAGGAAGGTATCTCTACATTACATATTAGTTTATTGAATATTCGAAACCCTTAAGGAAAGTAAAGATAGAATGCTGATGGAAATTATATATGTGTTGGAGATTAAGAGTGGTGTTATCATACAAAGGCCAAAGCAATTCCTCATTTTCTTGAAGAGACACAAAGCATGTGGATTATCAAATATTAAGTAAATATGAGTAATTACAAGTATATGGTGCAGATATAAACCAACTACTATGACGAAAATTATTGCCAACTATTGTGATATTATATCTGAAGTGTAGGATAAATTTACAAAATTGATTGTTACAATTTTTAAAGAAATGACAACTATTTCTTATTCATATGGTGAAAGAAGACTTTTATAAAACTTAAAATAAATTCTTGTAAATGTTATATACCATGAAATATTACTAGGTGTAGACTATGTAGATACACTTATTAGAGAACTTAGAGATGTTTGGGACCCTTTGTTGTGCAAATTTGGCTCGTATCACCTTTGTGTGTACATATCCCATGCAATCCTCTCTTCTCCCTTTAAGATAATGCATTGATTGTCACTTTATTCTCGTGACCTTCAGAATCAATCAATTATCGCAAGTGAAGAAGGAACATAAACATTGCATATCCTTTTTATGCATAATGAAATAAGGTATGTGAATCTAAGTTGAAGATGGACATGGGAGCAATATGGACATTTTCAAGAAATGTGAAATAAGAATGTGTGGGATATTGAAGTTGGTATTATGATTATTGCTCTTCATTTTGATGATTAGATGTTCCATTGATACTTTTTTTGATACGTGGGAAGCTATAATGAACCTCAACTTTACACTATTCTTGTAAATCCTACTTGAATGTGTGGACCGTCAAATATAAACCAATTGATACACATGATGGCGACATATTCACATTGAAATTCAAATCTAGGTCATTATAATGGACATCGATTCTTTAAATAAACAAGAAAACTCTCTTAACCATAACTTACTACATTTGCTTAAACCAATAAAATATGTGAAAATAGGCTTAAAAGATTCTATAGATGACCCTGAAATAAATAAAGTTTATTATAATGGAAAACAATGAGATTTTAAATTTTAAATAATATGTGAACTAATCTAGTATAAATAAAAAATATGAAAAAATTAAAATCAATAGATCTATGACCCTTGAAGTATGTTAGGATGGAAAACAATGAGATTCTAAATTTTAAATAGTATATGGATTAATCCATGAATAATTTAAGATAAATAAAATAAATTGGAGATTGAAGAAAATTTGCCTCCGCTAAGATTGAATTAAGGAGGTTCACGTATAGATTGAGTGCTCTACCACTGACCTATAAAGGTTAAGTGTGCATTATGGAAAATCTGTTTTAAATATATAGACAAAGTATATATTTAGGTTACATAAAATTAATATAGTTATTTAATTTGTGGTTGGTGAAAAATATTCATATTTTAAATATTTTATTTATTTTGATGGCAAAGAATATTTCTTTTAATCTGACAAAATATTTTACAATAAAATTAAAAACATTTACTTGATAACCTTTCTTATTATAAGTAAATGTTAGCCCAAATTTTTGGACTAAATCAAAATCAAAATGGTTTTGAGAATTGGAGAAGCCAGTTTTTAAATTCAATCTTACCATCACAATTCAATAAAAGACGGATACTCGAGCATTTCTCCAATGTTTTGATTTTTCAAATATAGAAACAGAATGTTACTCATTACAATTAAAACCACAAAGACCCATTAAAAACATGAAGTTAAATAACGTCAGCTTGATATGGAACTTTTAAGGTAATAAACCATTCAATGTACATGATGCATGCTTGTTTTTGAAAATCATGGACGGTTCTCAGTTAACGTTGCAATGACCCGTGTTATGTGTCCAAGAACAATGATGTGCACCGCTGGAAATTCCTTTCTTTCCTCGCTATTTTCTTCTCCAATTTTACTATGTTAGTAGCGTTGAGCCTTTGTTGGTAGAGATAAGAGTTTTGTTGTGAGGGAGGTGATTGGATGTGTTATAGCGTTGAGCCTTTGTTGGTAGTGATAAGAGTTTTATTGTGAGGGAGGTGATTGGATGTTGGTAGCGTTGAAAGTTATTGGTAGTGATAATAGTATTATTGTGAGGGAGGTGATTGAATGTATCTATAGTTTAATATTCCAGGTTATGGATATTTTTGGTGATAAGGTTTAAGTGGTTGGATATTAAGTGTAAAAAGGATGTTGAAAATTGGTACTACCTCACTGCTAAAGTAATGGACACTCATTTTTGTTTTATGTGTAATAAAGTTGGAAGTTGATCATTTCAACTATTTTACAATGGAGTAAGTTAATTGGTGAAAAAACTCAACCACTTTTCAATTGAAATTCTTCAAATTCACACTTAGAAGGGTTTTGGCCTCTTGCTATATGAGTGGGGGGGGTGTGGATTGCACCAAAAAATGTTGAAAATGTAGAATGTTGTGAATTATAATTTTTTTTTCTATAAAAAAAATAGTGAGGAAATCCAAGAGATGCTTCCCTACATTAATGGATTTCAATTTTGTTTAAGTAAAATTAAATTATGTTAAATGACATGTTTTTTTGTACAAATGGATAACTATCTATTTTAAGGAGAGTTTTTAACTAAAAATTATAAAAAAATAGAGGGTTGTGGCAATAGTTTACGTTGTGAAACTTGTTACATTTTAAATTATCTTCTCTAATGATCTAGCAACCTACATATTAACAGCAAAGTGATCGATAAGAACTAAAAGACATATAATTAAACATACATTGTCATATCAATTATTCAAATCCAAGACTTTCATATCAGAAAGTAGACCATTCTTGTCATGATCCTACCACAAACAATCTAGTGTGCCCTTTACCACTCTCTTGCATACATTGTTGCAAACTAGGCACTTGATTATCAATTATTTATGGAAGAAAATAATGGTCTAACACAACTACTTTAGTCGTTCTCAAAATAATCTATCATGCATTGAATCTAACATATTGCATTTTAGTATTTCTTTTAACATGATGTTGTGCTCACAATTTTTCCACATCATCAACTTATTTGATGAAAAGTACCTCAAAGAATATATTTGCATCAATATGTAATTGCTATTTCCATGGATGAGATAACATCATATGTCCATATTTGCATAAAAAATGAGTAAATATTCGTCTTAAATCCATAATTTATATCCTTAATGGATATAAAATCTATTGGAGATGCTAATCAATATTATGTTTATGGTGTCACCAAAGGTAATAATGGTTTGTTATACTAACATTATAATAATTTCCACTCTTGCTTCATCGGATTAGTTGCACTCTTCCATTACTTTTCATCCCGAGATAGAAATTCCCTTGGAAAATCAAAACCACCCCTCTATCCCCTCCAATTTAGCAAACATGTTCTATTTGGATTCACTTCCTTACCAATGCATCCATTCTACATTGCACCGATTTGGATTTCCAAATGGATGAATTGCTCCTCCCATCTACCCATTCATTCCTTATGTGTCAAAAATCAAAGTGGAGTAATATGATTCTCATTGGAAAAAGAAGATAGCCTTTAGTAGACATAGCCTATCATAACATCCTATAAGTTTACAAGTATACAAATTAAGGCTAGTATTATTTGGTAGTCTACGACACTACTACCCAAACCATGGATACAAGTCATTTCATTGGATTTCCGCCACTTCATAAGACCATTGCAAATTATTAGATATTGAGAACTACAAAGCTTGATTAGATCAATACCAAACAAATTCTCAACCAAATCTTCAAAGTTTCTTTTGTATCTAGTAGCTAAAACAAGGTCCTCATCCAAACTTGCAAGTTTGAGGTTAAAATAATTGCTTAAGATTATAACTTTCTTAGTTTCTATTCTGGCGTTCAAATCTCCTATCAAGAGGATATTGTCGTTATTTCTTAGCTGGAAATATCCTCTTCCAAGTCATTGTAAGAACAATTTTTATCTAAATTTAGTTTTTATAAAAAGTAGAATTAACATGTGCAATATAGCATATAAAAAAAAGTATTCTTTATAATTTATGTCTCATATCCCTTTATGATAAGATCTTATATATATAATCAAGATTGAAGATGCGGGGGGGGCGTTCCAAACTTCGGGGAGTTTCGCATTTTTTTTTGTCCTGCGCATTTTCCTGCTCTTTCACTGAGGATGATTTTTGCACCTGTGATGACACAATTTTCCTTTTACGTTCAGATTCAAGCGAAGGGACTATGGATCGTTTTTCTGTTAATTACTCGTGTGCTTTTACTCTCGCAATCATGATCCTATATGAAGTGGACTATGATTCCTTATCACCCGGGGTGCCGATTTTCCTCCATAGTACAGACGACATGACCTCTAAGGAGCCGCAGAATGATTTTTCGTCTCACATGAGGGAATCGGCAACTCATGATCCTCCTTTTACACCTGCACTAAACCCTCTTGTTACTGGAACTACAGGAATTAATGCAGTACACCTTCGCAAGAAAGGAGCCCATTCTAAAAAAGAACCTACCTCTTTATCCATTCAGAAAAGACATTGGTTTAAATGAAGTTCCCACTTACCTGCGTCAAGATTTAGTTGGTCGCTTCTGCGGGAAAAAGGTTGGTGTACATTCTTTAAAACTCTGGATGGAATAAAACTGGAAGCCTATCCTCAGTATTTTGCCACAATTCCACATCCTATCCCATGGATTGATACTGTTCAAAGTAAATTTAGTTGAAGACAGTAAGCTCTTACTGGGGAAATCTTGGAACTGGGGACCTTTTGGTCCAATGCTAAAAAACAGGAAAGTCGATTTTGAGGCCTCCAGAGTACCTCACAACTTGCAAAAAATCTGGGCTATTCTCCCTGGTTTACCTATGTTTTTTTGGCAAAAGGAAATTTTGGAAGCAATTGGTAACAAAATTAGCAAGTTCATATCCCTTGAAGAAAACTGGGAGAACAAAATCGATAGAAGATGTGCAAAAATTCAAATCGAACTCGACATCAGGGATGGACTTTATGAGGAAATTCTTTTAGAATTGAACGGTAGCACTTGGAAACAACGTCTAAATTATTGGAAAATTCCGTTCTGTTGTTTCGCATGCCGCTAGGTTGGTCACATTGCAAAGGAATGCACGTCTACTGAAAGCTACATTCCTCATAAAAAAGTATGGGTAAGGAAGACTTTACAATCTGGTGCCATTAGCAAGGACGTGAAAAAATTTGAAGAGGATTCGACATCTCCTTCAGGCCTTCCAGAGAGCATCGCAACTTTCATCTCTCCTCTCCCTGATCCGAGTAAGTCTCTTCCAATCCCTCTAATGTCCTCTGAGTCTCTGTTTTTGTCTACTGATAACCTCAAAATTGAAGACTTCTCTATGGCCCCTTCTCCTCCCGTTCCGGAACCTGCTCTTGACCTTCCTCCTTCACAGTCTCCTTCTCAGATTCCCGATCTTTCATCGAAACCTGCTAGGTCCATTCTGGACCCTCATTCCCCTGTTATGTCCTTTATGCCAGTTAAGGTCAAAAAACTTACCTTTATTAGGTGATCCCTTTGCCACAAAAGGTGGTCTACCTCTTAATTTTGTTCCAAAAATCGCTCTAGGCAGAAAGTCACAAATTTCTAAAGCACAAAATCAAGCAAAACAGGAGGTCAACTTGGGAAAATAGTCAACAATAGAAAGGTCCCTTAGAGCAAGGACGACCCTAGAAGGGGTACATTGATGTTGTGTCTCTCTTTCAACACGAGGGGGTTAGGGAGCTCCCCCAAGAAAAAATCCCTAAAAAGGTTGGTTTTTCTTTTAAAACCAACGGTCATCTTTATTCAATAAACAATGTTGGAAGGATTAAAAGCTAAAGAAGCCATTGAGCCATGGTTACCTGACTGGTCTTTTGCTCATCTGGATGCTGAAGGAAATTCTGGTGGTCTCCTTACAGCCTGGAGTCTAGCCTTTAAAGAAAGAAGTACTGAATTCTTAGGTAATATTTTGAAAACTAAGCTGGAAGATGTGGAAACCGGAACAATCTACTCCTTTATGAATGTTTACGATCCCTTTTCAAATAGGAAATCTTTCCGAGATACATTTTTGCGTCGGGTTTTCTTGATTCCAGAAATTTGATTTTGGGTGGTGATCTAAATTTAACCCTCTCTGAAAGTGAGGTCTGGGGAGCTCTAGCAAGAAAGGATTCTCTAAGTAACTTTTTCCGGTTCATTTTCAAAAGTAAGGGATTGGTAGATGTTCAACCTTCAAATTTAGAACCTACTTGGAGGAACAATCGTTCAGGACCACATGCCATCTCTAAGCGTCTGGACAGGTTTATGGTCACAGAAGATATTTTGGGTGGTTCTATGACCGTCAAATCATGGGTAGATTATGGGGGTATGTCTGATCACAGGCCAATTCTCCTTTCTATAGAGAAGTCAGAAGCCCTTCCACCTTCTCCCTTCAATTTTAACCCTTCTTGGCTCTGAGAGGATGATTATAAACTTTTAGTTGAGAAGCTTGGATTGCCCTACAAAACAACTCCTCAGTCTCCTTCATGAAACAATTCGCAGATAACATCATCAAAACGAAAAAGGAATCCAAGAAGTGGGAGAAAACGTACAGAGAGAGACAACAGACGCAGCTAAAAGAAGTGGAAGCAACTTTAAAGGCGATCTACTCACAAAATAGCTCAAGATTTTTTTCATAGGAAGAACTGAATGAAGTTAAAAGGTGCGAACTAAAGAGGGAAGAGTCTCTAGATAACGAAGAAAAACTCTGGAGATTGAAGAGCATAGCTATTTGGATAAAGGAAGGTGACAACAATACAAAAAAATTTAACAGATACGCTTCGCATAGAAAGAATATCAACTCAATACCCGTTCTAAATAATGAATAAGGGAGCCTTTTAAGATCCTTCAAAGAAAAAGCGGAAGCTGGAAATTCTTACTTGAAGAATCTCTTCTCAAAACCAGAAGGTTTCCCGATTCAGGAGATCCTCCAAGTAATTGACTTATTCCCTTCTCTGGTCATTGATGCGATGAATTTTGATTTAACAAAAGATATGAATGAGGAAGAGCTAGAAAAGGTTGTTTACTCCTTCCGCAAAAGGAAAAGCCCGGGTCTAGATGGTTTCTCCATCGAGTTCTACCAAGGTTTTTATGAGCTAATAAAATCGGATCTTCGGAAGGTGGTAAAGGAATCTCAACAATCTGGGAAGGTACTGGGAGCTTTAAACTCTACATTTCTAGCTCTTATTCCAAAGAAACAATTTTCTACATCCTTTGAAGACTTCAGACCTATATCCTGCTGCAACCTTATCTATGAGATCATCTTAAAATTATTGTTCAATGCTTAAAGCTGATTTTGAGCTCCTTTGTCTCTCAGGAACAATTTGGTTTCCTTTTTAACATACAGATCCACGACGCGGTTTCTCTAGCTCAGGAGGCTTTACACTCTATTCACAAGAATAAAAAACAAGCTCTAATACTCAATCTTGACCTCTCAAAAGCCTATGATAGGATAAGCTAGACCTTCCTAAGGCTCCTCTTAGTTAGATTAGGGGTTGCAACAGATTCTGTAAATTGGATTATGGGTTGTATCCAATCTGCCTCCTTTGCAGTTCTTAGTAATGGTTCCCCCTCTTCTTTCTTCAGACCCTTGCGTGGCCTCAGACAAGGGTGCCCTCTTTCTCCCTTCCTTTTTCTTCTAGTGGCAGATGCTTTGAGTAGATTGGTGATCCAAGCAAAAAGTTTGGGCACCTTCAGAGGAATCAGAGTTACGGAAAGTGAAGTTTTGTCTCACATCCTTTTTGTGTATGATGTGCTCTTGCTAGGAGAGGGTTCTTTAGCCAACTTTAAATAAATGAAAAACATCCTAGATCTCTACACAAAAGCCACAAGGATGCACATTAATGTGGAAAAGTCAGTACTGGCAGAAAGTTCCCTCCCTTCAATGGTTAGAAACACTCTTGCGGCTAAAATTCCATATGTGCTATGCCCTTTATCAAAAGGGTTCAAATATCTCAGTTTCATCTTAAAAGCCAACTCCTATTCTTTTAAGGACTGGTTGTATAAAAAAGTGGAGAAAAGAATTGATAGCTGGACTAACAGATTTCTCTCAAGAGGTGGCAAGTTGGTCCTGCTGAAATCCGTGATTCAAAGTATTCCAGTTTACTGGGCCTCAATCGCTTACATCCCGAAAGGGATCATTCACAAAATCTAGAAAAAAATCTTCTCTTTCCTTTGGTCATCATTCAAGAGGAAAGAAGGCATCCCACTTGTAAATTGGAAAACAATGGCAAACTTAAAATCTCTTGGGGGATGGGGTGTAAAACAGCCTCTCCTTTTTTGTTAGTCTCTTGCAGCTAAATCTCTTTGGAGGCTAATAAAAAACCCATTATCCTTATAGAGCAGTGTTCTCCATTCTAAATATTGTCTGAATGCTTCAATTTTCGAATGGATCAGATCTCCGGAAAAATATTATAAAAATGGTTCAATTGGCTGGAAAGCTTTTGTGCTCTCCTTCCCCCTGATTGGAGACTGGCTTTCTTGGAATATTGGAAATGGCAGGTATGTTTGAGTTGGGAAAGACCCATGGATAGGTGCAAGCGAAAACTATAAGCTTTCAGTACAGACCATCAATGCTCTCTCAGCCAAAAGGATCTTTTTCTTTTCAGATGCCTGGTCCTTAATCTCCGGCAGTTGGGTATCAACTTTAGATCTTAATTTAGAAGGGATTGTAGCTGCAGAGTGGGACTCCTTCATTGGTCTTTTGGACTCTTGCTTTATAAAGATTAGAGTAGACACAGAGGATCGTTTGGTATGGTCAAAAAATGCAACCTTAGCTGATTTTAATGCAAAACTAAGCTATTATACAAAGGCTTTGGCTTCATTCTCTGAGGCTTTAGAATGGTGGTGGCTCCTGTTTGGAAGTCAACAAAGCCTTTGAAAACCAAGATTATTTTATGGCTAACTCTCAAAAACAAAATCTTAACTTGGGACAATCTTTTAAAAAAAGGCTGGCAAAGCCCCAGCCGCTGTGTTTTGTGTATGTCCCTAGAAGAAACAGAAGAAACAGTCTCACATTTGTTTTCACATTGTCCCTATGCACACGCCGTCTAGAAAAAAGCTTCAAAGGAACTTAAAGCTCACACTATTAATTGGGGCTCATCCCCATAAAAGATGTTTCAGTCTTGGTGGAATGATCATTCGGTAGGTTCATATAGCGCTCTTCCCTCTTCCTTTGTTTATGGCATTTGGTGGGCTCGGAATACTGCGATCTTCCAGAACCACTTTATTCCCTTTGAAGTATTAACTTCCATGGTTGTGCAGTGGACCAAAGAACATAAAGTCTTGGAAAAGCCCAAAATAGACCAGAATCATCGTCCCTCCTTCAATAGATCACTCATTTCCACGGTAAGCTCCATTTAAGTACAAGACGTCTCATTTCTATCAATGGCCCATCATATAACACAAGAATGAAAATTTTCCACTTCAAGATGGAAACTTTCCACTCTGGGTTACTGGTTGTGATCTGTTAACTCTGTTGTAAGAACTCTCCACAAAACCTCCCACGTGACTTCAAGTTAGGCTTCTGATTTGCAGGGTAGCTAAAATGCACAGATATTCTTGAGCAGATCTTCTCGAGCAGATCTTCAAGCAACATTACAACATTACGCAAATGAACTTCACATTTATGGAGGGTCGTTCTCCAACATACTTCTCAAGCACGGAGAATTGCTCTTATCTCCTCTACAACAGGCAATTTTTCTTTTAGCTTTGCACCAACAATGCGGGATACTCTCAAGTAGTAGCTTCCCATAGAAGGGCGGATGTTTATCTAAGAACTCACACAAGCTGCCTCCGTTAGACTCCTTTGCAGGGCTTGAAGGTTGGAGGCAGAAATAAAACAAAGATAATGCGGAATGAGCTACGGCTCTTCAATCTTTATTCATAAACGGAGATCAACTGATGTAATACAAACAATAATGTAATGTGTATTTAAACACTTATGGAAAACCCTAAAAAAAACTCAAACCTAGCTTTTGCATGCATGCAAAGCATGTTGTTGCATTTATTAACTGAACTTCTAAATACTAACTCAAGTAAAAGCTAAAGCTAACTGAAGTAATTACTATTTCTAACACTCCCTCTTAATTACTACTGCTGACTACTGCAGCTTTTACAATGCCTAAATTATTTCTATGAATTTCAAAAATATCTTTTGCCAATGGCTTTGTGAATATGTCAGCCAATTGGTCAATCAATTTACAATGCTCAACACGAACTTCACCATTGTTCACGAGCTCTCTTATGAAGTGATATCTAGTATCAATGTGCTTGCTTTTCTGGTGAAAAACATGGTTCTTGGATAGAGCGATTGCTGAGTTGTTGTCACAATAAACTGTGGTTGGTCCTTCTTGTTTCTGTTGAAGACCTTCTAAAACTCTGCGTAACCAGACTGCTTGACATGCTGCTGATGTCACTGCTACATACTCTGCTTCTGCCGATGAAAGTATCACAATGGGCTGCTTCTTGGATGCCCATGAAATCACCCCTGATCCAAGATGAAAAACATGACCGGAAGTGCTCTTCCTGTCATCCAAACTTCCTGCAAAATCACTGTCAGTGAAACCTATCAAAACATCATACTCCATGCTTAAGTATAAAATTCCATAGCTTGAAGTCCCTACAACATATCGTAAGATCCTTTTTCCAACTTGCCAATGCAAGTCTTTGGGAGACTCCATGAACCTTGAAATCAAGCTAACAGCAAACATAATATCAGGTCTCGTAGTTGTGAGGTACATGAGACTTCCTACAAGTCTCTTATACAATGTTGGATCTACATTGGGACTGCAATCTTCTTTGCTCAACCTAGTACCTGTTGCCACTGGTGTAGGTGTTGTTTTGCAATTAAGCATTCTGAATCGCTTAAGAACTTCATTAGCATATTTATTTTGAGAGATAAATATACCCTTTTCTGACTGTTCTACTTCTAGGCCAAGAAATAACCTCATCAATCCAAGGTCTGTCATCTCAAACTCTTTCTTCATAGCTTCCTTGAACTCATCTACTGAGAGGTCACCTGTAAAAATCATATCATCAACATACAAACAAACTATTAAAATCTGTCCTTGTTGATTTACCTTTGTGTAAAGTGTTGGTTCGCTGCTGCTTCTGCTAAAACCATTTTTGATCAGATAAGAATCAATTCTGCTATACCAAGCTCTTGGAGCTTGCTTGAGCCCATATAGAGCTTTCTTCAACTTGTAAACTTTGTCTTCATGTTCTTTTATTTCATACCCATGTGGCTGCTCCACATAAATTTCTTCTTCAAGAATTCCATTCAAGAATGCCGACTTGACATCCATCTGATACACTTTCCATTTATTTTGTGCTGCAATTGCTAGGACTGCTCTTACTGTGTCCAATCTTGCCACTGGTGCAAAAGTTTCTCCAAAATCAATTCCTGGTTGTTGCGAGAAACCCTTTGCTACTAACCTTGCCTTGTACCTATCAATCTCACCTTTTTCATTGAGTTTGGTTTTATAAACCCACTTCACACCAATGGGTTTCTTATTCTTTGGCAGGTCAACTAGATCCCATGTATCATTTCTCTCAATGGAATCTATCTCTTCGTCCATAGCATTTACCCAATGCTCTTGTTTTACAGCCTCTTCATAAAACACAGGTTCACTAGCAATAAAAACATAATTGGTATTTGCATCCAATTCATCATAAATATCTGTCAATCTTCTAGTCTTTTTATTACTGTGATCAGATTCATTACCTGACTGCGGACTTGATGCTTCACCTCGAACTAAGTTTCTAGGTGTTCTTTCTGGAGTATTTGCTACTGGTGAAGATGCTACTGGATCTTGTTGTCCAATAAGCTCCTCATCTTCTCCATCTTCTGGTTGGGGTATTGCAGCTCCCATACCCTTGTCTATGGTTCCATTCCATGACTCTTCCTCCTTGAACAAAACATCTCTGCTGAGAATAACCTTTTTGGTAATAGGGTTATACAGCTTGTAGGCTTTAGTTTGTTCATCGTATCCAAGAAATATACATTTCTCACTCCTGTCGTCTAGATTTTTTCTTAGCTGTTTAGGAACATGAGCATAAGCAACACAACCAAATACTCTGAAATGAGAAACATTACAAGTCATACCTGACCATGCTTTCTCTGGTACTCTGTTCTTCACAATTTTGGTGGGAGACATGTTCATCACATGAACAGCACAAGCCACTGCGTCTCCCCAAAATTCATGGGACACATTTCTTCCTTTCAGCATGCTCCTTGCCATATTCATGATGGTTCTGTTCTTGCGTTCCGCAATACCATTCTGCTGAGGAGTATATCTTGTAGTGAATTGCCTCTTGATTCCATGATGCTTGCAGTAATCATGAAATTCCTTTAATTCATACTCTCCCCCTCCATCAGATCTCAATACTTTGAGTTGATAACCACTCTGTTTTTCAACCAAAGCCCTAAATTCCTTGAACTTGCCAAAAGTTTCAGCCTTCTGACGAAGGAAATACACCCATGTTTTTCTACTGAAATCATCAATAAATGTAAGGAAGTAATAGCTTCCACCAATCGATTGAGTTTGCATTGGTCCAACCAGATCAGTATGAATAAGTTCTAAAGGTGCAAGTGCCCTTCGAGACATACCTTTAGGAAAGCTATCCCTATGCTGCTTTGCAATGATGCAACACTCACAATTGCTTTCTGGCTCCTTCATAGGGGGAAATCCCTTTACCATCTCTTTCTGCTGTAAAAACTTGAGACCACCAAAGTGAAGATGTCCATATCTAAAATGCCATAACCAATAATCATCCATGCAAGTGGCTTTTTGAGCAAAAGAGGTTACCTTGCTGCTGCAATTCATGACTAGTGGATGCATCATGTTCCTAGTCACTTGTATTTTGATGATCAAATGTCGATTTGGGTCATGAATTTCACAGTTTGATCCATCAAAGACAAGTTTGTACTTCTTTTCAGTGAGTTGCCCAATGCTAAGCAGATTATGCTTCAATCCTGGAGCATAATAGACATCTTAGATTGTCTTTTGTTGGCCTTGTTTGGTCAGAATGTTGACCACTCCTTTTCCAAGAACTGGAACCACCTCATCTGTGCCAACTTTGACCTCTATCCTCACTGATTCATCTAGGTCTGCAATTAGACCTCTGTCACCTATCATATGGTTACTGCAGCCACTATCTAAAAGCCAAAGTCCCTTTGGGCTTTCGTGTGCAGCATGACATGTAAGAAATAACATATCATCTTTATCCTCACAGGTATTAGTCACATTAGCATTATGATTTGCTTGATCAGCCTTTTTCTTTTTGCATTCATGAGCATAATTCCCAAATTTATTGCAATAATAACACTGAATATTAGATTTATCTGACCTTTTTTTGTCGCAGTTTCCACCTTCATGGTTATGATGGTGATCTTGATCTCCATTGCCATTACTTCGGCCACTTCTGCCTCGTCCTCTTGATCTTCATCTTCCTCTGCCTCTTCCTCTGCCTCTTGAGAATGAGACATGTGCTTTGAAAGCATTCTCTTGAGAGGATTCTTCATTCCTGTTGAGTCTGGATTCAAATGAAAGTAAAGATCCAGTCAACTCGTCTATAGAGAGAGTACTCAGATCTTTTGCTTCTTCAATCGCTGAAACTTTCGACTCAAATTTGTGGGGTAGGGATCTCAGAACCCTTTCAACCACCCTTTGATCTCCAATCTTTTCACCATAGATATTCAGCTGATTAACAATCCCCATGACTTTGGTCATGAAAGAATCTACAGAGTCAGATTCTTTCATCTTTAGATCTTCAAAGTCTCTTCTTAGGTTTTGGAGTGTTGTTGTTTGAAACCTTACCAACACCTTGATAACTGGTCACCAAGGTATCCCATGCTGCTTTGGCATGTAAAGATGCTGATATCTTTGGAAATACGTTGTTATACAAAGCGTTCACGATGAGATGCAGTGCCTTTTCATCCTTCTTCCTATGCGCTCGTAGGACATCCTTCTCTGCGTTTGAAAGGGCTTGAAAAGTTGCATCATCTGCAGGTTCGGAATAGCCATACACGACATATTCCCATGCATCTTCTGACCTAAGATAAACCGCCATCCTTGTGGCCCAGACATCATAGTCCTTTTTCCCTGTAAGAGGAGAAATCTGTGATTGATTGCTACTAGAAGCCATAGACGCTACGGTGTCTTTCACTGGCTCTATTCAAAATAATCTCCCTTCCTCTTTTTTTCTTTTTTTAAAAAAAAAAACAAATAATAATTCTCCCTCTTAAACAAGATTTGAAAAATATCTTCTTCTCTTGTAAAAAGAAAAAAAAATTCTTACTCAATAACTGCGTGAAATTCAAAAAAGAATCACATAAAGTAAAAACTTTTTTGCACTTGTCCAAAAAAGTCGCCTTGTTCCAATTACCGCTCTTTGTCTTAGGGAGAGGCCGCGGTGAAATCTCGATTTTTTACCTCGTATCTCCCCAAACTACCGCACTTTAGACTATACTGTGGGCGCGATAGTTCCTAAAGTACCGCTCTGTGGACTATAGGGAGGGTGCGGTACTCCAAAAAAAAAAAAATTAATAATTTCTCCAAAAAAAAAAAATTCTTCAAAAAAAAACTTACAAATTCTTCAAAGCTACAGCTTTGGCTTCTCCGAAAATTGATGCTACCAATTTGATCTTCTCCTATGCTCTAATACCAAACTGAAGGTTGGAGGCAGAAATAAAACAAAGATAATGCGGAATGAGCTACAGCTCTTCAATCTTTATTCATAAACGGAGATCAACTGATGTAATACAAACAATAATGTAATGTGTATTTAAAAACTTATGGAAAACCCTAAAAAAAACTCTAACCTAGCTTTTGCATGCATGCAAAGCATGTTGTTGCATTTATTAACTGAACTTCTAAATAGTAACTCAAGTAAAAGCTAAAGCTAACTGAAGTAATTACTATTTCTAACAGGGCTTTGGAACCTACTACGGCTCCTCCTTCACGGCAGCGATTGTTCTTCTTCTAGACTGTTCTTCAAGCAGTTCCCTGCAAACAACCCGAACTCAGACGTTCGCTATGCACCAGCGATCTCTTATCTCATCCCACAGGCTCACACAACTATAAAAAATACTCAAAACAATATACTCTCATCTAAAACAGTTTGATCTCCTACTCTATCCTCTACTCCTACGAGGATACACAATTACTAACTCTCTCTCATTATCCTGGGCATTCCCGTGAGGGAGTCAAGCCCAGACACTGATACCATATTAGGAAACTGAAACTTGCTTGATTGTCCATTGTTAACAGCATACATATTTATATTTATACAATGTGATATCAGCCATTGATCTAGATCAAGATCTAGGGCTAATTGTTCTTTCTAGACACTTCTTCCTCTAGTCAATAACTCATTTATTACAACCATATCTTTATCAACTATTCAATATCTAGAAATTAACCTACTTCCAGGTCATCTTCCTTTGTTACTTGTTCAACAGATCATCGATTCATCATACAAGAAGTATGAGTTATATATTATAACAAAAGTGAAGCTTCTCTAGCCTCCGCATCAAGGTTTGACAACTCAGTTCCATCTGTCTCCGCATCAAGATAAAGGATGGATGATTATATTAATTGCCAAGAGGTTGATGATGATTCAGAGATGTATTGATTACGGATTGATAAGAGATGAAAGTTTATAAATTAAAACTAGCATATCCCCAAATCGAGGGAAATGAAACACCGAGTAAAAACTCAATATGTTGTAGTAGCTAATTTATGTTAGAGATACTAATCCATGAATCATCTACTAAAACTTCTAAACCATAGTAATTATAATACCAAAATCATATATCAAGTGTTGATGCAAATGTCAAATGTGTATGTATCCTATCTTATCTGCAACAACTGTTTCATTGTCCCATCTCTTTTATTTAATAAGAAATAAAATTTTATTATAAAAAAAAAGTGTACAACTTAGCATTCAATAATAAATAATAATAGTAAGGCCTTTCAATGTAATATATCCACCCAGATTCACTTTGAATGCTAATTTACTCTCAAAAATAAAAAAAATCAATATAATTACATCAAAAAACGATTGGAGCTACCCCTTTGTCATGTATCCATCACGTTTCCTTTGGTATTCCACTTCAAAGGGATCCAATAATATTATGATTGTTTTCCATTGGTATTACATTTCAAAGAGATCCAATAATATTATGATCATTGCTTAAAAATTAATTGTAAACAATTGTTATTCAACCATAATCTATATGTACTGCAGCGAGTGGATTTTAGTTCACTTTTCTTCATGGAGTGTGAAAAAGAAAGGTCTACCCTTTCTCTTAGACCACAAAGATGGCACATGAAGATCCCAACAATTGGGTCCACATTTAAAATAACATTAACTGCATTTGATATCATTACAACACAATAAGTGTGAGAGAGAGTACAATCTTTGTTCTTGTATCGGGATTTATAAGAACTTTAGAAAAAATCATAGATTGGAGTAGAGACTTAGAGGTATCAAAAAGATCGTGTGATAGATTTTGGTTACTGACAGCTTTGTCTGCAGCCTGCAATGAAGACTGGAAACTCGCCAAGATTGTGATTATGAAGTGCCATGATTATAATTATTGATTTTCATGTTATGAAGCCTGATAAATTCCATTTTTTCTATTTAATTTTATTTTCAAATTTGGTAGGATTTTTTCAGTGAAGTTATAGTTCTTCTTAATGAATGGAAAACTTAGCCATTACAAATTTTATTCCATTTTAAAAAAGATTTAGATTGTTTCAACTTTACCTTTTAAGAAAAAAGACTCCACATAAAAATTGAGTTTATCCACTTATTAACTCACTCCATTCATAATTTAAGAAAGGTTTAATACTTTTCTCATTATGCTTCATGGTGTAGGTAAATTGCTCTATAAATCATAATGGTGTGAAGATGTCATATCATATTATCATACAAGATATTTGACAATCAAGAGTTGAGACTATATATAGTATGTGTTTTAAATGTGTCTTGCATATAATCATTATGAATCCAAGTTGTAAGGATGATATGTCATTTTTGGACAATCCAAGTTGTAAAGAGGAAGTGTCATCTAGGACATTTTGTCTCCTTATTAACTCGATTCTATGTTGTGATTTTAGTAAATTAGAGTATTCTTGAGTGTGCAATGATGCAAGATGTAAAACCAACCATTCAAATTGGTTGTTGAACAAGTTAACACAATGTTGAAGACTTGGAAATTTGTTCTTTTACATAGACTCTAAAGTAGGTGGGGAGGTTCATGAGAGAATACCACACATAGAGAGAATGACGTTCTGTTACAAATAAAGGGTTAAAATAATGGCGTTCTGTTACAAATAAAGGGTTAAAATGCAATTTCATAGCTTTCATGATCTCTTTTAGTGGGGGTATCTACCTTCTTGTTAGTAGCAAGCAAATAATGTCTAAACTTGCGAACCACATGATTTATTCTTTGAACAACTTCACTTTACCTTCAAATCGTTGGCATAAATCTCGCAACTTCCACCCTACCTTCCATACCCACCCTACCCACTAATGGCTTCACTCCACTCTGCCTTCCAATGACTTTAGGCGCAAGTCTTAATCTTAACAAAGATAATGAATTAAACTTCCTCAGTGTCAACCATAATACGAAATGAGTTCCCTCATCGAAGCAACTCTTATAAGGGTTTGGAAACGTTCATCCCAGCACCAGCCTAGCCGGATGTAGTAGGTTTGCATGTTGATGACCGATTTAAGTACATAAAACGTTGGGTCGTTCATCCTGGGGAGGCCAACTACATGGCATGACTTCACAAAAACATGACACATCAATTAAATCTTTATTTTTTGTATTGAATCCTTACATCATGGGTTGGTTTTCTTTTGTTTCTCAACTTTAAAAATCATAAACAGACATATTGAACACTCTAAATAGTTAATAAATCTTTCACTTAACCTCCTACCCTGGAAGTTGTTTGGAAATTTATATTGCATTCTTATTTAATGGAAGAAATGCAGAAGTTACAATTTTCTAATATGGGCCATTTTATAAATTTGTAAATAGTAAGTGTGGCATTGATTGAAGGTTTGTAATACACAATTTAATTTCTAGAATCCGTCCATAATTTTGAAGAGTAAAGAAGTAATTTTTTACAATGCAATTTGGAGCCGAAATTGTACAATTGTCACACACTACACTCGAATGATCTTCTATCGGTCTATGTTATGCTAGAATAAACAAATATTCATGCAACATTCAAACCATACTGTTTAGATAAAACATCCCCTAAATAGTTCATCGGGTACACCAAAACCAAAAAAGATTTATGTTTGTACAATCTACAAAGTGAGATTTTGATCATACTTGAAGACCACCCTATGTACAAACCAAGCTTTTAAAGGGTTCTTACATTTCAAAATTATGGGACATTGTCAATTATGTTTGCTAGATCCATCAAAATTTCTATAGTCAAAGTCATCAGCGTTCATAGAGGAGAATGCATGGCAAATATTACAATGGATGTTTCAAATTGTTCTACAACCAAACGACAACATTGAGGTATCAAATCAAAACATTTCATAAGACAACGAGTGTCCATGAAGTTACAAACTTTATTAGTGATATTTTATTTATGGTTATATTAACATCAACAAATTCAGAGTCATACTACAAGGTTGTACCTTTGAATTGTGTTGCAAGTTTCTAAGAATATACTCTAAGTTAGTATATATTTGAGAGACTCTTAGTTAGTATATATTAAGGTGGTACTTTATAAAAAAAAAAAATATATATATATATATATATACAAATGGATTGAATTTAGTGAGTAGTATTCTACCTTTAAGAGTAAGTATGTGAAGGAACATTGATGGCAAAGGTGGTAGAATTTTTTTTAATGAATTGAATTTAGTGAATAGTAGATAGTTGTTAAGGAAGTAATGATATGTTTACATTGACATTGGAGTTGAAAGGTTTAAATGTATCATTTTTTACAATTTTTTATTTTGTTTTTCATTTAAATGGTGGCTTTGATACATATATGATTAGATATTGGTTATTTTGAATCCAAGTTGTGAATTATATATTTAGAGAAAAAATGATTATTTGATTTTATAAAGTTCGATTTTTGTGAATTAAAAGGATTATACATATATATGTGACTATAGAGATTACTAAAAAAATTCATATATATATATACATAATTATATGAGATTGTTATCAACTATTCTTTTCCTCATGAACATGCTCCAAAATTTATTATAGAGGTCTAATAGTTTTTGTGAATGCTTATCAATTTTATCCTTCTAATTTGTAATATGTGCACTAGGAAATTCATTATGTTCAAGTGTTGGGAGATCTATTATCTATGTGTCAAGATGGGGATTTGCATTATAATCTATGATGCATCAAATTTACAATTTGTACAGACTGGGAAATGCATTAGTGATAGAGATATATGATCTATGGTTTAAGATGAAGATATGTTGTTAAGGGATCGAATAGTATGGATCTTTGTTACCTCATTTATTTGATCCCCCTAATTTGTAATATACACATTGCGAAATGTAGTATGTTCTAATAAAATCTTTGAGATGCACTAATTTAAATGTTATATTTTGGTATGTTTAATGTTGAATATCTATGATCTATGCCTTTAGATGGAGATTTTCATTATGATGTATGATCCCTCTAATTTGAAATATGTGCATTGGGGAAACACATTATGTTTAACCACGAGATATATGATCTATGGCTTAAGACCGAGGTAAGTTGGATCTATGTTAAGTCAATGATTTGATTCCTCTAATTGATAATATGTGCATTGGGAAATGGAGTATGATCTAATAGTTGCATTGGGAAATGGAGTATAATCTAATAGTTTTGTTACATGATGCATTGATTTCACGTTATATAAATCATTAAACTTGTTCTTAAGATACATTGATTTCAATGTTATCTTTAATTAAATTTCTTCTTAAGATGTATTGATTTCACACATATTTTGTATAATATCATTCTTGCATTGCTTTGGTTTTGGGAATGTTTTATATAGTCATTCTTACATTGCATTATTTCAAGTATTTGGTTTCAAATATCTTCGTATGGTGCATTGATTTCAATGTTACTTTTTATGTTAAAATGTATTTAACATAATTATGTCTCCTCTTAATGAAATTATTAACTATGGTGAGGTTGCAGGACTAAGAAGTTCAATGTGACAATGGGTTAGAATTGAGAATAAACAATTTAGTGAATGATATAGATTGCAAAGGGGGAATCATTCCTATCATATGAAAACCATAATAAGCTTTGTTTGACATATCTAAATTGTCCTATAGCATGTAGTGTTGTTGTAGCACTAAGAAGAAAATGTTACAATGATGCAATTGGAGCTAGGGTGATGCTCACTTCAAACTTATGGACTAATGCGAATTGTTAAAAAATGGTGTATAATCTCGGAATAGTTTAACCTAAGAAGCTCCCACATATGGTTTAGTCACGGATTTGATAATTATATAGAGATTTAATGAGATGAAGTATGCTCCAATTGTTCCTATTGTACCCATTGAAACAGGTACAACAGAAACAACTTCCATTGAAACTTGATTGGGCTTTAACATGAATCCATAGTCACAAGGATTGATGTTGTAGAAAGCAATTATAAATATTGAAAAAAAGGGATAGACAATGTCACATTTAGAGCAATACCTAGAATTTAGGGTTTATATGCAAATCATCATTATATTTTATTACATTCTTCTATATCATTATTGAACATGATTATTACATCTTAAATTGAAACATCTTAAATTCATTTTAACTCCAATTTTAGACACCAAAAAAGATTAAATCGTTTAAGGTCCAAACCTACTTAAGAGTTTTAGAAGTAGCAGGTGCAAAATTAAGATTATTGTGGCAAAATGATTCTCAAGTATGCTTATTTTTCTTTCTTAATTTCATTCCATTTTGTAGGCGAAAGTCAGCATTTGTGTCTTTCTGAATGTTGCGAGAGCTAAAAATTTGGGCTCCCTCATTTTCATACTTTTCTAGGTCAATCAGGCAATTGAACCAGCTCAAAAAAATGGCCATTTTCCATGCATTAATCAAAATCGTGCCAGAAGAATACGGTGATATGCGCTCCTTGAAATACCTTGAGTTAATCGACTCCTCAAAAATGACACCGCTTCCTAATTCCTTCGTAGATCGATTTGTATGATGTAAGTGTTTTTTAAAGGAAGTTTGAGCTTTCAATCAAGACATATAGTGCCAAATATACTTGAGCGCGGTATGAATAAAACTGAAGGGAATTCAATCAATTATAAGAAAAGCATTTAGAAAAAAATTTATATTGATTTGAATTCCATACCATTTAGAAAAGATTTTATATTGATTTGAATTATGAACCTTGATTTAATTATATTCTGGCATTTGATTTCAATTCATTTCAATGCCAAGGGTTTAGGACCAAAACCTAATTCCATTTTTACAATAAGACCATCAATGTCAACCATCGGACGAAGAGGATAAGTGGCCTGGTAATATCGCCAAAAGAGGATTCTAGAGGCCTATTGTTTTTATATGGGAAAGCTTATTGATCTTACTCTACTGAAATTTGACTTAGACACTGAGATGGGCTTGAGCCTTGGACAATGCTTGCTAAGCATATTCCCAAAGCGGGGAAATGATACACCCAGAAGAACTGCAATATGTTGTAAAATGAGAGAAAGTTGCGTGTAAATAGATAATATAATTTTATGTGTTTGAAATCAAGTCTAACTAATTTAAAGTGGTGACTACAGCGATGCTAATCTCTTAGCATATGATGATCTATCTTAAGGTGAAGCTTGCGAGCATTGACTTGTTTGTTTGAGAGAAAATCTTAGCCCATAAAATTGATGCCAATAAAGATACCCTTGGAATTGACTTGTTTGTTTGAGAGGAAATCTTATCTCATTAAAATAATGGCAATAATAAAAATAATGCCAATAGAGATACCCTTGGACGACTAATAATGACAATAGTTTGAGCCTGAAAGCCCTACGTGGAGCAATTGTTGCTCCAATGCACATCAAGCAACAATGAGAGTTTTTTTATCAAGTGAAAGTATCCTTACCTATGATCGGACTCAAGTATGTGATACGGAAAGTGCTTGACGCCTTCTAAGGAATGGGATGTGAAACACCAATAAATAGTTTGAAAGGACTCTAGAAGGGATGGCCTCTTAGAGTTAACCATGGAGAATGATTCACCACCACCAAATAATGATGGCTCAAGAGCGAGCGGATATGTCTCTGCGTCTAATGGTGCTATAACTCAAGAAATTGAATTAAGATGTCAACATCGGGTATGCTAATGGTCGAGTTAGTTTGGTTTCCTTTGAAAAACAAATGGTGTTGTTCATGCTAATTTGAATTACGTTCAAGGTTTTCAAGTAGAAACATGTTATGGCAGCTCCTGCCGAGTTTATTCATGTGCTGGGAAAGCATAAAAGAACAGAAGAACAAAAGTGAGAACTTTAATGTGGTTTGTTGTGATCAGAGAATTTTCCACAAATGACATTTATCATGAACAAATACCCAATGATCTGTAAGTGGGAAGTCCTCTATAATGTTGAGATAAATAAGATAAATATATACCCTTTCTTAGTATGAAACATAGGTAAACTGGTTTTGTACAAATATCTTGCATATGGCTTATCTGTTGTCGCATCTCTTTGGATTTTGGCCGACGAAGTCAAGGTCATGCACTTTCGACCCAAGGTTTCCAAGCAATCCAAAACAGTTGCAAAATGTGGATCTTAACAACTAAAAAAAGACAGAAAGCCTCTACTATTTTCCTCTTGAAAATCCAGTATAAGCATGTCAAAAGTCTACTCTTCTTGCCCGATGAACTGATCGCCTTAATTTTTCAGATAATTAAAGAAATTTTGCAGGGAATGATCAAAATTTTAACCAGGAACTATAAAGTGTTAAATCAATCCTTTTGGAAGATTCAAAGACTTCCGCATTTGGAAATTTGCACTGCTAAACCGTTGAAAGCTTAAGTAAGAAATAGCAAATATTTGACAAAAGTGTAAGCCAAAAAGAGCAAAGATGTGAATTTTAAATCAACGTGGGTATGCTAATGGTCGAGTTAGTTTGGTTTCCTTTGACATACAAATTTGGATGTCAACAGCCGGAAGCACTACAAGTTGAATTAAGAAGATACGAGGAACCAAAAAACCATTGACAACATCTCGAAACATTGAGCCTCTTAATAACAAAGCTACCACATTCAATTCAAGAGAAGAAAGGAATAGCATGCCCCGGGGCAAGGATGAAATGCATAAATCAAGAAATGGTGCAAAGTTTTTGAAAGAAAGGAAAAAAACACATTGAAGTGGGACCACAATAATGCGGAGATGGGGTTCATACTTCATAGCTTCCCCCAGGGCAAAAGCTTTTACACTAACAAAAAATAAAAAGGAAAATTATATCAAAGGCAGGCCCCTAAATATGCATATCCACGGATATTCCAGAAAACTCTGAAAATATGACATATACATATAAATATGGTGAAACTTAGCTGATCATTAATCACAACAACAGCTTTAGTGAAAGGCCCACTGTCTGTCATAAGCATCAAGATAGGTCAATCATTATATGCACTCATGGATGTGAACCCCACTGCCCTCCACATACATCTGGTTGCTTTAAGGGGTTGGATGGGTGACATTCAATTCAAAGGAGATATTCATGAATATGGGAGCAGTCACAACTCTTAGATCGGAGCTGACTATACAGATTTCAGCTAAGATTGGCATTTCCAGGAAATACGCAGATTCTCTTGAGATCGGAGCTAAAGCCCATGTAAGAAGGGGTAACCTGTGCAATCACACACCTTGGCCCCACGGTGTATAATTTATGTTCAGTAATGAAACATAAGATGGATTTTCCAAAACAGAAAATACTTTTTCAAAAACTACAGAATGCAATATGATGTAGTGACCAAAAATTATGCACGGCACCAACGAGAAAATGCCGGAAAAGAGAGGATAAAGGGTTTGAGAATTCTATGTTATTTTCCATAAACAATACCATATTAAGGAAATTTGAGACTATGGAAGGACTGACAAAAATCCATGTTTATTTAATGAAAAGAAAGAGGCATTTTGAGGATTTCAAACAAGAAAGTTCATATTCGGGGATTGAGTTTAGGGGGCCTTCTTCATCCTTATGTTAAAGCGTTAACTTCAACAAATAGTGCCTTAACTGAAGGTAAAAACACACCACAACACCGCACCACGAAACTTCAATTTTGACTTCACGAATGACTTTCACTTCCGTGAGCATTTACTTCGCGTGGATTAACTTTGTGGAATTTTACTTTGCCGCAACATTTGATATCGCACCAAATTTACTTCGCAGTAAATTAACTTTGCACATCATGCCATATGCGATATGAAATATGTAATACTTGCGGAAATTATGAACTTGAAGTTATTTTTACTCCGCTTAACTTTGTAACTTGGTCAACAACTTGACTTTGATAAATACACTCTTAAGCAAACTATATAATGAGATTTTCTTGTTAAAACATATGAACGGAAGAATGAAGATTATCCCGAAGTTTTCTTGATTTCTTTTATTGACAGTAAATGTAAACAACATTTACGTAGATGAATAAGAAGGAGATGTGCGACATGCATTAACCACCATTCTTGAGAATGAACACAAAATAACTATTCACTTATGTATTACCGCAGTAAAACAAGTAACATTGCCGCAATACAGAGAGATGGTAAATACTTCAATCTTTCACCATTTTACCCAGAGCTTGGGCTCTTATTTCACGATAAACTTCTTCTTCTTCTTTCACTTCTTCTTACATCTCTACTTAATCTAATGAGAGTGATTTACATTTATACAAAAAACTTGGGATTGCTTAGCCTTGAAGCTATTGAACTCCATTAAAGACTGTAATTAATTTCTACCTAAGAAATTCAACTTGCGGAATACAAATGCGGCTGATTAAATACTAGGAAGTGTGCACAATGCCTTCTGACAGATTGATAGACTGTCTGACATCTTTGCGATACAGCGGACTGACAAAACGTCTGACGGGGTGACTGACAGAGCCGACACGAACTAAATGCACATTCAACTCGTAAGTACATTTCTCCAACACTCCCCCTTAATTATGAGTTGATGACAAAATTTTACAAAATGATTCAGAGCTGCAACATGCGTTGTGCATGACGAAGTTCACTGTGCAGAACTTGTTACTCCTAAACAACTTCGCAGATATTGGAATGTGTCTCTTGCCAATGGTTTTGTGAAGATGTCTGCAACCTGATCTTCGGACTGCAAAATTCTAAACATATTTCTGTATTGTTTATTAATTCTCTGATGAAGTGATACCTTGTGTCGATGTGCTTGGTTCTCTTCTGGTAGACATGATTCTTGGCAGTGCGATAGCTGAATTGTTGTCACAGTAAATGACTGTAGGTTCTTGCTGATGCTGCGATAGATCACTTAACATCCTCCACATCCAAACGACTTGACATGCAGCACTTGTTGTTGTGACATACTCTGCTTCTGCTGAAGAAAGAGTTACGATCGGTTGCTTCTTTGAAGCCCATGATACAACACCTGCTCCTACATGAAATGTATTGCTAGATGTGCTTTTTCTGTCGTCTATGTTGCCTCCATTGTCGATGTCTGTGTACCCGATGAGTTTGAAATTTTCTGCGGTTGAATACAAAATACCGAAGTCTCTTGTTCCACTTACATACCTCAAAAATCTTTTGCCTGCTTGCCAATGAGATTCTTTTGGTGTCTCCATGAATCTTGAGATTAAATTGACTCCATACATGATGTCTAGCCTTGTTGTTGTAAGATACATAAGGCTGCCAACAAGTCTTTTAAACAACGTGAGATCTACATTGGATCCGTCATCATCCTTACTCAATTTCAAACCTGTTATCACTAGTGTTGGAGCTGTCTTGCAATTTAACATCTTAAATCTGTTCAACACATCACTTGCATATTTCGACTGAGATATAAATATCCCATTTTCAATTTGATGAACTTCAATACCTAGAAAGTACTTCATATGCCCCAAATTAGTCATTTCAAATTCACTTTTCATGACTATTCTAAATTCTTTTATGCCGAAATCACCAGTAAATATTAAATCATCTACATACAAGTAGACGATTAGCTTATTACCTTGCTTGTTGATTTTTGTGTACAGCGTTGGCTCACATTCACTTCTGTGAAATCCATTATGAATCAGGTATGAGTTGATGCGACTGTACCAAGCTCTGGGAGCTTGCTTCAAACCATAGAGTGTCTTTTTCAGTCTGTATACTCTATGTCCTTGTCCTGGAACTTCCTAGCCTTGTGGCTGCTCCACGTACACTTCTTCCTCCAAATATCCATTTAAAAACACAGACTTGACATCCATTTGATAAACATCCCATTTCTTTTGTGCCGCGATAGCTAGAACTATTCTGACAGTGTCCATTCGTGCTAAAGGTGCAAAAGTTTCATTGAAATCTATGCCAGGCTGTTGTGTGAATCCTCTTTCTACCAATATCTCCTTGTGCTTATGTACATTTCCTTCAGCATCTTGCTTGGTCTTATAAATCCATTTGACGCTTATCACATCCTTGTCGATAGGAACATCGACTAATTCCCATTTTTTATTTTTCTCAATGCATTCAATTTCTTCATCCATAGCTTGTGCCCAGACTTTATCTTCAACAGCTTCTTCATATGTTAGCGGATCATTGACTTGAGAAAATAATGCAAAAACAGAAAATGAATTTGGTGTACCGGCATCATATATCTCACGCAGACTTCTTATCCTTGGCAGAGTTACTGGTGTCGAACTGCGCGAACTGCTTGATGGAGTTTGTTGTGCACTTGCTTTGCTTGTCGGAGTTGCTTGAGCTACGACTGATGTTGCAATACCTTGTGCTGAAACATGTTGCGTTGTCCTGGGAGTAGACGGAGCTGCAACATTTTGGTTTATATGCGAAGTCTCAACCCATCTTCTACGATGTCATCATGTTCAACATGTGACACGATTCTAATATTCCTTTCTACAGTTCCATTCCATGTTTCATTTTCAACAAACTGAACATCGCGACTGATGATAACTTTTCGTGCAATAGGATCATACAGCTTGTATGCTTTTGTGTCTTTAGAATATCCAATAAAGATGAATTTCTGTCCTTTATTGTCTAATTTTTTTCTTAGCTCATCTGGAACATGTGCGTATGCTACACAACCAAAAACTTTTAATTGCGAAACACTATGTTTCATACCTGTCCATGCTTCCTGCGGAACCTTGTTCTTCACGCTCTTTGTCAGACATCGGTCCATGATTTATACTGCAGTTGCCACTGCTTCAGCCCAGTATTCATTTAACAGATGCGCGGCTGCCAACATACTACGCGTCATCTCCATGATGGTTCTGTTCTTTCTCTCTGCGATACCATTCTGTTGCGGTGTATACCGCACAGTGAATTGCTACTGTATGCCATGATTCTTGCAAAAGTTTAAGAAATCATTTGAGACATACTCACCACCTTTATCTGTTCTCAATATCTTGATGTTGTAACCACTCTGCTTTTCCACGAGTGCCTTGAATTGCTGAAAACAATCAAATGCATCAGATTTATGCTTTAGAAAATAAAACCATGTTTTTCTTGTGAAATCGTCAATAAATGTGAGAAGATAATTGCATCCTCCCATGGACGGTGTTTGCATCGGTCCATAAATATCGGAATGCACGATTTCAAGTGGTGTGCACGATCTGTATGACTTTCCGACTGGAAAAGTCCCTCTATGCTACTTTCCAAAGATACAGCCTTCACAAACTCTCTCTGGATTTTCAATCAATGGCAATCCTTTCACCATGTCCTTTGTGTGCAGTAGCCTTAGCCCACCAAAATTCAGATATCCAAATCTGAAATGCCATAACCAGGACTCATCTTTTACTTCTGTCTGAAATGCTGCTTGCATTGCACTATCCTTCTCTTCTACTGCGCAATGAATTTTTGCTCCTTTGCTCTCTACGCGGAACGCAGATCCGGAATTTTCATTCTGACTTGCATGACCAACTTGAGTTGTCTTTCCTTTTATGATGGGTCTTATTCTCAAAGGAAACAAGTGATTGCTTGTCATCTGCACTTCAGCAATTAATTGATTGCTGGGATATATGTCCTTGATCACACAGCGCTTACCTACCATGTGAACTCTATAACCTTTTTCCATCAGCTGACCAATGTTCATCATGTTGTTCTTCAAACCTTGAACATAATACACATCAGACATATATTTTTTCTCCCCCTGTTTTGTTAGAATATCAACAGTACCCTTTCCCAAAACAGTGACTTGGATATTGTTTCCAAGTGTTACATCAGTTTGAACTGATTTATCTAGACTGGAAAATAAACTTAAATTACCAGTCATATGATTGCTACAGCCTGAGTCTAAATACCATATGTCATTTGGACTTTCTTGGACAGCATTGCATTCCAGCGGAGATGCGCATGCTAAGAACAGTGAGCTGTTCGGTGCGCTATTGTTTCTTGATTGCGCTTCACCTTGCTTTCCTTGTTCATACTGCTTCTTCCTGCATTCATATGTGAAGTGTCCATACTTTTTGCAGTAATGACATTGAATTTTTTATTTATCATACCTTTGCCCACTTGGGTGGTTGGGAATCTGATTCTGGCCTCTACCAGCGACATGTGCAGGACTGCTGTTGCGACCTCCTCTGAAAGAACTTCGTCCTCTGCCTCTAAAGCTTGATCTTCCTCTGCCTCTACCGCGACTTATGGATGACTGTGCTGCGAATGCACCTTCCAGCGATGTGTCTGAACCATTGATTCTATGTTCATGATTGAGTAGTGAGGCTTGCAACTCATCAATAGTAAATGTTGACAGATCTTTGTTTTCCTCCAGGGTTACAACCAAAGATTCAAATTTCTTTGGAAGAAATCTAAGAACTTTTTCAACAACTCTTTGGTCAGTTAGAGTTTCTCCATGAGACTTTATTTAATTAACCAGACCAATTACATGAGTATAGAATGAGTCTACTGACTCTGTGTTTTTCATAGATAGAGATTCAAAATCTCTTCTCAGAATCTGAAGTTTAGCAGTTTTTATTTTGTTCAAACCTTGGTATGCTATTTCCAGCATGTCCCACGCTTCCTTGGCTAACTGTGTTGCTGCTACTCTTGGGAGTATTGATTCATGTGTCGCTTGATGTATGTGGAACAACGCCTTTCCGTCTTTCTTCCTCTGTTCCCTTAGAACATCCTTCTCAGCTTGAGTGAGATTGTTGTATGCTGCTGCATTTGATGGTTCTATATAACCAGTCTGGACTATGTCCCATACATCTTGTCCTCTAAACAAAGCTTTCATTGTTAGAAACCAATATTCATAATTTTTACCGGAAAATATTGGAGTTTGCAAATTACCAAAAGTGGAAGCCATCACTTTTCCCTTTTTGTAAATAGAAATCTTTCTCGCCGTAAACCAGGCTCTGATACCAGATGAAGGGAAAAACACACCTCAACACCGCGATACCACGAAACTTCAATTTTGACTTCACGAATGACTTTCACTTCCGTGAGCATTTACTTCACGTGGATTAACTTTGCAGAATTTTACTTTGCCGCAACATTTGATATCGCACCAAATTTACTTCGCAGTAAATTTACTTCGCACATCATGCGATATGCGATATGAAATATGCAATACTTGCGGAAATGATGAACTTGAAGTTATTTTTACTCCGCTTAACTTCGTAACTTCGCCGACAACTTGACTTTGATAAATACACTCTTAAGCAAACTATAGAATAAGATATTTCTTGTTAAAACATATGAACGGAAGAATGAAGATTATGCCGAAGTTACTCCGCATTACACTAAAAACTTTCACCACCGTGAAATACTTGGAATTATTGATTTCTTTTATTGACGGTAAATGTAAACAACATTTATGTAGATGAATAAGAAGGAGATGTGCGACATGCATTAACCACCATTCTTGAGAATGAACACAAAATAACTATTCACTTTTATATTACTGCAATAAAACAAGTAGCATTGCCGCAATACAGAGAGATGGTAAATACTTCAATCTTTCACCATTTTACGCAGAGCTTGGGCTCTTATTTCACGATAAACTTCTTCTTCTTCTTTCACTTCTTCTTACATCTCTACTTAATCTAATGAGAGTGATTTACATTTATACAAAAAACTTGGGATTGCTTCGCCTGAAAGCTATTGAACTCCATTAAAGATTGTAATTAATTTCTACCTAAGAAATTCAACTTGAGGAATACAAATGCGGCTGATTAAATACTAGGAAGTGTGCACGATTCCTTCTGACAGATTGATAGACTATCTGACATCTCTGCGATACGCACGAACTAGATGCGCATTCAACTTGTAAGTATATTTATCCAACATTAACTTCAACAAATAGTGAGCAGTGCCTTTCCTTCAAGATATTTTTGTAATAAAATTTCGTTCAACAAAGAGTGGATATCGCCCCTAAATGCCTTTTCAATTCGAATTAGTTCTACTCAGATTTCTAGCATGACCTTTGAGGGGTATTAACCATGAATTTGACTTAACATAAAACATTGTCCCGCATGGGGAATTTTGTCAAAAGCACTTCCAATTGAAGATCAACTCTAAAACCCATCTCTACTCATCAAAGATGCAAATCAATTTCCAATTAAGGTACTCAGAAATGTGAATTGGAACCCTAAATTGATCTGGTCTTGATCCCCTACGATTCAATACCAGGCATTTACAATAGACTTACCTATGATTTGGGAAAAATGTCTGACAAAAACTTTTTGTATCTTTTAATGGGTTGTCTGGACTGCGCCCTTAAACTAGGGCAAAAGAAACACAGATTGCCACAGATTGGCAACACCTTTCTCAACATGACCCCCATCTTCACCAACCCCTAGAACACAATACTCCTCAAAATTCCAATTAACACCGCATACTATCCAGCATTGAATCATCATAATGGGGAACGTGTTGAGGCACGATCTTAGACCTGGCGATCATATTTACTCATGGCGGCGAAAGGCACATTAACAACATGCTTTAGATCCCGAGTGTTGATGATGAGACCGGGCTCTCCAGCGGGGCATATCAGCTTGGGGAAACTACTGGAGTATCGCATCACAACTCTCATTTTCTGGTTCTTCTGAACAGACTGGGCAACTGCGGCCAGAAGCTCATCTTCGGAGGAAGGATAGACGACTTCGGCAACTCTGCATGCAGCTCCATCGGGAAACACACTAACATTTTTTTATTTTTTTTATTGTGGATTATTACCGTGACAAGGGGCAGCTCCTGATTGGCCGTCGACAGACGACGATGGCCTCAAGGGAGCTTGCCCCTTAATATACACCTTCGGCATAAAAATAAAATTCAATATCATAAAGAATATATGTAGGCACCTAGCATCATCCATCAAAATACAATTCTCAACAAGCTAATACTATGGCATTTATTTACAGAGATACTTTGCCTTCAAGCTTCCTACCGAATTTATTTACAGAGATACTTTGCCTTCAAGCTTCCTACCTAATTCTATGTAGAATCTTTCACAACTTGTGAAATATATCTTTTCCAACTAGACCATATTTATCTACCCACAGCATACTGTAACTAATTTTATATCACCTTGGGTGTCGGTGCATCTCACAAGCTTTCCCGTAAATCACTTTTCACAACAAACTAAAATCAACTTTATTAACAAAAACATTTTTGACATCAACACCCTCTTATTTATGATATCAACGTAGAGGGTGAATTGCTACTGTGCAGCACCGTGTGGAAGCAATCCACCGGAAGAAGAGCTGCCAAGTATGGAAACATTGGTATCTTTCGAAAGGCAAACCACATCTGTTGGGTGCCTGCTACATGAAGTCTCCCGTGAGCATCGCCATCTCTCTCATTGTAGGGAGTTGTGGCTTGAGGGCCGCCCAAGGGCGCAGCCCTCCCTCCATTTGCAAAACGTTCCACAGACTAGAAAACTGAATCCCTATTGCACAACCTCTACAGCATTAAATTACAAAGATCCTATCCTCCCGGTAGCAATCTAAAACAGAGGCTCCCAGCCCCCTCCCTCTTTAATTTAAAATCAAAATAATTGCAAGATAGGCAAACTATGTACATCTTATTTCTACAACTTCTTTTCAGACCATATAAAAGGTATATAATATTGTACCATATTTGCAATGCCTTTCACATCGATGTGTGAAGAGGATTGTACCCATATCTCATTTCTTAGTCATTTTATTAGAGAATGGGTTCATGGTCAACATTGAAATGGATTATTTCCTCGTTAGCATAAGCTAGCCTCCCCAACATCGCCAAAATCTTGCGAGGGAAGACAATTCCCGTTATGCCATGCATTATAGTCCTCTCCACAGGATTCCATTCCTTTCTTATACTCCACCAAGTTGTTTTTTAATTTAATTTAATCTTGTACCCCACATCCTCAAATTGACAACGAAACAAAAGTCTGTTAAATTTTCAGAATTTACTTCAATATGATCTAGGATCTTAACTGAGAGAACAACATGTACAGCATATCTACAGCATATCAATCATGGAGACAATAATGCAAACACACAAGAGACACAAAGATTTACTTGGGGAAAACCATAAAGGTGAAAAACCCCAATAACTTCCTCAGAGATAGATAGAGCAATGATACAACCAACCAAGAGAGATAGCCATAACCTAGCAGCAATCCTCCTCCTCCATAAGTGCGCCTCTCCTCCTTGAGATCATGTGTGAGAAGTGAGTGAGTAAATAGAGTGCCTCCCGCACTCTATTTATACTTGACTTGACTTGCCTTTTTACCTAACTCATGTCGGCTCGAACTTAACCACATAACATAATGCTGAGTGGGCCGACCCCCAATAGGGTGGTCTAATAACCCTTTGACCCACATGGCCGACCCCCAATAGGGTGGTCTAATAACCCTTTGACCCACATGACTTATACAGGGCCGACCCCAAACAAGGTGGTCTAATAACCCATCAAGTATAAGTTACGACACTTAAAATATAAATGACGACACTTCCTTATAGAGGAATAATACCATCTCTATAGGAATATAATATACATATGTGTGAAATACATTCCGAAGTTACATATACATCAACACTCCCTCTTAACTAGGAAGGTATTTCTCAGCACAGTTCTTCTAGCACAAGTCATCTTCTCTGGATCATCGTCAATGGATAATCGTCATCGAGTCATCATCATCGTCACTGCTGCTGCTATCTCAATCAATCTCTGAATCTACTCGTCATAGGAAGTTCTACAGAGCCAGTCCTTTTTCATACTGGATGTAGGCCCACCACCTGCAGGTCTTCATCATCACTGGCCATACTGTGGAATCCTCAGGACTTTTACGTGCGTCACAAAACCTCGCAAGAGCATCCCAGGCTGTTACGAGCACACAGCTCTACCTATAGGATCTCCCAGGGCAACGAATTACATGTGACCTCACCACAAAACCTCGCAAGAGCATCCCAGGCTGTTACGAGCACACAGATCTACCTATAGGATCTCCCAGGGCAACGAATTACATGTGGTCATGGCAAAACCTCGCAAGAGCATCCCAGGACTGATTACGGGCACACAGCCCAACCTATCGGATCTCCCAGGGAAACGAATTACATGCCATAGGACAAAACCTCGCAAGAGCATCTGCCAGATATCCCAGGGCAACGAATTACATGCCATAGGAAAAACCTTGCAAGACTATCTGCAGATCTCCCAGGGCAACGAATTACATGTCCTCCCAGAGCAAAACCTCGAAAGAGCATTTGCCAGATGTCCCAGGGCAACGAATTACATGCCATAGGCAAAACCTCGCAAGACCATCTGCAAATCTCCCAGGGCAACGAATTACATGCTCATCTGCACAACCTGATCCACGGCCACAGAGTATCAACCTGATACTCACCATACATCATCCTGATGTATCCATGATCATCCTGATCATCATCACTGCAACGTCCTGCTGCATGTCATCTGGAGCAACATCCTGAAGCTCGTCATCTATGATCATCCTGATCATCACTGCAACATCCTGCTGCATGTCATCTGGAGCAACATCCTGAAGCTCGTCATCTATGATCATCCTGATCATCACTGCAACATCCTGCTGCATGATCCACCTGATCATCAATGCATCTACCTGATGCATACCAAGTATCTACCTGATACATATCATCATACATGATCCTCCTGATCATCAATGTATCCACCTGATACAAATACATGATACATATCATCATACATGATCCTCCTGATCATCAATGTATCCACCTGATACAAATACATAATACATATCATCATACATGATCCTCCTGATCATCAATGTATCCACCTGATACAAATACATGATACATATCATCATACATGATCCTCCTGATCATCAATGCATCTACCTGATTCATACCAAGTATCTACCTGATACATATCATCATACATGATCCTCCTGATCATATCAAGCAGAAACCAGAACATCATCCTGATGCTCATCATCCAGCGCTTACATCCACAGCCATGTGAAGGATCCTCCTTCCAACATGCTTGGAATGGCTTCAGCAAATGTGTCCATCACTTCTTCCTCGAAGTGTCCTCGATCTGAAGAACGCCAAGCCTCTCTCTGAAGTACTCGAACTTCACCCTGGCTAGTGGCTTCGTCAGCACATCTGCAATCTGCTCGTCCGTCGCAACATATAGGAGCTTCACAGCTCCCCTCTGCACCATATCCCTGATATAGTGATATTTGATCTCTATGTGTTTCGACCTGTCATGAAACACTGGGTTCTCGGATAGCTTCACACAACTCTGGTTATCACAGAAGATACCAGTAGCATCCAGCGGGAGATCAAATAACTCAGACAGTAGCTTCCGTAGCCATACTGCCTCACAACTAGCTGAACAGGCTACAACATACTCAGCCTCTGCTGTACTCAGTGCTACACAGGATTGCTTCCTGCTAAACCAAGAGATCACACCTGATCCCATATTGAAGCAACACCCAGATGTGCTATTCCTATCTGCAGCACTGCCAGCCCAATCTGAATCAACATAACCCTGCAGGTTAAACTTTTGATTCGCTTTATACTTGAGCCCATAATCCACTGTACCCTTCAGGTACCTCAGAACATGCTTTACAGCAACCAGGTGAACACTCCTCGGATCCGTCAGGAATTGGCTCAATGTGTTCTCAGCAAAGCAAATGTCTGGTCTCGTGTTCGTCAGGTACATCAAGGACCCAATCATCTGACGATACAAAGAGACATCAACCGGCTCAGATGAAGCATCACATAGAAGCTTCAGATTCGATGCCATAGGTGTGGCCATATCCTTGCAGTCCATCATCCCGAACCTCTTCAGGATCTCTACTACATACTTCCCTTGTCCAAGGAAGATTCCATATGCACTCTGCCACACCTCCACGCCAAAAACAAATAGTGCATCATCCCCAAGTTCTTCGTCTCGAACTTGGAAGAAAGCTTCCGCTGCGTGTCGGCAATCAATCTATCTTTACCTGTAACAAACAGGTTATCTGCATACAAAAAGTAGTATCACTGGATTGCCTTCTTCAACCTTGTAGAAAAGGTTGGAATCTGCTTTACTCTTGGTAACGCCCAAACTGGATAGAAAGCTGTCTATCCTACCATACCAAGTTCTGCACACATATATGACTACACCATGCTATCTTGAGATCCATCTGGTGCATCTTCTATTTCATCACTTTTATATTTCTCAATGCTGCCATCTGCAACATGCTTGATCTGATAGTTCCATTTGGAAGTCATAACAAACTTCCCTTCACATCTTGGGACTACATCCCAAACATCATTCTTCATGATCGACGGATCATGGCATTCCATTTCTTCATCCCAGATCCTGGGAACTTCAATATCTTCAATAAATAAATTTGTTGCTGAACAAATGTTGTAGTTCTTCTTTTTTTTGGAGATGGCATACGATCTTTCCTACACAACAAGTTAAATTGCATGATTAGAAAACATCTCATAGTTTTCAGAACAAATTCTTACACATAAATAAATATGTCATACAGTCATGCAATTATCTTAGCCAATGCTTCAATACAACATTTATCCATATCCCGTAACTTTCTAGATGCCTTCCAATCTCTACCAGAACATTGTTCAGAGTGTGCACAACTCCCAACATGTCAGCAAAGAGGTTTCATTCTAGATAAGTAGCAATGGAATGTTGTACAGTGCCATAGGCCACTTACCCATGCATATTAGGAGTATACTGTTCATCAATGCAATTATTCTAATATGCATAATACACAGCCTAATTCTAGGAACATCAGTATATACATTATTGAACAATATTATTTAAGAAATGACAATTCAAAATACTTATCTTTGTTTGTTCGTTGGGTGGACTCCCTCTGAGTCTTCGCTTCCTTGTAGGAGCTGCTGGAGTCCTAATCTGCAGTAGCTTCTTCTACACCTTTCTGTTGTGGGATGTGGAGAGATGGTCAACTCCCTCTGAATATCTGCATCCTTGCATAAACTACTGAAGTGTGCTCCTTTGCTTTCTTGCAGGAACAACTGGAGTGTGCTCCCTCTTGATCTTTGCTTCCTGGATTACCTATCCTTGAACTTACATTCATCTTTGGTTCCTATGCATGCTTATTAGTATCATGATTGTGTTATCCTTGTGATATCATATAAAATCATACATTCATTAGTATACTATTAAAAACACAATAATCTCAAGCATGTATAGTCATGATCATTTCAAACAGAAATAATAAGCATTATCATTCAAGGTTTATGTAGGATTCTTATGATTAGTCAAATCATAAGAAGCATAACATGTCTAAACTTATAATTACTCAAACCTATGACTGTTTAGTTGAATCATCACTCAAGATAAGAGATATAATATGCATGAAACCTGTGATTCTTCGAACCTATACCTTCATGATTCTTCTGGTTAGTCATATCATCAATTATGGTACGAAACATAATATGCATACCACCATGATTATTCAAACCTATGACTTCATGAATAATCATTATCAACAGTAGTATAAGATTCTATCCCAAGGTAGGATTCTATCTTGATATAGGAAAAACATACCTGGATTAGCATGCTAGCTATTTATGTCTAACATACCCGCATAATGTCTTCTGGTTCTCTTTAGTGACTTGTGCTAGTAACCTGCATGTCTCATAAGTTAACCATTATAAAACCAAGTTATACATACCTCGAGAATGGATCTCTTATGAGATCCATGGCAATGGATGAATCTTTGTTCTTGAACCAGAACATGATTTGTCTTCTTGGTGTACCTTTCATGTTAGTAGACAACATAAAACTCATACAACATCACAATGTGTTAGTACAAACATAAGTTTCATACTCCTAATAAATGAATGACTTCTATCATGCATTCATAATTTTATTAAGGTGATATGATAAGTCTAAAATCAAGATTGTACTAACCGTGATAACATGAAGACAAACATACCATAAACTTAATTATGAACAAATCTCAAAACATACCTCGATGAGTCATACCTGTCGATATCACTTGTAATCTTCTTATGTAAGGCCTTAGCCTCATCTCCCTCTGAAACAGGAACTTCTTCACTTATGCAAGTGACCAATCCATCTTCTTCTAGGATCAACCCAATCCACTTGATTTGCAAGAACTGGACCTGGAGCTGGATATGGGTTTGTCAGAGAGACCCCAAAAATTCAAACTTTGAATTTCAAACTTCCGAAAGGATAGGAATATGCGCCTTGATGAACTGATCAAACTGGTATATTCAGAATTTGAAGACTGCAAAGTTTCACTCCTCAATTTTGCCTTTGAAACTTCCAGATTCACTAGACATGACTCTGAACTGGGGTTTGATGAAGCCCACTCTTCTACCCAGTCAAAATGTTTGATCCAAAGCTCTAAGCTTCTATTTTTCTGAGGAGCTTCCAGCCGTGGTCACAGATTTCAAAAATTCCCATTTTTACAGAAGCCCTAATTTTCCATTTTTCTGATCAAAGTCCCGAACTAGGGTCTGATCAAACCCGGCCTTCTACCCAGCCAAAAATTCTGATCTTGGTCTCTAAATTTCTATTTTGATTAGTAGCATCCAGCCGTGGTCTCCGATTACAAAAATTCCAACTTTCTTCAAAGCCCTAAATTCCGGAAGCCATGAATGAAGGTACCAAAAAAATAATTCTGTTTTGACAGAAATATGTACCTGATTGTTTCTGGTGTAACTCCGAAATTTTTGATCCACAGAGTCTGAAAAAGTTTTCTGAGATAGCCTGACCTGTTAGCTTTCCATCCTGACAGGTCTGACCTCAATTGGATGTTCTGAGAGAGAGTTATGCCAAATGTCGCAACGTGACCTGTTTTGGCAAAATACAGGAGAGCGAACTTGTACGGCGTGCCACGTGTCACTATTTGACCTTCGGCCTCTGAAAAAGTTTTCTGAGATAGCTCGGCCTGTTATCTTTCCATCCTGACAGGTCTGACCTCAATTGGATTCTCTGAGAGAGAGATATGCCAAGTGTCGCAACGTGACCTGTTTATGGGATAATACAGGAGAGCGAACTTGTACGGCGTTCCACGTGTCACTATTTGACCTTCAGCCTCTGAAAAAGTTTTCTGAGATAGCTCGGCCTGTGTACTACCTGTCACTTTTCACAAAATTTCATTTGGAGCTTCCTAGCCCAAGTTATGACCTTTTTCCCAAGGTCACCTGATTTTGACTCAGATCTGGAAGAGGCAGAAACCCTATATTGTACAGATCATAAATCACAAACTACAACGAATTAGAGGTTGTCCTTTGGACACAAGGTACCTGGAGATTTTAGCTTCGTCCTGTAACAATTTCAGATCCGAAAAATTCCCCAAAACGGATTTATAGCGAAAGTGCTACGATGACTGGTTTTTTCTATATCAAGCCCTAGCATCGTAAGTGCAACAAGTGTCATGCATGCCATATCATGCCTTCTTTCAGGCTAGCTCTGATACCATGTTAAATTTTCAGAATTTACTTCAATATGATCTAGGATCTTAACTGAGAGAACAGCATGTACAGCATATCTACAGCATATCAATCATGGAGACAATAATGCAAACACACAAGAGACACAAAGATTTACTTGGGGAAAACCATAAAGGTGAAAAACCCCAATAACTTCCTCAGAGATAGATAGAGCAATGATACAACCAACCAAGAGAGATAGCCATAACCTAGCAGCAATCCTCCTCCTCCATAAGTGCGCCTCTCCTCCTTGAGATCATGTGTGAGAAGTGAGTGAGTAAATAGAGTGCCTCCCGCACTCTATTTATACTTGACTTGACTTGCCTTTTTACCTAACTCATGTCGGCTCGAACTTAACCACATAACATAATGCTGAGTGGGCCGACCCCCAATAGGGTGGTCTAATAACCCTTTGACCCACATGGACGACCCCCAATAGGGTGGTCTAATAACCCTTTGACCCACATGACTTATACAGGGCCGACCCCAAACAAGGTGGTCTAATAACCCATCAAGTATAAGTTACGACACTTACAATATAAATGACGACACTTCCTTATAGAGGAATAATACCATCTCTATAGGAATATAATATACATATGTGTGAAATACATTCCGAAGTTACATATACATCAACAAAGTCTACAAATTTGTTGGCATCTTTCAATTCTAAAGATAATACAACATAATTTAATGAAATAAGAAACTTTACCACCAAAAAGAAAAAGTGGTTGTAGCGACTTCGACACATTCCGCAGTATTCCAATAGATTTAACAGCAGTCATGTAGTTTTTTAACCTGAATAGCCCTCAAAATTGGATAACTCAAATTCCAGAAAGCCAAAAGCCATGAAAATTGGTTCGGATTCAGAGTTTCATTTCTGTTCTATTGTTTTCTATTTAACCAAAGGGACTTTGTAGATAGATAAGCCTGAAGTGTTTTTATGCCTGTGAAAATCTATTACACACAAACGATTGGAATGCCAATGAGAAAAATATTACTAATGGACAATTTGGCCATATCAACCTCGAAGTTTTACACATCCCATTGTCAAGTAGGTGTGAAAACTCATATTAATGTAGATCAAACTCATTCATTGCAGGATCAAGAACACTTACATAGTGAATACAAGCATGTATGAATCTTCCAGGCAGTCAACGCTCCTTTTAAAAACAGCTTCAAAAAATAACCCTGAAAGAGCATTAAGCCCAAAAAGTAAGCGTGGCGAACATGATCTAGCAGCGTTTGAGGATCCCAGTTATAAACTGCGAGATGTCTGCAGTGCTTAGCTTCAAACAGACCCAAAACATAGCATGATGCAAATTTCCATACAAGCCAACCACAAAATCTCATGTATTTCTTCCTAATTAATGCAAGGAAAGATTTTGTACTCACCTTTGAAAGTTTTCTATAAGTGCTGCGTATCTCTGCATCAGAAGAATCCTTCTTAAGGCCGAGAATTGCATATAATGACTGAGACGATCCCCCTCAGACACCATTCTGAAACACCCCTGTATCAATCCTCTTCCCACAGAAAACTACGAGCCCAACTTCATTACACACAAGAGACTATAATCTGCTTCCCTAAACCTCCCAAACCACAAAAATTTCAACCAATATCAATCAATTCAAGCAAAAACTGTCAAATATATTGCCAGATTCCCACCTTCAGAGTCCCTCTGATATTTATTCTCAACGTTGACAAACACTGGACATAAATTTAATCATATTCAACCAGATCAACCATCTGGTTGGGAAGGTTTTGTTTGGTCAAAATTAGTTATTTTTTTTTTATTTTGGAAATTTTGAATTTTAGTATATGCTAATGACAATTTTGATGATAGAAACGGATATAACACTATTTTTAAGGCATTGAAAATTCTAAAACTTGAACATTGTAACAACTTTTGAAAAAAATTGAACTAAATTTTTTCAAAATTATACTGGGTTTCGAAATCTCGAACTTATACTATGCGGAAAAGAATTACGATCCGCTTCTGAATTTGTATGAAAATATTTACCAAAAAATGAAATAAACAATTGTAACCTTTTATGTGGATCAAATTTATCTTTCAATAGAGATATTAAAGCCTCATACAATAATAACTTGTACAAAAATCACCAAAAACAACACCCTATAGCAACAAGAACAAATATGAGGACGAAGACAAAAATCTCAGAGAAATAGTACAACAACAACAAAATTTAGCCCAATAAGCAGAACAAAAATCACAAGGACGGCCATGTCAAAGATATAGATCGAGCTGAGATGGTAGATCACACTTCTCTAGGTTCCGTTCCTCTTTAATACTCTCCAACCTGTTAAATCGTTCGGGCCAGGATTTCAACTCGCAGCACCCTTCGATTCGCAAATACTTCAAGTTTAGCATTGCCTGATGATGCAATGGGGGAATGTTTTCAAACCGAGGAAATATCTTATACTGAACTTTTGCAACTTTGGAAATGCCCCAGCTTCTCCAAACTCCTCTGGAAACTCAACACACTTTCCATTCCATGACAAGTGTAGCATTCTCAGATTCGGAATTCTTTGTAGGCCTCTATAATCCGAGCTCTCATCATACTCTGACTTCAGTTCCTTGAGATTCTTAAGCTGAAAGATCCATTTTGGCAACACTCAACCACGAAGATGAACAATTTCAAGCCGCTCCATGACTGCCATGTCCTTGGGAAGATCAAACACAGAGAAATCATAATGAAGGAACTTTAGGGTCCGCATCTTTGTCATGCCCTGAAAAATCTTCTTCTGAAGCTGATAAATTCAGAAACTTCAGAAATTTTAACTTCCCGATAGAAATCTAAGCAAAAAGGGAATAAGTGATCCATTAAGATGTATTCTTTGCCAAGAAAAGCATGGAAACTTAAAAACATGTATGCATCAAATGTGAATATTCTAAATAGTGTTGGCATTCAACATTCTAAGATTAAAAGAATAGATGGACCGAACCTGAAACATAGAGAGAGATATTCTAGCAATGGTCAAAGAATTACAAGGGATATTTCATTAAAAAATGGTGGTTCTCAAATATCCTGAACTACTATGCCCAAGTTCATTTTCTAGAAGATATGGTTAGCAAGAAATAAATCCATCTTCTAACAAGAAGTAGAGCCTCCAATATTTACAGCATCTAGAGCTAGAGACCTGATGGTGGAGGAAATCAAAATTAAGGTTTGAAAAGGCCATATAGCTCATATTCTAGACATAGAAGAAAGGGATTGGTTCTTAGAAGTAATTTTAAGTTAAAACTACTTTTCAAATATAGATATGCAAAACAAAACAAAACAAATTCTCAAAATTGGAAAATCACGAAGAAAGACGAAGAGTTCAAGGATTGGGTACCTTAATGATATAAATACAAGATATTTTTTAGTGGAGCTTCAAAGAGGAATATAAGTGTGGTAGGTGCACAAGGATCATCTTTGATCCTAGAGGAGATCAAGAAATAAAATCTGCTTTGATATTAGAAATGGTGACAAATAATTAGGCAGAGGCCTATGCTCTTTTTCAAAGTGTAAAAATGGAAAATTATCCAAAAATAAAGATTATGCTCATCTTTAGAGACTTCTGAATCATTATTCAACACTTAAATAAGTGGGCTAAGAGAGGGCTCATCATAATGGTCCCATAATTAGAGGGTTTATTTTTATCATCGCTTTTAAAGATAGGAATAATGAGGCTATGTGTCCATGGATTAGGGAAACTGTTTTTGACTAATAGATTGATGAGCTTGTGGATGTGATGAATGAGCCCAGACTCACTAATTTTTAATATTTCTGCTTGGTATCCTTCAATGTCCTTTACTTTTTCCATTTGTTGGGCGCTTAACCCCAAAGTCTGTCTTCTAATGAGAAAAGTTCTTCCACTATAAGGAGAGTTTGACTGTGATCTATCACATCCAAAGATTCCTCGGAATTTTTAAGATAACAATTTCAATCATTCAAAGCAATGCTATAAACATATATGATGATGATGATGGTAGTTAGTTTCCATTTAAACTAATTTAATAAAATTACAAATATAAATTTAATCAAAATCAATAATAGAAAATAAATATAAATATAAATCTTAACACAAATATAAACATATTTTTTTGTAAGTTAGTACCCATGGGAATTTGAACCATTTATAACTTTTCATCTCATTTACTCATTACCAATTGCACTACACATGTGGTCATAATTCTTTTAATGTTAAACTTAATTCAAACATATATTTATATATAAACCTATATTGCCTTAATAAATTGAATTGAAACATATATATTTAATACACAAAAATTTACCTAACAAAATTAGTTATGGGATTACATTGTGTGGGTGGAAGTTCCATTTAACAATAAATTTTCTTAATTTATGTAAAACACAAAACATAGTCCAGTGATTTGTGATGAAGATTTCTGGAATAGGAGCACCACCAAAAGCGAGCAAGGTCGGAGCAAAGCCAATTGAAACCATTATTGATCACTTTGTTTTTAACAGAGCAATTTCTCTCCTAATATGTGTTGATCATTTAAATCGTGTTTAAAACAAGCATCATTTCCTCTCCTTTTCGAAATCGGGGTCGTTTGGCTTCATTTCTTTTCCCTCGGGAATCATCAGAAATCAACCCTTTTCCCTATGGCAGTAGAATTTTGATTCTCCACCCCCAGACTTGTTGTGTTTGTGGGATCAACAAACTTCTTCATTGTCACTACTACTTTCTCTACCCCTCATCTAATTGATGACCACCTTTGAATCATCCATGACTTTTTATTTATGTACACCTTGTTCTACAACCATCCTTAAAGTTAGTCTTAAAGCTAATAATCCATCTCTATTGTTTGTGCTTCTCTATTTATACCTACTTTCAATTTTCAGAAATAAGAGTATGAGAGGAAGAATTTCCTCTAGCTCTTGCTACAGCGCTTCCTACAGAACGCTCTCTTGGGCAACCCCAACGAAATAGGCCAAGCACCATTCTTATCAATTAGTTCTAAAATCACAATCATAGCTCTTGAGGCTTAGTACTTTTTCATCATTAAAGTGTTTGAGAATGGCTAAGCTTTAAGAAACACATTGATGTGGAGGAGGAGACCGACCTTCAAATATACTTTAATTTCTAGCAAACAAGACACCCAACGTATTATAAGAGAAAGGGATTTTAGAGACCTGAAGTAAATAGTTTCACACCACACTTTCAATGTTTACTCCATATGTTGCCCTCCCCAATTAATCGTGACCACCGCACTTTCAATGTTTACTCCATATGTTGTCCTCCCCAATTAATCGTGAGACCATTTTGTAATTATATTTCTTTTCCGAACAAAAACAACAATGAATGAGAAGGTAAGAGATGTCTTCATCACATCCCTTACAAAGAGAGCATCTAATTTTATTTTATTGTGAAATTACATTAAATGTTAATTAGATATTTCTTTTAAATTTATATATAATTAAAATAGATTTTTTTTTTAAATTTATATATAATTAAAATAAAAGTAAATATATATATATATAGATATATATATATATTAATTTTTGTTCTCTTTCCATTAATATTTCACTATTGATAAGTACCATCATAACATCACAAACAACTGTCTTAAGTGAAAATTATAAAAATTAATTAACATAATTAAATGCAAAATACTTTTATTTATTTATTTTAGAAGTTGCTATTGCCATATCTCAAATATAACATGCTTTTGGATTATGGTGTTTGATATAGAGTATCCATAAAAATATCATTTTGGTTTTATAGATTAAAAGTGGTCACGCTTTCATAAATTTAAGTTTTTTTAATTTAGTTTTAAATAATATTATAAAGTATAAAAAAAAATTGAAGTAGTGTTATTTTGAAAACAAGATGTTACGGAGAAATTAACTCAATTTTCAATTATACTATATAAATGTAAAATGCCAACAACAAAAAGAACTCTTACCTCAACAAAATGTTCAAAGAAGATTACTTTTGAGTTTGCAATCCAATGCTCCTTATCTACAACTTGTCATCAACAACAAAGATATACGCACATATGGAATATATATAAATTGTTAGCATATAAATTAGCATAATCCATTAACATATAAAACAAATATACCCAATGAGAATAATATAAACATGTGTAACATGTATTGGATAAAAAAAGAGTATTTCTATTAATGTAATGAACAGAAGTACATAGTGACAACCTTATGTAGGCAACTCCAACTAAGAAACTAAGTTCTTCCACCACTTCAATCTTCCATACAAAAGTAAACTCACAAAACCTTCACAAGATAGGGAAGAGCTTACCGCTCTCTTATTTTTCCTCCATTACAAATGCTCCACAATAACTCAATATATAACCCTCAAAGGAAATGGAAGTGCTCTAAAAAGTAAATGCCAAGAATGCCAACAATTGGACAACAGACAAAATAACACATACAACAATTTAACACACACGTATGAAAAATTGAATCTTCATCATCATGTAGATCTAACTGAGATGGTAGATCGCACTGCTCTAAGTCCTGTTCCTCTTCAATATTCTCCAACCTCTCAAATCGTTCTGGCCTGCATTCCAACCCCTCGCACCCTTCGATTCGCAAGTACTTCAAGTTTGGCATTGCATGATCATCCAATGGGGGGAATATTTTTAAACCGTTGAAAGATTTTATACTGAACTTTTGCAACTTCGGAAATGCCCCAGCTTTTCCAAACTCCTTTGGAAACTCAACGCACTTTTCATTTATTGCCAAGTCTAGCATTGTCAGATTCGGAATTCTTTCCAGGCCTTTATAATCCGAGCTCTGATCAGTGCTTGACTTGAGTTCCCTGAGATTCTTAAGCTGAAAGATCCATTTTGGCAGCACACAACGATAAAGATGAACAATTTCAAGCCGCTCCATGACTGCCATGTCCTTGGGAAGATCAAACAGACAGGAACCATGATTAAAGAATTCTAGGGTCCGCATCTTTGTCATGTCCTGAAAAATATTCTCCTCGAGCTGAATAACACTTTCTGGCAATGTTGCATCATGATCATCATCAATAACTTGTAATGATAGGTGTTGTAGAAGGTTCAAGTCTTTCAAATGCCTCAATTGCAAGGCATTCGCATTGGCCGCCTTTTTGCCAATGGATACGCAAATGCCTTTAAGCGTCTGTAAGGAGATCAGCTTCGATATTCCGACGGGCAGCGATTTTAGACGTGGGCAGCCCTCGGCATTCAGATGTAGGATAAATTTGTGCATACCAATCCCTGAATGAAGCCTTTTTAGTCTCGAGCAATAACTAACATCCAGAAACTGGAGGTGCCTGAGACCACTGAAGGTCTTGGGCAAGACCGAGAGGAATGTCCCGGATAAATTCACAAACTTAAGATACTTCAGATTCCCAATAGAATCTGGCAATGACCTGATCGAGGTCCTGTTTAGATCTAAAACGGTGAGATATCTCAAACTGTTAAAAAAACTTGAAGATATTGATGAGAGACTGTAATTATAAGACAACAATAGAGTGCGGAGCCCCGGAGACTGCATGGTTTCCTTGATTTTGGATAAACTGTTTTTAACCAATGAAATTTTACGCAAACCCATGCACTGTTCTACTGGTAATTTTTCCCAAACTCCTCCTGGCTCTAGCAAACATTTCGATTGTTTGAGAGATTTGGAAAGAGCAAAATCATGAAATAAATCATGCATTTTGCAGTACTTCACTCGCCCATCCCCACCAACCTGTGAAACTTCGATCAGACATAGATCAATAAGTTCATCCAGGTATGAGTATCCTACATCGTATGCATCTTCTGCCTCCTCTTGGGTAGAAGTAGAAATAAATCCTTCAGCAATCCATGCATGTACTAAACATTCTGATTTTATGTGAATATTTTTAGTGAATACAGAACAATAAAGAAAGCAAGGCTTGACATGATCAGGCAAAGCTTCATAACTTAACCTGAGAGAGGACATAACGTCTTCGGTCATGGCTTCTGCTTCATGTAGACGACGCAAATTCCATTTCCAATCTTTACTCTTTACTCTTGCCAGATACGATCCTGTTGCTTTAAGGGCCAAGGGTAGTCCGCCACATTTTTTTACAATACTGTCTAACTCATCCTCTTCAGGAGGACTTTCTAGGGAGTTCGGAAAAAAATGGATGCAGAACAATTTCTTGCTGTTTTCCTCAGATAAACTTTTCATCATGTAGATATAATGGTGTGGCATAGCCTCTCCAACTTTTCTATCACGGGTTGTGATGACAATCTTAATCTTATCTTGGCTTTCCATTGGCAACTCAATGTTGTGCAAAACATGTTGATCCCACACGTCATCTATAGCAAATAGAGAACGTTTTCCTTCTAATTGTTTATGAATCTTCTCTCTAAGCTCTTTCTGGAACTTCCGCTCGACCTCTTCCCTATCGTTGACATCAGTGAAGAACTTGCGATTTTTTGAAAGTTTCTTCATGTCTTCAGCAATATTTTTCTCCATCTCTTCAATCTCTCGATCATTTGAAAGTTGCTTGAATATCTCGAACTGTAGCCGTTTAACTGAGAATTTCTGAGATACAGGTAACCACACCATATGGTCGAAACCTTCTCCTCCTCGGGCCTTTTGGCTGTTGAAAACGTGTTGGAGAAGAAGAGTCTTGCCCTGCCCTCCCATGCCCACAATAGCAATGACTCGAGGACCGTTAATTTCCTGCCATATCAACTCATTGATTTCACGAATCTGGTGTTCCATGCCAACAGTATGAGATTCTTGAATAATAGCATTAGATCTTTCTCTCTTGTCCTGTGAATTATGTGCATTGGCTATTTGCATACGTTCATTCACAAGCAGGACGGACGTGAGAGATATGAGATATTTAGTACTCCGGTGTATTTTGGTGATCCTCTTCTTCAGTTTGTTAATCCTCCGGCCCATCTTATAACGGAAGATGGGGTTCCAAAAGTTGCGACCTGCCCCGCATTCCTCCACTATGTCCACAGCATCGAGTAGAAACTCTTCAAGTCTATCAAGCCAACTGGACACCGAGGTGGAGTTTCTCTTGTCTCCAGCGTCGTTCAAAAGAGATTTAATGGAAATAAGCTCTTCACAAAGGAATTCAAAGTCTTCTCTGAAACCAGTAAGGAGCGATACCTCTTGGAAAAGCTTTTGAACGAGAATAGAAGTCAAATTTTCTGTAGCCTTGCTAACAACCGCTGCTTCTGCCATGTTGTTTCTTCTTAGCGTAGAGGTCTCCCTGGCACTTGCTCTCTTGTTCAACTAAAGCGGGCACTTACGCTTCAGCTCACTGTTCGTTTTGAACTCTCCCTGCGCTATTGGACAATTCAACCACACTCTAAACTCTTAGGGCTCTCCGATCATGTCACAGGTTTTTTTTAAGGTTAGAATAATTATAGGTCGCGAGGAGATAAAGCATAATATTAGCTTCCTTCTTCCTCGTAAAAGGTGAAGGATAGCAGCATTGCCCCATCAAAAGCAAAAGGTAAAGTATAGCAGCATCATTGCTTTACAAAAATATTAGGCATCGAAGTAAAATTAATTCAATTTGTGAAAATGGAGTGGGTTAAACATCGAAGTAAAATTAATCTAATTTTTGAAGTAAAATTAATCCAATTTGTGAAAATGGAGTGGGTTAAATATTGAAGTAAAATTAATCTAATTTGTGAAAATAGAGTGGGTTAAATTTAATTATTTTTAGTTATAGAAAATTGTTGAAATTGCAATTTTGATTATAGGAGTGGATTCAATAACTTCATTTATCCTAGAGATATCGATATTATACAATTCTAATAACTCAAAACTACTACTTCAACAATTTCAATCAAATTTTAACTAAAATACAAATTATATAATAAAAAAAAATTAACTTACACCATTAGGTGTAAAACTTTTACAAAAGATTTAGGTGCTCCAAAATTTGCGTGCGTAGTGCGTCTAACACTTTTTCTTTTCTTGAAAATTACGTGGAGAGCATGCCCCATAAGAATAGAGCTCTTTATTCCTTGAAAAATCATTGTGTCAAAACTTCGTACCTCTTCTCACCTATTCATTAAGGAGTAAACAAATAAAAAGGATAATCTTATGAAGGGATCCAATAATCTTGACAAGAAGGGAAGAATAGGTTCCATGTGACCAACCCATGGAGTGTGGTATTCACCAGTGGAAAAGAGAAAGAGAATGATGACTTTGTGTCTACATTATTGTTTAGTATCATAAATTAAGAGATTTTTATAAGCTTATTTCATTTAAAAAATGGACATATACGATTTGATGGCTTTACGTCTAAATACTACACATTCTTTTAAATTAAATAAATACTACACATTCTCTAAATGACCTAATTAGTTGTTTAGTGGAAATTCATTGCCTTTATTCATTGTTCATGTTATCAATTCACTTCTAACTTACACCATTAAAACTTTTACAAAAGATTTGGGTACTCTAAAATTTACATGCGTAGTGGGTTTAACACTTTTTTTTCCTTGAAAATTACGTAGAGAGCATGCCCCATAAGAATAGGGCTCTTTATTCCTTGAAAAATCAATGTGTCAAAACTTCGTACCTCTTCTCTCCTCTTCATTAAGGAGTAAACAAATAAAAAGGATAATCTTATGAACGAATTCAATAATCTTGACAAGAAGGGACGAATAGATTCCATGTGACCAACCCATGGAGTGTGGTGCAAACAAAGTGGGAATAGATCCGTGTATTCAATTGTGGAAAAGAGAGAGAACGATGACTTTGTGTCTAAATTGTTGTTTGGTATCATAAATTAAGATATTTTTATAAGCCTATTTCTTTAAAGAAATGGAAATATATGACTTGATGACTTTATGTCTAAATATTAGACATTCTCTTAAATTAAATGACCTAATTAGTTGTTTAGTGGAAATTCCTTGCCTTTATTCATTGTTCATGTTATAGTTCACTTCTAACTTTGTCCATTTGTCGTTTTAAAGTAAAGGTATTTAAAGTAAAGATGTTTATTCTCTTTATCTTTTTTCACATAGATGTGGTTTTTAAATTAAATTTATTTGTTTGATCTAGCTCTTTGTCAAGGACAAATGTCGATTATTCTTGCAGCCACGTGGCTGTTGTCCAACATGGATAGTGGGGGATTTTGCCATCCTCCACGTATATTATTTGTATCCTAAAACAAATGTTTTTGAGGCTCCATCGAATGAGCTCTAACTTTTTCTTTTTGGAGCTAGAGACAATAGCCATATGTATAATACATAATTACCTGAACATTTAGGCTACAAGGTGCAGAGGAGCCCAAGTTTTCGTCCTTTTGTTATACCATTCGTCAACCAATATTTTTTCTGTTTTTTTTCAAGTGGAGAAATGTCAATACCGGTGATTCCAAAGAATCAAGGTATGACCAAAATTACATAGTCAATACATAGGGGCTCAACAAGAACATCATGGCACTTACAAGAATTGAACCTGGTTGGGGAGGTAACAATCATTCCTCCCAACCAATACTTCTTATCCATTTCGAATTTCTAGTGAAATCGATATCATTTGATTAGCAACTCGTTCAATGGGTTTGTTTTGTACGTATATTTTTACATTTTACATCATGCATTACCTCTTAAACATATATGGTTTATATCACCTACGTATATCATTTATGTTTTCAATTCAAAGGATGCTTTATTTCTACAAGGATTTTTGGAAGGTAAACAATTTTGAAGTATTCTAATTATTGTATGATTTGGATTTATATATATTAAAATTGATCAATATATGATTAAAAAGCTCAATATTTTATTAAAATCAAGTCAAAACTTATAAAGTTGAGACAATTTCTAATATTTGTTATTTTCTATGCATAAGGTACATGCACAATAATTATTCCATGAGATTTCAATGGCTTGATTTTGCAAGATAGAGGTCAACATGATGCCCATCAGCTTCTGACTAGCGCTTATTTCCAAATTTGACCTCTAAATTTAATTTTTTCATTGTTTGTCACCTAGTAAAACCCTAGTTGTAAAAATAATTTAAAAACATGTGTTGGTTTGTGAGACTTGCAGGATAAGGGAACTCTTGGCCCCACCTCATTGTCACAAGCCCAATCAAATTGATCATTCATTGATCCAAGGCTGAATTTTCCTTTTATCATGAGTTATAACTTGCAACTCGAAGCCATTCAACGAGATACGGAAAAGTGATCCTAGGGGTACAAAAAACACATGAAGTACTGGAATTGAATGCCATCAAGTCCAATAATCATGTTCTGTAAAGACAAAGGAAAACATAATGCCCACTATATTTTGAGGCAATGCTTTCCAAATTTGAGCCCTAGATGCTTTTTTACATTGTCTCTCATTGGGCAAAAGCCTAGTTGTAGGACATAGTAAAAGCATGTGTTGAGTCATACAAATCATGAGAGAAGGGATCCTCTAGTGCTACTAAGTTTTCATTAGTCCAATAAAATCGACAACTCATCAATTCAAGGATTGCTTTTATTTTGATTGCAAGTTGAAACTAATGGCCTAGAGTCATTCAAGGACACATGCCAAACTATTCATGTTGAGCTAGCAACAACTTCACCAAATTCTTCCTCTTGTCTCAAAAATTTAGTGGAAATTGGAGAACCCTCTTAAGTTTTATTGATTTTGTTCGATGTTTGCTTGATTGAATGAACTTAAATTTTGGGTCTTTATAATTGCTCTTTATTTTGGATATCTCTAATAAACTAGTTCTTTTGCAAGTTTTAACTTTTTTTCTCTTGTACTTTTTGTTTGTGCATTATGTTATTCTACTCTAAAATTTTGGGGTTAAGTACATTACAAGTCATATCATAGCACCTTCTTGGGCCAAGCATGAACCCAAATTTAAGAAAGAAGAAAAAAACTTAAAGTCCAGTGCCTTTAAATAACATGGAGATTTTTCATTCGGTAGGTAAAATTGTGGTTTTGGAGAGTACAAATAGGAAAATCAAGTGAATCACCTTGTTGAAAACCCTTGTAACCCCAGGTTTTCATACCCGTTTGAGTAGTACTCCATCATACAACACATGTATATGGAATTTCACTTCCACATACCCATAGGTATATGAAATCCCCCTAGGATACTTGAAACCAAGTTTATATCATTCAATTGACCATCTAGTTTCTATAGTGGCACCAAGGATAATAGTTAGGAAGATTACTCTCTAGTACGTTATTATTCGGGGAGTACAACCAATGGCATGGTCAAGCATCCTTATTTAGTGCCCTATGATATTGGATTGAGTATTACCATTGGACCCTTCCAAAATATCAAAGAGTTATAGAACATGGAACTCCCTTGTCCTTAAGACCTTTCAAACCCTAACCTTTGTTACGGCAAGCCCTAATTTCCTACATAATTTGGACTATCAAGAATTTAGGAATTTTGTCTTCATAGTATTAATCAAACATGAATAATACCCCCACAAGAGTAGTACTCGAAGTAAAAAGGAGAGGAGGTTGTACCTTACATGAGACCTATCTCAAAAGACGCATTGTTTCATGTTGATCACAGTGTACCACTTAGAATATCCAATAACATTTTTCTGTGGACATAACCACACCATTATGGACAACCTACCTCATTAAACTCCTTGAAATGAATTCATCATTGTGGCCTCACTCCCTAGTATTCTTTGATAAGAGGCTTGAAAATCTAGATGATTAGTACTTGGTGCTTCAAGAAATATCAATGCAACTTGTTGGCTCCTTCATTTTTTTTTATCGAACATAGTCATAGAAGATTACATGTAGAATGAGGTGGAAGTTGTGGAATTCATTGAAGATTGCAACCAAATCGGGTCCACTCCTGCGACTATAAAAGTGCAAGGCATGAAGGCATCAAGAAATCGACCAAGGATAACATCAACCAAGAAGCAAGCCTAAGACCGTGCATCAACATACTCTAAGTTTCGGGTTTTTGTATATGGCTCATGGGATTGTGGGGTTTTTCTAATGTATCAAGATCTAGGATGGGTCATTCCGTAGTCTGGAGATAATGGCTCTAGAGTTGGTTGTATGTATTATAATGAAGATCATTGAATTAATAGAGATGAATATTTATTGGGCCCCAAATTTTATGTGTTTATCATGAATGTTATGGATGTTATATTTGTTTTTGTTATTTGATTTATGTGGGTCGTGTAATTATGTATGAATTCTTATAAACATACAATGAATTAATGACATGGAATGGTGTATAAATGACCCCCCTATCATTGTACCCTTGCAGTTAACCATCCTTATATCAAATAGGTCTACGAAGTGTTTCGGGTAAGACCTTCTCCTTCAAACCAATCTGAATCAATGTGTCTTATATCTGCTTCTCTGCAACATGGATCTGACTTGGTTTCTTGGCTATAATTCTAGATTTGGTCTAGCTTTTCCTCATGGCTCTAGTTCTACATATGGATATATCTCTAGTTACTAGCTCTCTTGTTCCCTTAGTATAAAATTATTCTCACTCACTCTCAGCTCTAATCCATCTTTAAATAAAACTCACTCCAATCTGAGACAATCCATCTTGGAAATGAATGAATCCAAGTCAAAAAAATTTCTTCTTGTTCAGTTTGATCACATAGAAATTCCACAAGAAGTGTGGACTACCTTCTTTTGCTAGGATAAATTGCTTCCTAATATTGAAACAACATTCTTCCATTGCATGTGCTTATGTAACACTTCATCTCTACAGCAATGCCATGTGGATGAAAACCTTCATGTGCAATTGAACCTTCATAAAGTGTCCATCATTTAGTTTTCTTTGGTGTATGGCATGGATTTCCAAGAAAACCCCAAGGTAATTGACCTCCTTGCACCAATATTGTATTCATATCCAAGAAGGGGATATTCTTTTGGAAGAATGAAGGAAATAATTGGAATGGGGTCTCCCTTGATGTCAGCATCAACCCGATGTCCTCTTCAATGGTGAAGCAAATCAAATGTGCTACTACAACTCCTTGGGTTAGAGATGAAAACAAATATTCATTTTCTTTCCTAATCACTCTCCACACTCTTCCCTTGGTTGTGTGGTTTCCGAGGTGAATCTCTAGATGACTCCTCCAACACTTTTCTTCTTGATTTCCACTCAAATTGTAGTAGTGGGAAGATTTATGGACTCCCGTTGGGTTGAAGGGACATATATATTAACTCCATAATGGAAAATATAAATCTTATTAAGAGAGACATGTATATAAATACATATGAGGAAACAGTTGGGACAATTAAACTGACAGATAATTTCCAATTGTTTATTAGCCTACATTACATTTTCTAAGTTGAAAATATAGATACAATAAACCCAAAGTATTATATGGTTAACATTCCCCCCCTTAAGCTGAAGGGTGTTTGTAAGTCCAGGTAGCATTCTGAATTTTTCATTTTTTTCTCTTCCAAACACTTTGGTGAATATGTTTACAATTTTCTCACTTATGGAAAAATGTCTCAGATGAATAGTCTCGGCCTTTACATGATGTCAAATCAAATAGAATTTGTGTTTGTGTGCTTAGTTCGACCATGGAATATGGGATTATTGGCCAACTTGATTGTAGAAGTATTGTCAACCAAAAGAGGAGTAGAATTCACATGTTTCTCCTGCAAATATTTGAGTATTTTCTTGGTCCATGCAATATCCTTTGTTGCTTCTATAGCTGCCACATATTCTTCCTTTATTGTGGAATCTACTAGAACTAATTGTTCGTATGATCCCCAAGAGATAGTTGTTGATCCAAGATTCATAAGATATCCTAAAGTTTATACTCCATTTTATTTACCCTCATGAAATTCTAAATTAGAATATCCAATCAAGTTAAAGTCATCTACCTTAGAATATTTGAGTCCATAATCTTGAGTTTCCTTTAAGTACTTTAGAACTTGAAGGAACCTCACAAGGTTTTGCATGAAGCTATAAAGGATCCCAAAAACAAATGAAATATATGGTCTAGTGGTGGTAAGGTAGATAAGACTTCCCACAAGTTGTTTGTACTTGGTTTCATCCTCAAATTGATTCCCTTCTTTAAATGTCAGATTCAAATTATGTTCCATTGGAGTAGAGAGAGGGTTATATTCATCCATGTTGAATTTGTTCAACAATTCTCCATTGTACTTCTTTTGGGATATGAATATGTAGTTTGCATGATGAGTCACTTCAATGCCTAAGTAGTAGTGAAGATGTCCTAAATATGTCATCTCAAACCCTTTCTTCAATTCTTTATTTACAAATGCAATATAGTCTTCATTATTCCTTGTCATCAACAGATAATATAGATACACCACAAGATATGCAACTGGTTTTCCAACTTTATTGAAAAAAAATTCACATCATCAAGATTAAAGTGCTAAAAAATTAATTTCAAAAGATGCTCTCGTGGTGCTTGTTTCAGGCCATATAAATATTTGATGAGTTTACACACCTTTTTCTCTTGTCCCTTCACAAAAAAAACTTTTGGTTGATACATGAAAACATTCTCTTTCAAGTCTTCATTCAAGAAAGAAGTACTCATGTCCATTTTTTTAACTTTCCATTTGTTTTTTGCTTCCAAGGCCAACAGGGTATTAATGGTAGACCATTTTGTTGTAGGGGAAATTCCCATCATAACCAATTCCTTCTTTCTACACATATTCTTTCTTTACGAGCCTCACCTTATGCTTTTCAAGTGGGCCATCCGATTTGTACTTGTTCTTACAAACCCACTTGAAACCAATTGGTTTTGTTCCAAATGGAGGATTCACCAACTTCCATGTCCAATTCTTGATGAGAGTATCAAATTAGTTTTGCATAGATTCTTTCAACTTATCATGATAAATATCTTCTTCAAAGGAACTTGTTTCATAGTCAGTAGATAAATTCAATTCATTATCAACTAAATCTTTTATATCATTTTCATCATTTGTATTTGCATTACCTACATTACTTCCATCTTCTTGCCTTGTTGAAATTTTAGTTCTCGTCTTTCCAATATTATCAGGATGAACTATTGAAATATTCCTTTCATTTATTTTAAAGGAAAGGAAATATTGTTGTCATTAATTGTCATGTCCCCAATTAAATGATTTTCAGATAAATAATTAAGTTCGCCTACCCAATTCCTAAGGGTTATGTGGAAGAATTAAAATATTGACATTTAACCCCAAGGTCTATAGTTTCTCATGAAAATTCAATATTCTAAATTGATGGTGTAAAAATAGGCCAATAAATTGTGGAATAAATGTTAAATGCTCAAAAATTAAGTTACATTAGGTCCTAGTTGGACTTGGGGGCGCATAAGTGGACATGTGGGGTCCACATGAGAGAATATTCCTCCTTTGCACATGGATCCATCCCCAAATTATAGTTAGAAGGGAAGAGGTAACATTCATGAAGGAATAGGAAGAGTCATAGGGATAAAAATAGGCAATGACAGATTCTATTTCAACTATGACAAGCATTATGACACTTATGACAAATTCTATGACAACTATGACAAGCATTATGACACTTATGACAGACTCTATGACATCTATGACAATGTAAGACCTAAAAATAGACCAAGAGGGCGCATGAGAGGATTTACACATCTCCAAAGCATCCAAAATATTCCCCAATTCTAATTCATGGAGGAGTTGGATACAAAAGATGAGCCAAGTGTCATGTGGGGCCAATGAAGGGTCATAACCCCCACTAATTAGAATTTCATGAGTAATTAGGTGATAATTTGAGTTCTAAGGAAGTAAGTGAGTTAAATAAAGTTATTAAAAGAAGGCCAAGTCAAAATGGAGTAGCTTTTGGTCATTTTTCATTTGCATCTTTTCAATTTGGGAGAGCTTCAAGCTTGTCCTTGCACGGTGGATGCTCATCCTCCCTGCCTTAGAACCAATTTCGAGGGTGCAAGATTCCCATCCAAGTTGGTTGATGGAGAGGCCATTCATACCTCTCAAAATATATTCATGGAGTATTTTTGATGGAGTTTCAACCCCCATCTGAGTTCTAGTTCATATTCTCTCTTCCTTCTCTACTCGCATTCTCCTTTCTTTCTCTCAATGTTCATGTAAAGTGTAATAGTGCACTATTTGTTGCATATATATAATTGTTGGTCACTATAATTTCCTATTAATTAAAATTAATAAACAGAGTGCTCACTATAAATTATCAACCTAGGGAAGTCTGATTATTGCAAAGGTAATCAAGAAAAATATATGCATAAACATTTATGTAATTGATGAATTAGAAAATCACCCAACCTACCTAATTGCTAGGGCTATGCTCTGCTCATTTCTCAATCCAACTTCAATTATTAAATGACTATTAAAATCAAGGAAATTTACAATCCTTCCACAGTATCAATTTTGGAATCAATTACTTCAAGAGTAAATTAATAAACTTGCTTTTGCAACAACTTAAATCTTAAATCAACTCTTAAAGAAGATTCAATTTGTGATTGCAATAATTAAATTTGAAGGAAATCAGTCTTCTTCTATTCTGGAAATGATCTTCTATCTACCAATTCTATAATTCATAAAGGAAATGAAGTACTGAATGATATGCAGAGACAGAGCACATTTGTATTAGCCTAGATTAAATAACACACTTACAATAAGAAACCACACATTACTCAGTCGACTGTTTCAACAAATAAAATCAAAGAAAATCCATAAATAGAAATCCTATTCTAATTACTCACACTGTTTCAGCAGAAAATAAATTAAGAAATCCTACGATTAGTAAATAACTGTTTCAGCAAATTAAATCTAACTATCAATCCACACCAAATTGAAATAAAAGAATTAAACAACTAAATAATTCGGAAACTCTGTAAGAAGGTGGGCCCTGGCCTTCCAACAGAGATGTTGTGAAGGCTACCAGATCAACACAGCAAACAATGAATTAGGAAAACATTGCCTCTTTCATTAATGGATAAGTTCAATTACAAAAACTCCCCACTCTTGTTACAATTCTCTTTTAAAAATAATCCTAACCTATTGAACCCTCTTGTCTTTCTATTTATATTAAATAAGACAATTCAGGTCCTTCAAATTCGGGCAGCCATGAAGATCGAATATCTTCGGGATGTTGAATCAATACTTCTAAAATAGAAACAATTACAGCATAGATACAATCAGAATCAAATCTGTTTCCTAAGCATTGAAGCACTTCACAATCCAACTGATCCAAAATTTTGAGCGAGTCTCAGGAGGCCACGTAACAGGATGAACCCGAGCCCAGAAAAGGAATGATCGATGGCCACGTACTTCTTCATCTACGTGTCTAAGCAAGCGGATACACTTGTATCACATTACTTCCATTGATTTTTCACAAGTCAACACAATTAGGAGTAAAACCCATAATAACAAGTAATCTTTAAGAATTAAATACAACAAAGCAATAATGATTTATACCTGTTTGAATCCATGATTTTCCTTGGAAAAGTAATGACTTATTTATAATAATAGGAAAAATACAGGGAAAAGGATCTTGATGAAAGTGAGCAAAAAGGGACATTTCCAGCACCCAACATCTCCCCCCAACTGTCCAATTGCATGTCCTCATGCAACATGCTCCAGCTAGTCTGAATCTAAGTCAGACTCGAAGCTCTTCCTATGGAATTTGGTGAAGTTGAAGGAGGATTCAGGCTTCTCCTCGAGACTTAAAAATCCATTACAAGCAATCAATTCTTCCCAACATTTCCTCTCTACTTTCTTGGTCAATTGATATATGCTTCTGTACTTTCTTTTAGGCAACCATAGGAATGGAAACCTAAATATTAACCCCATCCATCTTGGCCCACATGTTTGCATACACTTTACATACTCTGGTACTCGGGACAAGGCATATTTAAATTTTTCGAAACAATAAGGGTCTTTTGTTCTTAGAGTCTCAGAAGAGGCCTCCCACCTTTGCTTGTTTCCTTCCACTGCATAGAGTTCTTGTTGTGAGATCATCCTGACACGGCGGGATATGATTCTTTGTTGAAACGCTTCCAGGTAATTAGTCTTCTGAGGAGAGGAGAGATGCCTCTTATGCCTTGCAACCAAGGTCACAAGGGATTGAGGTTCACCCCTTATCTAGAGAGTGGAAGTGATTTCATTATTTTGGATGGTCTGAGAGGCATGCCACCAATTCATATGATTCGTAACAAAATCAGTGAATTCCCTCAGGTGAATGTCACCTATATGAGGAACTGGATTAGACCGAAGGTCCATAAAACAAGCCAATTCATGCAGATACAACTCACAAAGTAAATTTTTCCCAGATAAATCACTCTGAGTAAAAGTTTCTGAGAATTGAGGAGTTGTCACAATCTGATGGGGCCTCCCTTCCTTTAGAGCCTTAATCTTAAACAAAATCATTTGTTCATACAAAAATACTGAATAGGATGGGGACAGAGTTCTGCAACTAAAGAGTTCCTAAACCAAATTATACATTTGTTCTTTCTCTTGTTTCATGATCTTTAATTTTCTCATCTCTTTCAATTCTTCCTACAAACTCTCCCATTGGAGTTTTTGGAAGAATAATTCCTCAGACCACCTTTCTCTAAGTTCTTTAATGGCTTGTCTATGTTCATGCAGGGGGACCATTCCTTCTTCGAACAGAGCAGCACGATATCTCCATTTACTGATTTCAAGTTTAAGCAAGGAAATTTCCTTGGCCATCTCCCGATTTCTACCATTTTTTGTGTCTTCTTCCTCTTCTGAATCTAGCTCAATAACTTCCATAGGTTTCATGTCCTTTACTTTATCATCATGTTTCCTTGTTAGGGCTTGGTCTGGAGACACCAGATCCTATGTTTCAGCAATTTCTTTTCTATCCATTAGCTCAAGGAACTTAGCATCCCCTTCTTGCGCCACAGCATCAGCAAATTATACATGTACTGCCGGTTCTTGTGGTTCAACAACTTTCTCCTTCTGTACCATGGTGTCAGCAACTTCTTCATGTACTACTGTTTCTTTTGTTTCAGCAGTTATTTCTTTTGGTGCCATAGTTTGAACAACTTCTTCTTGTGTTGTTTGTTCTTATGTTTCAGCAGCTTCTTCTTTTTGTGCCACATTCTCAGCAAATTATTCTTGTGATGTTGGTTCTTGTGTTTTAGCAGCTTCTTCTTGTGTTGTTGGTTCTTGTGTTTCAATAGATTCTTCTTTTCGTGTCGCATTCTCAACAAATTCTTCTTGTGTTGGTTCTTGTGTTTCAGCAGCTTCTTCTTGTGCTCACGGTTCTTTTGTTCAGCAGCTTCTTCCTGTGGCATTGGTTCTAAGACCTCAGTGGTTACTTCATGTGCCACTGGTTCTTGTGGTTCAGTGGCCTCCCTTGGAATTGTTGATATCTATGTCTCAACATTATCTTCTTGGATTGTTGGTTCTAAGAACCCAAATTTCTTGTGCAAATTTGTCCTCGGATTCCTTTCCCCTAATTTCTTGATCATCCATGGGTGAAGGGGTTGCTTCCTTTTTCTGATGTTGTTCATCCTCCACCATTGACTCTGCTTGTACCTTATCCATCTCTACTTGTCTTAATTGCCCAAGTTTCCAGGCTGCAAGCCCCATGATTGTGACCTTATATCCTGACCTTTCAAAAATGTCCCCACATTCTGGGCAGACAAACTCCTCATGCTCTTGATTTTCTGAAACAGAGGGTGAATGTTAGGAACCTATGTAAACCCTTCTCTTTACTATGTTAGTATATTGTTGTTGGACGCATATGCTTTGTAAGTCGTCCCGTAGTATTTGTTGATCTGTAGTTTATATTAGCCCATAGTATTGACCCATAGTATTGGACGCATATGCTTTGTAAGTTGTCCCGTAGTATTATATGTCCCATGGTTTTGACTCATGGTATTGGGCATAGACTTAGTATATAAGTGTGTGTTGAGGTCATTGAAGGCACCGTGAAGTTAATTGTATTGAGCTTGCTCAAAGGAGGTTGCCCCCTCGAAGTGGCCCGTGATCAATATAAAAGTGATTATATTCTATTATTTCTTCTATTTTGCATATCCTTATTAATTAATTGTTGCAGGTGCATCACATCTGGTATCAGAGCACTTTCTTGGGCTCACTGGGTGAAATTTCAGCCAAATTTTTTTTTCGCATCTGTTGCAGGTTCGGATTTGGGAATAATCCCTATCCGCTTAACTGTGGGAAGTACTTGGGCATAAGCCCTAAAACTCATTGTGAGGAGTACCACAGGAACCCCGAAGTAGCTGGCCCATTGAGAGGACTTGCCAGCGAAAAGGGCAACGACCCCTACCTGATTGACTAGTTCCGACCCGTGAGGTAAACCAAGAGCTGTCGTTTGTGGAAAAGCGGTTATCAGTTTTACCTGAGCCATGGAGTGAGGGGTACTGCCCCAATACACAAGCCGTCAGACAGCATTGGTGGCCGAGTGAAACCCCTGAACTGTTAGGAAGCCGCACATACCTGGGGTCCATATCTACTTTCAGCTGAACTATTGTCAATCACTGCTGCGCCATTTCAAATCCATTTTGCAAGCCGTTCCAGATTCAGCCGTTTTCAATCCATTCGGCTCTGTTCCAGATCCCTTCCGAGCCGTAGCTGCTCCAGTCTGAAAAAAATAAAAAATAAAAAATTAAAAATTAAAAATTAAAAAAATTAAAAAAAATTAAAAATTAAAAAAAATTAAAAAAAATAAAATTAAAAAAAATAAAATTAAAAAAATAAAATAAATTAAAATTAAATTAAATTAAAATTAAAATTAAAAAAATAAATAAATAAAATTCAGTTTTTTCTCCATATCTCCCTTATTTTCACTCTGTTTTCCTTGAAATTTTTGGGGAACCCCTGTCATCCCATTCTGCATATTTCAATCCTGAGGACCCTATCCCCAATTCCCCTTCTCAAAGCCTGAAATCCCACATTTGTCTCTTTTTAGGGTTTGCCATAACTTCCTTAGATTTCACCCAATCACCTTCAAATTTTACCACAGAGTTCCTTTCTGAATTCTGCTTCTTTGTTCCCCTCTGCCAAATTTTCCCATTCTTTCACCCCGCTTCCGAAATCCTCATTTTTGCTTCCCTGTCTATCCAACAGTGTCCAAAACCTAGTCAAACCCCAATTACCCTTCTGATTTTTTCCCAAATCCAGATTTTCCTTTACTGAAGTAGTTTCTGTTTTTGTTTTCCTACCCCGCCAACCGAGAAAAAAAAAAAAACCTGGTTATGGTTGTCACCCGTGTAGGAGCAAACACCATGGAGGAAGCACTTGCAGCCATCCAAACCAATCTCCAAGATCTGGATGAAAAATTTCTCAGCCTCCATCTTCAGCATTCAGCCATGAACAGTAACCGACAGCCAGAATCTTTTGCAGCCACCGGGTTCTCTTCTTCCAACAATTTTTGTGGGCCGAAGCTTGATTTTCCTCGCTTCAATGGTACTGATCCGACTGGATGGATATACCGAGCAGAACAATATTTCAGTCTGCATAATACTTTTGATGTCCAGAAAGTTCCACTTGCATCCTTTCATTTGGAACAGGAATCCCTTTAATGGTACCGTTGGTACATCAAAGCTCATCCCGAGCCAAACTGGACAGATTTTTGCCAACTCATTTTTCCACGATTTGGTCCTAGTGCTTTTGATGATTTCACAGGAGCACTCACTAAACTTCACCAAATTGGCACAGTGAGAGAGTATCAGACCGAATTTGAGAAATTAGCCAATCACACAGAAGGATTGTCTGATGAATTCTACAGGAGTTGTTTTATCAGTGGTCTCAAGGATGAAATCCGCTCAAAGGTCAAAATGTTTTGTCCCAACACAATGATGGAAGTCCTAGGATTGGCTAAGCTGGCCGAGGACAAGATTGCATCTCAACAACGCTCCAAACCCACCCTTGTTCCCTTCAGAAATATGGGTTCCCAACGACCTCCGATCACGCCTTCTCCTCAACCAACTCCTATCAAGCATTTGTCTGAAATAGAAATGCAGGCACGCCGAGAAAAAGGGCTTTGCTATAATTGTGATGAGAAATTCACTCGGGGACATAGATGTGTTCAACAAAAGCTCTATCTCTTGGATGTGGATTCTCCACCTGCCTTAGAACTTGGTGAAGAAGCTACAGCTACAGTAGATGATCAGATCGACATTCAACACCCGCCTGTTGACACCCCATTTCAGGACGACCCACCTGAGATCTCTCTCCATGCTGTAACCGGCGTCACCACCCCACAAACAATGCGGGTCATGGGATACTTCAAGAAGCTCCCTCTTACCATACTCATTGATTCTGGTAGCACTCATAACTTCATTGACCCTTGGATTGCCAAACAGGCTGATTGTTTTGTCCATCCTTGCTCCAACTTTGAAGTCATGGTTGCCAATGGGGGCACCTTACCTTGCAAGGGGAAGTGTCACAATGTGCGTATCTCTATGGCAGATTATAACCTACACTCTGACATGTTTTCCTTGTCCTTAGGCGGATGTGATGTGGTTTTGGGCATTCAATGGTTACGCACACTTGGCCCCATCTTATGGGATTTTGCTGAACTTTGGATGCAGTTTAAAGTCAACGGGGCACAACACAAATTTATGGGATTACAACCAAGGTCTCTCTGCATCATGAGTTCACATCGCCTGGAAAAAATCCTTAAGAAGAATTCACATGGTGTCATCGCTCAGCTCAATTCCATTCAGATGCACCCATCAACAATCTCCACTACTTCCTTGGATAGATATGCAGGTATCTTTGCTAAACCAATGCGCTTGCTACCTTCACGAGACCCTTCCGGTAAGAATTTAGCCACATCTACCTCTCAGCAGGAAATGATGGCTATTTTGCATGCAGTACAGAAGTGGCAGCCATACCTATTAGGGAATTATTTCTGCATCAAGACTGATCTCCCGAGTCTGGAAAATTTTCTGGAACAATGGGTCTCCTCCCCAACACACTTGAAATGGGTTATCCAACTCATGGGTTATCCCTATGTGATCACTTACAAGAAGGGTAAGGACAATATGGTGGAAGATGCTCCTTCTTGCACAATTGATGACCCAGTTTCTCTTACAACTCTTTCTCTGCTTGTTCCAAATTGGGTGCAATATGTTCAACAGGGCTCTCTCTTCTATGAACTCCATGCTTCTTCATCAATAGGGCACTCTGGGTTCCGCAACATGTATGACCGAGACCAATGTAACTTCTTTTGGCAGGGACTAAAAATGACAATTCAACAGATGGTGGCTGACGATGATACTTTCCAAGTCAACAAGGGTGAAACGACACTCCTTTCAGGATTGCTCAAACCCTTGCCCATCCCTACACAGCTTTGGCCAACTATTTCTATGGATTTCCTAGCAGTGCTCTGGTGGTACAATACCACATCTCACAGGACACCATATGAAGCGGTCTATGGAAAAACACCGCCAGTTCTTCTTTCATACACCCTTAGCAGCTCTTCAGTTCAGGCAATTGACTCGGTTCTTCGAAACCGCGATCAGATTCTTCTCATTCTGCAGGACAATCTTCACATGGCCAGAATTCGCCTGAATCAACAAGCCGATCAACACCGTTCTGAGCGCATTTTCCACGCAACTGACGGGGTTCTTCTTCATCTACAGCCTTCCAAGCAATCCTCCTTGACACTCCAAAGGTGTCAGTGGCCTGAAATGCAACTCGAGGATGCTACCGGGGAACCACTCCTTCAGCTTCTGCAGCAATTTCTCCAACCAAAGCTTTGAGGACAAATCTTTTTCTAAGGGAGAGGGGATGTTAGGAACCTATGTAAACCCTTCTCTTTACTATGTTAGTATATTGTTGTTGGATGCATATGCTTTGTAAGTCGTCCCGTAGTATTTGTTGATCCGTAGTTTATATTAGCCCATAGTATTGGACGCATATGCTTTGTAAGTCGTCCCGTAGTATTATATGTCCCATGGTTTTGACTCATGGTATTGGGCATAGACTTAGTATATAAGTGTGTGTTGAGGTCATTGAAGGCACCGTGAAGTTAATTGTATTGAGCTTGCTCAAAGGAGGTTGCCCCCTCGAAGTGGCCCGTGATCAATATAAAAGTGATTATGTTCTATTATTTCTTCTATTTTGCATATCCTTATTAATTAATTGTTGCAGGTGCATCACAGTGAATTTTCCACTTGATTGGAAGTCTCAGCCAATATGATTAATCTTTGAACTTCCTGATTCCTTAAAACTTCTTTCAATTCTTGAATTTCTTCTTTAAGCACCCGTACCTCCTGTTTCAGCAAATTATTCTCAAAGAGCAGGTTTTCTACTTGATTTTGATCTACACCTACAATAGATTTTTGTGTTTCAGCAGATGACCAAGGTTTTAAGATTGGGATTTGAATGTGTGTCTCAGTTGCTTGTACTGCTTCTGTTGCAGCGGAAGATCGAGTCTTCATTCGTTTTGATTGGTTGGGCGACTGTTTCAGGGTGAGAGACCTCTTCTTCTTTCTTTTTGATGTAGAGGGTGTGGGATTTTCTGGGAGAATTTCAATTTCCAGTGGGACAGAAAAGGGGAAATCAGCCTTTGATGATGGTTCCTCCCCTAACTTATTTCCTCCTTCTCCAGTTTCAGCATCAGCAGAAGACTCAATTTCATGAATTAACACAGTCTGATTTTCAAATTTCTCCCTCTTTTCCTCCATGTTGGCCTCTCTCTGTTGGGCTGAGCTTCTAACAAGATCCTGGGGATTTAAATTTTGAAATCTTTCTGCAGTTTTAGCTTCCCCTAAAGCCCTTTCTTGATCATTACCAGCTTCTTCAGGATCTCCATTCCCCCCCGAACTATATTTGACAAGCTTGGTGTGTCGTCTTCCTTATTGCTCTCTTCTTCCTCTATGGGCACATGGTCTACCCTTACCCCAACAAGAAATTTTCCCCAATATTGATTTCTTCTCTCAAGGGCTCTCAGGATTAGCAGTTTAATGAGGCAATGATTGGTAATGGATGCTTGAGAATGGTGAGACCCCCGGTCATAATGTGCCATGTTTTGCAAAGGTTTTAGAAGAAAGTAAGGCATATTAATCAATGCATTGTGATGCAGGTGGGAGAGTAGAACAAAATCATAGGTGTAAACAACTTTGTACCTACCTTCACATGTGATGTATTTCTTCAAGAATATGGAAACTTGGTCCCAAGGGTGAGGCAGAATTTCCAATGTTGTGCCACGTCCTTTTGTTTGAACGCTCTCCCCTGCTCCAAGGAAATATTCTACTGCAGTCGGGTTGGGATCCTTCCAGCCGAACCATCTTCTCCCAATTCTTGGAAATCCTGTCACTTCTGCTAACACATGATCCAAAACATCAACCCTCAGACCCCTAAATTCTGAATGATCGCCTCTTAAATTCATGGAAAACAGTAATGCCATCTCCCCATTAAATACAGTCAACTTTTCAAAATATATGGTCCATCTGGCTTCCTCAAAGATGCTGAAAACTTATCTATTTCTATGCATGGAATCCATTGACTCAGGCTCGTGGTGGACTGCAAAACCCCCCATACTTCCTTCTCTTTGATAATCCCAGACGATAAGAGTGAAAATTTCCCAATTCAGATGTTGGAGTTGCAGCATGCAGCGACAATGATGAACACTAGAGAGTTCGTTGGTATTTTGGGAAAGTTGGTGCATTATGGAATAAGCTCGTGCAAAAAAGTTGTTGCATGGATTGGGCAGGGTGACGGTGGTCAATAAATGTGGAGAGGGTAGTGATTGGACGGGTTGGTTAAAATTTGATGACATGGATATACAAACAAAAATAATAATAATTACTTCGTCCATTTAAGCCCAGTCATACTCGCGATTAGAGTTCATACCTATGCCCTTATCGTACTTAAAGCATCGAATTGTGAGGTGGCGCACCTTGGTGTCAAATCGATTGATGGAGGCATCACTCCACACGCGGCTTCAAGAAGTCAGTTGGTCGTTATCCAATTAGATAATTGAGCACGTCCATGTCAGAGCTTAATTTCATTAATGAGTGGGGACTTTTGAAAATAATTTTGGCTTCAATTTTGAAAAAGAAATGTGGCATAGTTTCAGCAGAAAGTTGGCGGAGTTTCAACAGTAGGATTGGCAGAGTTTTGGAAAAAAGCTAAAAAACTAGCGGAGTTTCGGCAAAAAGTTGGCGGAGTTTCAGCAATAATATTGGTAGAGTTTCGGCAAAAGGCTAAAAAACCAGCAGAGTTTTAGCAATAGGATTAACGGAATTTCGACAAAACTTGCGCAGTTTCGGAAAAATCTGCGGAGTTTTGGTAGAATTTTGGCGGAGTTTCCACAATCGCTTTCTCCGATCCTTGACTATCCAACAGATGCAGATGACCTCCCATAATTTCACAGTCGATTTTCCCATTACGACTGTTCCTTTCCTCTTGGGTCTTTCGCATCTCATATCTGCACACACTTTTCTAAAAAAAAGATTAAAACTAAAGATAAAAACTATCAAGCAATCTATAAATTAAAACCAAATCAGAAAAAGAAAGAAAATAAAAATGAATTTATTTATTTACAAAATTTCTTATGAAAAATACGCAGCAAACTCACAGAGTTGGAGAAACGGGAAGAGATTCTCATTCCTATACCAATTTACAATTTGGATCAGCAGCAACATTAGAGGCAAAGGCATCCTTCAACAAAGGCTTATGATAAAGCCACAACTGATGACCGTTGAAAAATAGTGGAGTTTGATATTCGTCGATTGTGGTCAATCGAACAGTTCCATTATTGAACACTTTATCCACTTTATAAGGCCCAACCATCTGGTGCGCAGCTTACCCTTAAAATCCTTTATGAACCGGGAATTGTATAGTAGAGCCCAATCCCCTTCACATAACGTTTTCTTTTTAATAAACCTATCATGCCACTTAGAACGTTGTTGTTGAATCACTGAATTCTAATGTACAGCTGTTGCGTGCTTCTCATCGAGTTCATTTGGATGATTCAACCGATCCTTTTGAGCTTGTTAAATCCAAGTTTGCTTCCAAAGGAGTCCTCAAAGTTTTAATTTCAAATTCCACAGGGAAGACAACATTTTTCCTATAGACCAATTCATAAGGAGAGAATCATGTGGTGTTGCGCCATGTAGTTCGATATGCCCATAGTGCTTCAGGGATTCTTTCATCCCAGTCCTTACGATGACTCTTCACTATATTTGTAAGAATAGATTCAATAAATTTGTTTGTACTTTCCACTTGTCCATTGGCCTGTGGATGATATGGTGCACTTATTCGATGTTGAATATGATATTTTTGCAGAAGATATTCCATCTTTCCGGATACAAACTGTGATCCCCCATCTATCACAATTTCTTTAGTCACTCCAAAAAAACTAAGGATTTCTTCATATAGGAAATCTATGACAGATCGATCAGCTGCTTTCACCAGGGTTGTGGCCTCGACCCATTTAGTCATATAGTATGTGCAAACCAGAATGTAAAATATTTGATTTGAAGGAGGTTTGATGGGCCCAAAAAAATCCAAATCCCATCTCTCAAAGCGTTCCACCACTAATTGCGGTTGGAGAGGCATCTCATCCAATATATTGGGATGACCCATCCTTTGACAGCTATCACAAGCTTGCACATACTTTCTTGCATACTGAAACAGGGTTGGCCAAAAATAACCCATGCATAACACCTATCCAGTCCTTTTATCGGCAAAATGTCCCCCACAGGGCTCATCATGACATGCCTTCAAGATACTGTGGATTTCATCTTCCCTCACACATCATCTGATTTCCAAATCTATCCCAGTGTAAAAGAGATACCCCTCTATCCAGCAATACCAAGCACTTTGCTGAATAATCCTTCTTCTTTTCCTTTTTCATAAATGAGATGGAAGCTTCCCTACAGCAAGATAAATAGCAATATCTGCATACCAAGGTGAGTGAACTGAAAATGCAAACAAATGTTCATCAGTAAAGGAATCCTCGACAGGCGAACTATCATCATTATTGGTTAGTCGAGAAAGAAAATCAGCAACAACATTTTCTTTTCATGGTTTATCTATAATCATAATATCAAATTCTTGCAGTAACAATAGCCACCTAGTCACTCGAGCATTAGTAACGGGTTTATTCATCAAATATTTAATGGTTGAGTGATCGGTATGCACAAAAGTAGAGTACCTAGTGATATAGTGCTTGAACTCATTGATGGAATAAATGACTGCAAGGAATTCCTTCTCTGTTACTGTGTAATTGAGTTCAGCGAGGGCCAAATTTTTGCTGATATAATAAATAGCATTAGGAATATGACCCTCTTGCTGTCCCAACACAGGTCCAATAACGGTATTAGAAGCATCAGAAGAAATATGGAAAGGTAAGGCCTAATTGGGTCCACGCAAAATGGGTGCTATGGATAATCTTTTCTTCAATTCTGCGAACGTTGTTTGGCATGCATTTGTCCAATTAAATTGTGCATCATGCATTAGTAAGGTAAATAGATGAGATGCTAGCTTAGAAAAAATTTCAATGAAATGTCTATAATAACCAGCATGTCCAAGAAAACTACGTACCTCTTTCTGTGTAACAGGAACAGGTATGTTCACAATTACCTTTATTTTAGAAGGATCAACTTGTATTCATGCAGCAGATATGAAGTGCCCAAGGACTACACCTTCACTCATCATCATATGAAATTTCTTAGTACTAAGAGACAGATGAGTCTGATCACAACGTTTTAAGACCTTTTCCAAGTTATGCAAAGACTCATTGAAACTACTACCGTAAGGAGTGAATTCATCCATAAAAATTTCCATACAGTCATTAACCATTTCATAGAAAATTCCAATTACAACCCTTTGAAACGTAGCCGGTGCATTACATAATCCAAAAGGAAGTACCCTATATGAAAAAATGCCCCAAGGACATGTGAAGGTAGTCTTAGCTTGATCTTCATGGGAAATATGAATCTGATTATACCCACAAAATCCATCTAAAAAGGAGAAGAATTTTTTACCAAACATGGTATCCAAAACTTGATTGATAAATGGAAAGGGGAAATGGTCTTTTTGTGTACCTTTGTTCAATTCTTGGTAATCCACACAAACCCGCCATTTGCCATTTTTCTTAGGTACAATCACTAATGGGGAAACCCATTCACTGTCCGAAATAGGGTAAATAAATCCTGCATTTAAAAGCTTTTGAATCTCTTCCTTCACAATGTCTCATAAACTTGGGTTCATCCTATGCTGGGGTTGGCATATGGGACGAAGGTCATTCTTAATGTAAATGTGGTGAGTACATAAATCAGAGGGAATACATCTCATGTCAGTGTACGCCCACGCAAAGGCTTCCTTATGTTGTTTCAGCAGTGTAATTAGACGTTCCAATTCTTTAAGTGTGAGATTGGGGTTAACATTTAAAGTTTTTCCAGGATTGATTTCTATTGGGATACTCTTTGAATTATCAATCAAGGGAACTATTTAAACACTTTTAGCAAGGAATTGATCAGTAATTTGTTCTTGTTCACATTCACTCATGGTATTATCCAAAATTTAATATTCCTGCCTGGAAACCGTCATCGGTTTGCTAATGAAATTGCTGATGGAGTCATCCTCAGTTTCATTTTTGAACGTCAAGGCCCTTCCTATAGTTAGAATAGGCCGCGCGCTCTCTTCTTCTTCCAAATCTACCCATAATGGAGTTTCAGCATCTAAAATGGGTTTTGATGGAGGGTAAAGGGTCAATTTTTAGTATCGGTCCCATCATAAATTGTCATGGATCCTGATCTACGTCTTATATACGCGTCTGCTGTAGCCAAACAAGGTATACCTAGAATGAGTGGATGTCTCCCCACTGGGATTTAGTCTGTAACACGAGGAAGTCTTCAGGGTATTCCCATGAATCAACAGAAACCACTAAATCATCCAGAATTCCCTTAGGTCTAATTGTGGATCCGTCAGCCAGTTCTAGCACTGTGGGGGTTGGTCTAAGATTGATGAGCCCCAACTTATTTACGGTTTCAATGGTCATTACATTTATTGTTGCCCCTAAATCGACTAAAAAATTAGGAATCTCAGTGTACCTGATATGTACTGTGACAATGGGATTGCCAGGATCATCATATTTAGCCACGGGGACCTTCCCCATCATTAATTCAGACAACTTTCCCACCACATGAATTGTCAGAGGATATTTAGCTTTTCTCCCTGGTTTCTTTACACATACAGTTTTGGCATAAATGGGTACATCATGCAGGGCTTGCAACAATGGAATCTTAACGTAAAGGTTATTCAATTCTCCTAGAAGGTTAAAATATTGTTGCTTCGATGTTTTCTGTAGAGTTAATCGCTCAGGATACGGAGGACTTCTTGGAATTCTTGCAGGGATCACTTCGTCATATGTTTCAATCGGTGTTTCAGCATTCTCATCAATGGGAATTGTTGCACCGGTTGGGTGTTTCACTTGTTTATTTGTTCTTTCTTTGGTCACAGGGGATGGAACATCCTCAATGACAATAGGTTCTACCACCCTCCCAGATCATAAATGTAGCTCACTACAGGGGATAGGGGTGATAGAATAAGTTGGCATGTTTGTTGTTTCAAATTGTTGCACTGCCTTATTATTGGGGTTAGGATTAGGTTGAGCATGAAGTTGAGGTCGTAGTGGTGTGTTAATAGGTGCTGCGTTACTAGGGAGTTGCAGCTGTGGTTGTTGATATTGTTGGTGAGGAAATTGGTTATGAGGGAATTGATTCCCTGTATAAGGATTTATCCACCCTGGAGACCAATGGGTTTTTTTATTTGACTGAGGTTCCTGTTATCACACTATAGTAGCAGGGCTACTATCCTTGTTCAGCAGATAGCTGCACATTCCAGAGCTTCCATTATTCAGAGCATGGCTATATATATTTTGGATCACTCATGATCAGAGCAGTATATTATTCAGACTTATGTCAAGGATGAGCCTTGAGAGTTCAGATTTGATGACCGATGTGACCCTTTATCCCATATAGTTTCAGTTCAGTGCTTAGAGATATATTGCAGCAATGTTTCAAATGGTGTATGATGATTATTATTATGATGATGTTGTATGATCTATGGATATGTTATCACTGACTGTGGATTATTATCTTGTTGATTTAGTCATGTTCACAGCATCTGCTTGGTATATTATTCCTAATGTGTCAAACTGTTTAAAATGAACTATAAATCATAAAATGGACAATTGCTTGCACATTTAGGTCATTTAACAAAACCCACTGGTTTTTCACCTTACATAGATATGGTCTTTCCTGACACCAGTTGTCTGCTAGTGTAGGCTCCATATTCACTTGACTCCATCCATACATGACTTTCCTATTTGACTTTATCCTTTGACTTATCTCGTTTGACTTTCTGATACTGAGGACTTCCCCATTTTTCTACCTCTGTGTTTGGACCGCATCCCTGTATATTCAGTGTCTCGGCTCTAAGTTGGTGACAAAACTTGCCATTGGTGAGTTGGGTTGTAGGCCTAAATCATTCTGGTTGGTTGTCTCGATGTTTGGCATTGGCTCGAACTCCCCCTAGTCACTCGAGATGTTGTTGGCTAAAACTGAAAGCTCATGTTCTACCTATGGAAACTTATAAATTCGCCCATGGAAACAAAAAAAAAGGGCAAGAGTGATGAACAGCTAAAAATACTCCTCGAAGAGTATAAGAAAGGTCCAAAAATCAATGGTTCTTAAAAGCTATATCTAAACAATAGCTGACCTTATATGTATTTGAAAAACATGCCCTGGATGCAAGCTGCAACTAGTTGTGCTTATCAGCGCACCTGAGATCCGAAGGGTTATGTAGGCCAAAAAGGCCATGAAATAAAACTGAATGATCCTAATGAACCTGGATCAACTTGATGTAGACATGATGCCTAAGTTGAATAAGCACTCTCTGAACAACTTATCCATTTGTGAGGCACAGCCATTCCCCGTGTTATTTTGTCCAGCACAGAGTTTGTATTTTTCCCCTTTCTCCCAGTCCAAAGTATTTTTGAGTTAAGTTAGACAAGTCAAACCCTTGGCCCAAACTTGTTCCTAGCCTTCATCCTTCACTAGCAGTTTGACCATGTCCAATGGGTGAGTTTGTCATTTGAACTATTGTGCAAGTAATTTTATATAACAAAGGAATATGCTAACTTGATTAATGCCACTAAATGGATCTTATACTTTGAGCTAGGCTGTGAAAATGATTAGAGAAGCATGTCTTAGTCTACTGATGTGATTTATCCTTGGTTGTACATTATTGGGATCTGTGATGATGGGGGGGATGTATAGATGCCTATTGATGATGATTGATGGTCCCACATACTTGATGATGATATCATATGATGGACATATGATGCAAATGATGATTGATCCAGTTCAGCAGATTTATTTATTACTTCATATCAGCAGATTGTACATTGTCCATATATGGTGGACCCTACACCTGGCCCATTAGGGAAACCCATGGTGTATGAGTACACATTTCTAGTGGATTTGGGTCTTCTGGATCCAATGAGACACTTATATTTCAATTCCGGACACTTCTGACAGTGATTGATGCAGTTTTACACTTGTTGATCAGATTTGAGGCTGATTTCCCAGCCTTAGCAGCAGGGGCCCCGAGAGGCCAGTTCACCTAGGGCGCTGATGATGAATGGGGTGGTCCAGCCACTTGTTTTTACCATTTACCCCCCCTTCTGGACATCCTGGTGGGCTCAGATGGACAGCGCAGATGCCCTAGGAGGCAGTTTTAGCACTTTCACAGTTACCGAGGCAGTTTAAAAATGGGATAAAGTGGTCACTGAGGAAATCGATTTGGGAAATTGAGGCAAGTTTTTGGCATTTGGTTTTCACAGAGGTCTTCCAGGGTGATCTCACTATCTTCCAGCCATTTTTCACCATGTGGGTATGCCCACATTGATCACAGGAGGTCTTTTACTGCTAGTCTGTCACAGATTTTGAGGACAGATTTGATCATTTATATTATCTTGGACATATTTTATTATTTTATTGTGCCTTTGGGATGAGCTAGTAAGGATTGATGCCTCCTAGCCCCACCATGTGCTTATATTGTTATGTCCTAGTCACTATGAGGTGGATTTTGGTACTTCTACTTCTCTAGTGGATGACGTCACCCTCTTTTTGTACCATTTAGTGGGGGCGCTATCATTATATTGGGTGATCCATGTGATGTATTGTTATGATTTATTGTTAGCCGTTGATTAGATCTTTTGATTTTTTAATCTTAGCCACTCATGTAAAAAGTGGTTAGGATTGTACTCTCTCCCCATCCTATTTAAGGAGGGAGCCTCTCATTGTAAAATTCATCTAGATATTTTTGGCTCTTGGCTCTTGGAATAAAATTTCTATCTTTTGGAGTACATGCTTAGATTGGAGTGGATGTTGGTTGTTTCGATTCTAAATGCTTTTGTCCATTGCACTGAAGGATCTATTGTAGCTATCTTGCATATTTGCCATATCTTATTTACAGGTTAAGAGGACATTTTTGGACAAGTGCGAAGTGGTGGGGAGGCTTGCCCTTCAAGCTTGGAGGAAGACGTTTTGGTTTGACAGGGAGTAGTTTTTCCTTTGTGTCAACTATTCTTTGTTTATATCTCTCTTGCTTGTATCTACCTTCAACATGTTAAACTAATTGATGCTTTGCTCCTTGGTTTTGACAGGTTAGAGGGAATCACATGTGGCTTGGGAAAATGGATTTGGCAAGAGGGATTCAAGAATTCTCCATTTGATCTTTGGCAAAGTAATCCTCGTCTCAACTAGCATTCATCTCTTCATCCAGGTATGCTTCAAGAGGTATGATCTTCTTCTTCCTTGAATCATCCATAATTTCTAGATCATAAAAACCCTAATTGATTAAAACCCTTGTTTTTGGTTTTTCTTAGATCTACTTAGATCTAGCCTTGCTTTTGAAGAGATATTGAAAACCCACCTCTATAGCATCCACCCCTAGTTGGATCTATAGTTTGGTGGTGATTGGCTTAAAACTGAAACACTTTTCAAGGCAAAAAGCCCTCTTGAACCCAAATCGCACTTCCTAGAGAGAGGCTTGTTTGGTTATATCTAGCACATGGGTAGGTGAGATCCCACTTGATTTGCAATCTAGACACTTGATAACCTACCCCCAGATTGTTACTCTAGTGATTTCTACCTTGTGGGCATCATTCCACATTTTAATGGATTAAAACCCCTTTTTGAATTTCTTGGCACCTTAAAACTCATATCTACTAAGATCTAGCCCTTGGATTGACTTGATTTTTGGGATCTACATAGATCGGGGTACAAGCCACTTGGATCTACAGTTTGGTGGCCATTGGACTTGATTTGGTCCACTTAACCCACCTTTTAGCCCTCCTTGAGCAAAGTCGCACTCCCTTGGGTGAGTGAGTCTGCCCATTTTGAGGAAGTGGGTGGTTGAGATTTTTGTGGATTTGGAACGGCCATACCTCGAAACCTAGGTCTAGAGTATCATTTTGTGACGATCTGCCTTGGGGGTAGCATTCCTTGTTTCAAGGGATTGTGGTCCACTTAGGGTCATTTCATGAAAACCTAGATCTAGCAAGATCCAACCATTCAATCTCATTTAGCCCACTTGATTTGGCTCCTAGGTGTCCCAATCTACACTTTTACATACCTTTTTGACCCCATTAGCCCATTTAACAAGGCACTAGTCCTCCTCAAAGCAAGTCGCACTCCTTGGGAATTGTGTCAAACCCTAGATCTAGTACATGGGTACTCCTAAAATCAACTTAGATCCATAGATCTAATCATTGCCTAACCTCTAGTACCAATTTCACACCTTAGCTTCACCTTGTGGGCCCAATTAAAGCCATTTCACACATCCCAAGAAAATAGGACCCACTTGTGTAAACATATGGTACTACACCTTGTCATCATACCATTATGTGGCCTAAATCATACATAGGTTGAACACTAACAATTTCTCAAACCACCTTCAACCATACCTCAACTTCTAGGTCTACTTAGCCTTGCATTGGTTTCCGTAACTCTTCATTTACTTACCTTTAGAAACCTTTGTTTGGGTCCAATCAACTGTGATTGGTTATAGGGTCTCCCCCTAGGTCTTGTTACACCCTGACCTAAGGCGAAGAGTGCTTCGGTTGACGTGACTCCCACCTTGCATTGGGAACCGTGGCATCTCTTGGGTCACCTCTTTAGTTGCCTGTCTCCTCTACCGTCCCAGATGGGATACCACTAAGGGGAAACCACAAGCTGTGTGATAACATTTCCCATGACATCCAAGGAGTAGGATATTGCATTGGAGATTAAGTAGCTGGCTGCCACTAGTTATTAGGATAAGAGTATTTTGGAGGAATTTGACTATTCATATTATTCCAGGAATTAAAAGATGTAGGATCTGGATTCATACTTGGAGCATGAGGTTTCCAAGGCTTATTTTGTGAGATAAAATAAGCTTGCTCCACATCCCCATTAGATGCTTGGAAAAATTCATTAACTTTTGGCAATGAAGGGTACTCCTTGGTGTTGTGATCCAAATAACACATACCACACACCTCTAAGTTGTCAAGTGGGCATTCCCTTAATGGGTGCCTCTTTTTACATTTAGCACAGAATATGCCCAGTGGAAGATCTTCTTCTTCCTACCTCTGCTTTGGTTTCAAAACATCCAATTGTGAGGAAATGGAACTCATCATATCAGTTTTGAATTTTTTAAGAAGATTACCTATTTCTATTCATGTAGCTCCACCACTAGTTGAATTTTGTTCCCTTGTAAGAAGATCTCAGTCTCTTGTGCTTGTTCTGGAAGATCCCCTAGAGTATCTTCGACACAAATGTACAATTTGGTCAAAAAGTTCTCTTGAGATATCCCCTTTTCCTAACACATTGAGCATATCCAGACAGTCTTCTCTCATTCCTCGCAATAATATGATTTTCAAGACATCTCTCCCAATGTTAGCATGGCCAGATCACTGCAAGTTATACAAGAGTCTCTCCACAAAATATTCCAAACTCTCATCCTCTTTATGGACCATTTCGAACAGTTCTTTCCTTCTATCCTTGGTTCTGCAATAATCTTTATATTTAGAAAGAAATACTTGTTTCATTTGGTCCCATTTTGTAACAGTCTTACCACCCAAACTCATAAACCAACTTAGGGAATTTCCCTTCAAGGTGGCAGGAAATAGTTTTAACTTTGGTTCGTTGGAGGTGTAGTCGTAACTTCGACAAAGAATGTCGAACTCAAAAAGGAAATCGTCTGGGTCCTCAATGGACTTACCATAGAAATTATGCAATACTGAGGGAGAAATGTTCTTCATAAGTGTTGGCTCATATAGTGTTATTTGAGCTTCCAAGATAGACCCAGGTTCTACGCGGTTCAGAGAACCAACAAAACCCCTTTTCACCGGCCCTTTTGGAAACAATCTGTGAGCAGACTGAGGTCTCTCCCGAGGCAGAGTTATGGGGAGGATGTGAAATCAAGTATCCACAACCGGGTGATGCGCGCTTCAACAGTCTGGCTAGTAGCACACTACAATGCTTGCACTGCGGACTAGGGGACTGCACAAAGTTCCACCTACTTCGTGGTTCACACTTATGCTATCGCGCATCCAAGGACTGCGCGGGCTGGAACTATCGCTTAACAACAGGACAGCACAACTGAGGACTGCGCTTCCTCTTCGGTAATCACACAACTTCAACAGGCTTTACTTAGTGCAAGTTTATGAATTCAACAAGCATATTAAACTGTAAGCCTTGCAAACTTATACAATATGATGAACTACAGTGCCACTGCGCACTTCTGGTGCTGCGCTTCAGGGAATCACCCTACACAAACTTTGCTAACTTAAGTGTTTACCCATTTAACTCATGCATTCATCATGTTCAGAAATACTTCCACATTCAACATTCACTCATATGCATTCAACACTTGGCATATTATTCCTATCATTCATTCTTCTGGAGAATACATATGGAAGCAAATATACATATACCCATAAGCAAGAAATTAAACTTTCAGCAAAAGAAAATACACATTCAGTTACACAGCACAAGGATTTAACGTGGTTGACCCCCAGGATGGGATCTATGTCCACAGGAACTGTTGTTTTATTATCAATGGGAAGGGTTCAACAGTTCTAGTCTGCGCACACAGCTGCAAACTCTCTTCTCTCTTCAATAGGTCTCTGTGCGCACAACTGCAAAGCCTCTTACAATAGTCTCTCAACAGAGATCAACTCAACTGAACAATAATCAAAACGAAGATTAATCCTCTCCCTTACAACATTTTCCCTTATATAGATCGTTCCCTTAGGTCACGTCTGTTACAATGCATGTGGGCCAAAAACCCTAAAGTTACCCAAAACTAGTGTGGTTACCTGCCACCCCAACATGTCGTAGTCGACAGCTGCTCCATGCGCCTATGGTTGCCTTGTTGGACCACTCCAGGCTCTAACGACCTTCTGACGGCCGCAAAACCGGTTCCAACTGCATCATGGCATGTCACTTTCCACCCCTTTGGCCTACCTATCGTTGTCGACCCGTGGCTTAGCTTCTAACAGTTTTTCGCCACTCTCTCTAACAGGTTGCTTTGATCTACCTCCACGCTACTCATTACCCAACTGCCTGGAATCCTGGAGTCGCTTACCCAAAACTGTTGTTGCGCTAGCACTGCGCAGTGCTTTGAATTCACACCGCTTACTGCGCATTTCTGACTACGCGATCCGAGCTATGCCTTTGAAAAAACTATGCCCTATGATCTCCGCAGTATGAACTACACAACTTGCCAAAATTGTACTTCATAAAAAATGTGCCAACTTGGGCCATTCCCAACAATAGGGGCCACCCCAAGCGTCTGTCGAATGGGGAATTCAAGGGTAGAAACTGTTTTTCCATGTGGATTGTTGCCATTGTCCCTCACTGCTTCTTCATGATCATTAGGGCTCTCTCTATGCTCTCCATTATCTTTGTTGTTCATTTCTTCCTTGTCCTCTTTCTCCTTTCTTCTTCTTTCTTCCTCAAATTCCTGTCGATGTTTCAACCATTGTTCCTTGGTGACTTCCTTCCCATTAATTCGATAAAATTCCTCTCCCTTTATTATACCCACAGCACTTCCCTTATCTTCTGGAGGATGCTTCTCAAATATAGGAGTGGGAATTTTTGTTATCTTCTCCACGGTTGATACTGATGATTCGAGCTTAGGGATAATATGGCTTCCTCTTCCTAAAGATGTTTGTGATAATCTGGTTGAGGAATCAGCTTTGGCAATTAATTCGTCAATAAATGTTTGTCTTCCTAGACCTTGGTTATTGCCACGACCACTTCCACCTGCAAAGTTAGTGCTTTTTGGGTTTCCCGTTCTTTTCTTCTCATATTCATGCAAGCTTAAATCATCATACCTTGATCTCGGGCTAGGAACCTGCTCAATCTATTGAAGGATGCGCAGCTCTTCACTGTGTATTATCGTCCCTACAACCCTCAAAATCAAGATAGCTAAAGAAAAACAAACTAATCAGCTACAATCTATGTCTACCAATTACCTTCGTCGGCAACGGCACCAAAATGTTGGTCACTATAATTTCCTATTAATTAAAATTAATAAACAGAGTGCTTAATATAAATTATCAACCCAGGGAAATCTGATTATGGTAAAGGTAATCAAGAAAAATATATGCATAAACATTTTTGTAACTGATGAATTCGAAAATCACCCAACCTACCTAATTGCTAGGGCTATGCTCTGCTCATTGCTCAATCCAACTTCAATTATTAATTGACTGTTAAAATCGAGGAAATTTACAATCCTTCCATAATATCAGTTTTGGAATCAATTACTTCAAGAGTAAATTAATAAACTTGCTTTTGCAACAACTTAAATCCTAAATCAACTCTTAAAGAATATTCAATCTATGATTGCAATAATTAACTTTGAAGGAAATCAGTCTTCTTCTATTCTGGAAATGATCTGCTATCTACCAATTCTATAATTCATAAAGGAAATGAAGTACTCAACGATATGCAAAGACAGACCACAGTTGTATCATCCTAGATTAAATAACACACTTGCAATAAGAAACCACACATTACTCAGTCGACTGTTTCAGCAAATCAAATCAAAGAAAAGCCATAAATAGAAATCCTATTCTAATTACTCCCACTGTTTCGGCAGAAAATAAATTAAGAAATCCTACGCTTATTAATTAACTGTTTCAGCAAATGAAATATAAATAGCAATCCACACCAAACGAAAAATAAAAGAATTAAACAAATAACTAATTCAGCAACTCTGTAAGAAGGCGGGCCCTGGCCTTCCAACAGAGATGTCATTGAAGGCTACCAGATCAACTCAGCAGACAATGAATTAGGAAAACACTGCCTCTTTCATTAATGGATAAGTTCAGTTACAAAAACTTCCCACTCCTATTACAATTCTCTTTTAAAAATAATCCTAAACTACTGAACCCTCTCGTCTTTCTATTTATATTAAATAAGACAACTCAGGTCCTTCGTGTTTGGGCAGCCATGAAGATCGAAGATCTTCGGGCTGCTGAATCAGTACTTTGAAAATAGAAACAATTACAGCATAATTACAATCAGAATCAAATCTGTTTCCTAAGAATTGAAGCACTTCACAATCCAACTGATCCAATATTTTGAGTGAGTATCAGGAGGCCACGTGGATGAGTGATCGAACTGCCCCTGTAACAGGATGAACCCAAGCCCATAAAAGGCGTGATTGATGGCCAAGTACTTATTCATCTACGTGTCTCATCTAGATGATACACCTGTATCTCATTACTTCCATTGATCCTTCACAAGTCATCGCAATTAGGAGTAAAACCCATAATCACAAGTAAATTAATATTTAAGAATTAAATACAACAAAGCAATAATGAGTTATACCTGTTTGAATCCATGATTTTCCTTTAAAAAGTAATTACTTATTTATAATAATAGGAAAAAGATAGGGAAGAGGATCTTGATGAAAGTGAACAAAATGGGACATTTCCAACACCCAACAATAATGGAAGGCTGTTGTTTCAACCTTATGAACTTGTTAATGTTGAATATTGTAACTTCTACGAATATTATATTTGTACATTATTATTCCGGAGATGGTTCATCCCTCCGAGGCAACCCTATTATGTATCCGGAGATGTTTATTCCTCCGAGGGTTTGTGGTAGCTAGGGTTATTAGACCCACCATGTGGGGTTCGGCCCTGATCTTATACTTTAGGGGTTATTAGACTTCTCCAGGAGAGGTCGGCCCCATTAGGTATTTTAGTCAGTGAGGAGTTAGTATAAATAGAGGAGGTGAAATCCTCATTAGACACACTCACTCACTTGAGAAAAGTAGCGCACTTGTCTGGGAGGTCTGCTAAGGAGATAAAGAAGGAGGGAGCACATCTTGTATTTTGGTTGATCATCTTATTGAGGAAAGCTTTGTTGGGTTTTCTACCCCATGAGGGTTTCCCAAGATATATTCTGTGTCTATCTTGTGATTATGTTTCTTTCAGTGATCTTGCTAGTCTATTTGGTTTAAACTTAACATGGTATCAGAGCTAGACTGAATAGGACATCTTTCACAAGGTAAGAATCTCTCTCTCTCTCTCCGGTGAAGTTTAGGGTTTCAGCAAAAAGTTGGTATTGTTGAATTCTGATTACATGGCTGGATAGCCCTTCTCAAGACCATTCTTTTGAACCGTAGATCGAACTTTTTGGTTGGGTAGAACTCTGGGAAAGTCAAACGCTAATTCTACCAAAAGTGCGATAAACCAGAAATTCTGTCCCAGGATCCGGAAAAGTAAAAAGGTAATATTTCCAGGTAAGTACTACTCTGTCTCTTGGACTCCCCCAAGAGAAGATGGATCCAAACACTAAGTTTGAAGACAAGCTAGAAGGTTTAGAGAATTTCCGGGCATGGAAATACAGAATTGGTCTCATTCTTGAAGAGAATGATCTTGCTCATTATATCAAGGATGAAGCTGCAGAACCGGAAGGAGATGAAGCCAAAGAGAAGCATAGGAAGGATTTGATTAGGGCAAAGAGAATCATAGCTGATTCTATTAAAGACCACTTGATTCCCCAAGTGGCCTCCAAGAAGACCCCAAAGGAAATGTATGATGCCCTAGGAAGAATGTATGAAGGAAAGAACATCAATAGGAAGATGAACTTAAGGACTCAGTTGAAGAGTACTAAGATGCACAAAGGAGAATCCATTCAAGACTACTTCTCAAGGGTCTCACTAATCAAGGAACAACTAGATGCCATTGGTGATACTCTTGATGAAGATGAACTTGTGATGACTGCTCTCAATGGTCTCACTAGATCTTGGGAATCATTCATACAAACCATGTGTGCCAGAAAAGAAAGCATGAAGTTTGATATAGTATGGGAGGATTGTGTTCAAGAAGAAGCTAGGGTAGCCAACAGAGAATCTCTTCTCAAAGAATATGACCAAGATTTGGCCACCCACACCAAAAGAAGAAGAATGGGATCTCAACACTTCTCTAGATCTAAAAAGAGAAAAGGACCCAATCCAGTAAGAGATCTTTCCACAGTCTAATGCTACAGTTGTCATAAACTAGGACATATCTCTAGATTTTGTCCTTCACAAAAGAAGAATTTTGTCCACAAAAGACACCATGCACATATGGCAGAAGATGAAAGTGAAGAAGAAGAAGAAGAAGAAGAGGTGGAGGTAAGACCTCGAAAGAAAAGATCTACAGTGAAGAAAGAAGATCCAAAAGAATAGTCCTATTTTCTGCACTATCTGGATCTGTATCTCCTAGAGAAGATACATGACTCATTGACAGTGGTGCTTCTAAGCACATGACAGGTCAAAGAAAGACTTTCTCAAATCTTGAAGAAAAGTCTTCTACACAAAAGGTATCTCTAGGAAATGACTACCAATATCCCATCAAAGGAATTGGTGAAGCAAACTACAAGCTAGATTCAGGAACACCATTGAAGATGAAAGAAATTTTATATGTACCAGGTTTAAATAAGAACCTTCTCTCTATCTCAGCACTAGATAAGAAAGGTTTTAGAGTGGCTTTCATAGATGGACAAGTACTCATGTGGTCCAAAGGAAAGTCAATTAAAGATGCAGTTGTCATTGGTGAAGAAGAAGGAGGTCTCTATAAGCTCAAGGGTCATCTAGAAGCTGCCCTTGCTCATGAGATCTCTAGCCCCAGTGCGCTATGGCATAGAAGATTAGCTCACATTAACTATAAAGCTTTACCCTATGTAAGCAAGGTGGTCATAGGATTACCAGATTTGAAATCTGATCATGAAGGCTCATGTAAAGGATGTAAGAAAGGGAAGAATGTCAAGAACCCCTTTCCAAAGAGTGAAACAAAGACTAAGAACATTTTGGAGCTAATACACTCAGATGTATGTGGACCAATGCCCACCACTTCTCTAAGTGGGTTTGAATACTATCTTTCATTCATTGATGACTATTCAAGGAAAACTTGGATATTCTTCCTAAAAGGTAAGAATGAAGTCTTTGGAAAATTCAAAGAGTTCAAGGCTCTAATAGAAAATCTCTCAGAAAAGAGAATCAAAATTCTCAGAATAGATAATGGCGGAGAATATACCTCAAAGGACTTTGAAGACTTTTGTAAAGAAGCTGGAATTAAAAGGGAACTAACCAATCCCTATAATCCCCAACAAAATGGGGTGGCTGAAAGGAAAAATAGAACTATCATGGAAGCTATGAAGACTATGATACATGACCAAGATCTTCCCATGTATCTATGGGCTGAAGCAGCCAAGACAGCAGTATATGTGCAAAATAGATTATCTCATAGTGCTCTTGACTTCAGAACTCCAGAAGAAGTGTTTACAGGAAAGAAACCTGAGGTAAGTCATCTTAAAATATTTGGGTGTCATGTGTACATCCACATTCCAAAAGAAAAGAGAACGAAGTTGGATCCTTCTGGTAAGAAGGGAATATTTGTTGGATATTGTGAATCATCCAAAGCCTTCAGAATTTACATTCCAGGTTTTCATCACATAGAAATAAGTAGAGATGTAACTTTTGATGAAGAAGCAGCTCTCAAGAAATCTAGAAAGTGCCAACTTGAAGAAATCTATGAAGAAGATACATCTCCCAGAATCACAGAGGCTGTGCCCATCCCTGAAGATGATTCACCAGAGGATCATGACATGTTGGAACCACAAGAACCTCCTATTACAGACTTATCTAAGAAAATAAGACCAGCATGGGCTAGAGATATTATTCAAGGAGCTGAAAGATATGGAGCTCCTGAAGGTTCCACTAGAGAAAGAAAGAAACCAAAGCTAGTGTCCAACTATATGGCCTTGATGTATGATCTTGTGGATCAACAACCTACTAGCTATGAAGAGGCATCTCAGAAGAAAGAATGGGTAGAAGCAATGACAGAAGAATATCAGTCAATAATGAAAAATGATGTTTGGGATATAGTTCCCAAACCAAAAGATAAAAGTGTGGTTTCTTCCAAATGGATTTTCAAGATAAAACATGCTGCAGATGGTAGCATTGAAAAATATAAAGCAAGTTTTGTAGCCAGAGGATTCTCTCAGAAGGATGGAATTGACTATGAAGAAACATTTGCACCAGTTGCTAGATATACTTCAATAAGAACTATCATGGCACTTGCATCTATGATGAAGTGGAAATTACACCAAATGGATGTTAAGACAGCTTTTCTGAATGGTGTAATTGAAGAAGAAGTATACATAGAACAACCACAAGGGTTTGAGGTTAAAGACGGAAGAACTCATGTATGCAAACTGAAAAAAGGCATTATATGGGTTGAAGCAAGCTCCCAGGGCTTGGTACGGAAGGATTGACAAATTCTTAACTAGCAAGGGTTTTACCAGGAGTAAAGTTGATCCAAATCTTTATCTCAAAGTAATGGATGATGAACCAGTTATACTGTTGTTATATGTAGACAATCTATTTCTAACCGGAAATGAGAAACAGATTATTGAAAGCAAGAAGAAGCTTTCTTCAGAATTCGAGATAAAAGATCTCGGATTAATGCACTACTTCTTAGGTCTAGAAGTATGGCACGAACCAAAAGGAATCTTTTTAAATCAAGGAAAGTATGCTGTGGAAATTTTAAAAAGGTTTGATATGTTGGAGTGTAAATCCATGGCCACTCCCATGGACTCCAACTTAAAGTTATTGGTTAATGATTCATCGGATCTAGTGGACCTAACCCTATATAGACAAATCATTGGGTCATTGATGTATTTGACAAATACTAGGCCATATATATGCTTTGTTGTAAATACCCTAAGCCAGTATCTTGTAGAACCCAGAAAGTTTCATTTAATAGCTGCAAAGCATATAATGAGGTACCTAAAAGGTACATTAGATTTTGGTCTATATTATCTTGGAGGTCATGAACTCAGATTACATGGTTACTCAGAATCTGATTGGGCAGGAAGTGTCTCAGACAGAAAGAGTACATCAGGTGGATGTTATGGCCTTGGATCTGCCATGATCTCATGGTTCAGCAATAAACAAACCAGTGTGGCTCTCAATACTGCTGAAGCAAAATATATAGCTGCCTGCTCTGCCAGCTGTGAAGCAGTATGGCTTCGAAAACTATTATCTGAAGTGTTTGACTTAGAAATGGAACCCACTGTGATTATGTGTGATAATCAAAGCTGCATCAAGATGACAGAAAATCATGTATTCCATGATAAGTCAAAACACATAGAGATCTGATACTTTATATATGAGATATGGTGCAGAGAGGAGCTATCAAGCTCGAGTATGTGAGCACTGAGGATCAAATTGCTGATATCTTGACCAAACCTCTGTCTCGAGTGAAATTTGAATACTTCCGAGACAAGCTTGGTGTAGTTCAAAAGGACCCTCCTCGAAAGGGGGAGTAGTATGATCTTTGATGGCAAGCTTGTATCATCAATGATGAGGTTAACTAGTTACTACACCTAGTTACTTAGAAATATTTAGATTTAGGACTCTTATACTTAGAATACTCAGTTCTACTTATACATGCTTTTGATGATAGATGTATTGGTGAGAATACATGCTTTTGATGATAGATGTATTGATGAGAATACATGTTTTTGATGATACATGTGTGTACTTGTATAATGAAGGATACTTGTACTTGTATTGATAAGAATACATGTAGGGATTGAATCATCCTTGAACATATGTTCTAAAGAGAGCCGTAGACAGGTGCCACTGAGAAAGAAGAGGGATTGTATCATCCTTGAACACATGTTCTAAAGTGATCCATAGACTAATGTCTCCGAGAGTAAGAGGATTGTATCATCCATGGACTTTAGTCCTAAAATGATCCGCAGACAGATGTCTCCGAGAGTAAGAGGATTGTATCATCGGTGGACTGTAGTCCTAAAGTGAGCTGTAGACATGATGTCTCCGAGAATAAAATCCTGAATTAACAGGTAAGGGGATTGGATCGTCCTCGGACTGTGGTCCTGTGAATTGAGCCGTAGACATGATGTCTCTAAGAATAAAATCCTGAATGAACAGGTAATGGGATTGGATCGTCCTCGGACTTTGGTCCTGTGAATTGAGCCGTAGACATGATGTCTCCGAGAATAAAATCCTGAATGAACAGGTAAGGGGATTGGATCGTCCTCGGACTTTGGTCCTGTGAATTGAGCCGTAGACATGATGTCTCCGAGAATAAAATCTCGAATGAACAGGTAATGGGATTAAATCGTCCTCGGACTTTGGTCCTGTGAATTGAGCCGTAGACATGAGGTCTCCGAGAATAAAATCCTGAATGAACAGGTAAGGGGATTGGATCGTCCTCGGACTTTGGTCCTGTGAATTGAGCCGTAGACATGAGGTCTCCGAGAATTGAATGATAGGATTGGATCATCCCTGGACTTCGGTTCAAAAGGTACATGATAGGACTGGATCGTCCCTAGACTTCGGTTCAAAAGGTACATGATAGGACTGGATCATCCCTGGACTTCAGTTCAAAAGGTACATGATAGGAATGGATTGTCCCTGGACTTCAGTTCAAAAGGTACATGATAGGACTGGATCATCCCTAGACTTCGGTTCAAAAGGTACATGATAGGACTAGATCATCCCTGGACTTCGGTTCAAAAGGTACATGACAGGATTGCATCATCCATTGACCTATGTCCTAAAGAGAGCAGGATTGATCGTCCTGTAATATGATCGTGTGATGACGATGCTGATGACGATGTTGATGATCGTGTGATGATGATGCTGATGATCATGTGATGACGATGCTGATGATCGTGCTAATGACGATGCTGATGATCGTGTGATGACGATGCTGATGATCATGTGATGACGATGCTGATGACGATGCTGATGATCGTGTGATGACGATGCTGATGACGATGCTGATGATCGTGTGATGACGATGCTGATGACGATACTGATGATCGTGTGATGACGATGTTGATGATTGTGTGATGACGATGTTGATGATCGTGTGATGACGATGCTGATGATCGTATGATGACGATGCTGATGATCGAGTGATATCGACTCTGACGATGATGATGGTCCAGTAACTAGTTGAGTTACTGATGATGATGAATTGAAGAAAGCTTTCGATGATTTATAGATGTATCATGTATGATGTAGCAGATGACTCCTCGCTCCTGCAGATGTTGTTATAATATCCTTCTCGTTAAGGGGGAGTGTTGAATATTGTAACTTCTAAGAATATTATATTTGTACATTATTATTCCGGAGATGTTTCATCCCTCCGAGGCAACCCTATTATGTATCCGGAGATGTTTATTCCTCCGAGGGTTTGTGGTAGCTAGGGTTATTAGACCCACCATGTGGGGTCAGCCCTGATCTTATACTTTAGGGGTTATTAGACTTCTCCAGGAGAGGTCGGCCCCATTAGGTATTTTAGTCAGTGAGGAGTTAGTATAAATAGAGGAGGTGAACTCCTCATTAGACACACTCACTCACTTGAGAAAAGTAGAGCACTTGTCTGGGAGGTCTGCTAAGGAGATAAAGAAGGAGGGAGCACATCTTGTATTTTGTTTGATCATCTTATTGAGGAAAGCTTTGCTGGGTTTTCTACCCCATGAGGGGTTCCCAGGATATATTCTGTGTCTATCTTGTGATTATGTTTCTTTCAATGATCTTGCTAGTCTATTTGGTTTAAACTTAACAGTTAATGGATGAATAAATATGTAATGGATATATCATGAGATCCACAACTCAAAATATTAATGACTTCATGTACTATTTCTCCAAGTAACATTGATATTTGAGCTAGTCTCCTCAATAAATTTTCATGGTGATTTTGGGATGAGATTGTACCTATTTGATATCAGATCTTTCTTATATTTTTGTCTATGTTATGAGCTGCATATGGATTTAAATTAATGGCACAAATAATGTATGCAGACCCCTAAATTATTACTATAGTTTGTGACATAAATTCAAGGCCCCTTGTTTACCATCTTCACCCAAATTATATACTCTAGAAGATGATGTCCTTTGGGATACTTATTCAACCCTAAAACATGATATGATGCTGCAAATATGTTTTCATTGATTTCCTTTACTAGATTCAAGTCTCAAATTAAAAATTAGGGATTTATGTACAACATTTGGGAGGGAAAACAGTGCTTGACCCAGGTGGTATTTTCACCAATCCAATTGACTAGTTTTGTTCCAAATCTTCTCTCCTTGTAAATTGCAAACCATGGATTTTTATAGCAGGTGTTTGGGTGTCTATTTATTGTATTAAAGTTTCCTATACCCTCCCAAGTCCCTCCTTGCACCATTCGAAAACATTTGGAAGCATTTGGAACAGATTGTGTACATCATCCCTAGATTCGAAATTGGGTGAATTTGAGCAACTTTCATAGAAGGGATATTATAGTGGTATTAGAGCATGTTCCTTGCACCTGTGCATTAATATCATCCATTGAAGAATAATTTTCAGCGATTTCTTACTATTATGATGAATCCTATGAGTACAATGCTTATGAGCAGTATGAAGAAGAATGTGAGCAATATGAAGAAGAATGTGAATGGTATGAGGAAGAGGTGCCATCATGCAACACTTCTTACAATATCATAAGGAATGAAGTTATTCATATGACCCTATGTCTGATGAAGATGAATGTGTTGAACCACCAAAGGATAATTCTATCAATGAATTATAAATATTGAGAGCAACATGTAAAACCTTACCTCAACAATATCAAGCATATATTGTTTTGAAGGGAGATACACAAAACGCCATTCCTTTTGAAGACTGTGTCAATTGGGTGTTTGTATATAGGCACAAGAAGGAATATGTGGAGTTAGTGAATAAATTTCTGTGCCATTCTTGGAAAATACCTTGGAGACAAAATCATATATGTTTGAGTGAAAAGGAGGAGACCCATGAGCCACCTAGTTCTGAAATAGGTAAAGCAGAAGAAGCATTACATGAAGAGGATCGAAATTCACTCCCAAGTGACTCTAAAAAATATGAAGAAACATCACAGGAGCATGAATAAGATTCCATTGAAAATAATGAAGATCATTCTGAGGCACACTCTACTTTGGACATGAATCAAAGAGCATCTACTGATGTATGCTTGAACTGTGAAGGAGTACCTACTGATGGGTGCTCACACCTCTATGTTGGTGACATAGAGATAACCTTTGAAAGTGTTACTGCAAGCCAAATTTCCTTTAATCATGAAAATGAAGGCCTTGTAGCAGTTGAAGAAGAACCAAGATCAACTTCCCCATCACCACTTTAGCTTGATGAAGTTGGTCCAAGCAGAAAGTACAAAGAAGAGGAGGTCCCTCTATAAGAAAATATTTTTCTTGACGGGTCATCAAAGATGAAGGAAAAGAATATCCAAGAGACCCTTAGCATACTCCATGACACTCAAGCATTGGTTTAAAATTCTTGTTGGATATTTTCTTCAATGAGGGACCCATCCTTCCTTGAATACATGGAGAAGATTCAAAGAGCAATGTGCAACATCGAAGGTAATTTCATTTCGTTGTTTTTTAATAGAAAGAATTTGGTTGAGCTTAATGAATGGTTACATGGAGCATACTTGAAGAATAATGAGGATATTCATAAGCTCAAAATGAAAAATGAGCAACTTCTTTATAGGTTGCAAGATACTTGTTCTTCATCCTATGTTTCATATTGTCAAATGGTAGATTGCTTGAAGGATTCTCATGACATGATGGATCAAGAGAAACATGCAAATTTTCATGTGCTTTATGTGTTTGAAGATGAGCTTGATGAGATCCAAACACTTGATGTGGTGGAAGAGGAACTTGAGTTGCCTCTTGATTATGGTTATGCACTTTTTGAAGAAGTGCATAATTTATCTACCTTGGAACCGACCTATGAGACAAGTTTCACACTTTTGAGGGAGGTGCATGATCCTACCCATATGAATCCTTCACATGATGAAACTTCTACACTTTATGATCATTTGGGTGAGTTGGTTCATTCTCCTACATCCTACACTTCCATATTTTGAATTATTCATCCTTAGAATTAAGTACGGGTGAAAGGGTTCTTTTCGATGGTGCCGCATGAGGAGTACAAAACTCCTATATATCCTTTTGATGAAGACATGATTAGAGCACATTATTCTTTTTATTTGAAGCAACATCCTTTTTTACCTTATGATGATACACATCTACATGGATGCACTTATGATGTTCACTTGAGTCACTTGAAGACTCATGATTTTCCTTTCTCCTTGTTTAGCTCATTTGATGTTGGATGAACTTAATCCAATACTTGGGTGAATAAATATATGATGAAGAAAATTATTATTGGCAGCAACCTCCCTTGTTATTTCTTGATGATATGCATATTCATGGGAGTCTTGATGAGACTTCTTTGATCTAGTTGAAGTCTCCATGTTTTCTTTGCTCCTTACTTGGTTCATATTTTGGTGGGGGTTCGTCATTCACTTCTTGGATGAAAGAACACATGGAGGATTATTTTGTTGCATATTACATTCTTTTGGAGCAGCATGGACATATTTTCTTGTTAGATGATTCCTACTCTTTTGGTGATGAGACATGGGACTTTCACCCTTGTCCTTTGAGATTCAATGGTCTCACTCTTGATTCTTGTGTGCATTTGGCACATGAGAACTATCTAGTTGATTGGGGGAGACTTGTTTGCATTCAGCCTCACTTTGAGGATATGTATTTTATGATGGAGAGTCTCTCTTGGTCTCGGCCCAACCTTGAATAAGTTTATATTTTGATGCAGGGGGCCTCAAAGTTTCAAGTGTGCACTCGAAATGTTGAAATTCCAGTGTGGTGGTATGATATTTACATCCTTCCTTGCATTTTTCATAGTGATGAATTTTTATTGTTGTTACTGATGTTTGGAAAGATACAGATGAGACAATGGGATCCTGTCATTCTTTGGAATTATAGTTTTCCACATGCAACACTGCCACTCAAAGATTTGCAACTACGGAAGTGGGATGTGGGCAATATTTTGCCTGAAATTTTGTGTGGTAGAGCATGCCTATCTTTTGAAATGCAACACAAGCAATGGGATCCCGACATTGCTTGTTTTCAGTTCATTTGGAATAGTACCTTGTTTGTTGGCTTGATGGAGAAAGCTAACCTTCATTTCATTGAGTTCATTTATGCAAAGTATTGTTTCAATTTCTTTATTTGGTCTCATTGGTTTCAAATTTGGGTATAGCAAGAAGATGGAAGTTCAAGTCACCCCTTACAAAAGTGATTGTATTAGAGTGGAGCAACGGAAGCATGGCATTTCCTCTCATAAATTCTCTTGGAAATATGAAATTTTGAAAATTTTGGCAAATCAATGGAAACTTCAAGAGGTTGTTCAATGCAAGTATGAAGGTTCAAATGATTTTTGAAACAATTTGGAAGCAAATTTTGGAAGGAAAGCAAGTTATTCAACATCCATGTTTGAAATTGCTTGAGGACAAGCAATATTGGGTGGGGTGTACTGTCATGTCCCCAATTAAATGATTTTCATATAAATAATTAAGTTGGCCTACCCAATTCCTAAGGTTTTGTTGGCCGGATTTTCTATCCTGGGGCCAACAAGGAGAGATATCCCACACAAGGAACTTAATGCAGCCCCCAGTGTGTTTAGAATAGCTAGCTCTCATAGGGTATAGGTCTTGTTACCTTTATGATTTGCTCTCAAAACAGAGAGTCTCAGTTTGTTTTGTTTTACTGTGTAAGGATACTGTAAAAAGATGCACATTGTTCTACGATGCAAAACTAATCTATAATGGATTCCAATAGCTAAAAAAAATAGTTTAGTAGATGCTAAACTGAAAACAGTTTTAACAGCTGCTAAAAACCTCTAGGTTTCTTGCTATGAAATAAAACTATAATTATGAAATTAAAAGTAATTATATCTAATCTATTTTTTAATTTATCCTAGGAGAAAATCGAAAATAATTCTGATTGCATATAATAATAATTTTATAGCTAATTTACTCAAGCAAAGTTAGAGTAAATAGCAATTCAATAAACACACCAATTTTTTTTAAAGATAAACAATAAAAACAATTATCATTGATCTACCGTATAGAAATTTTTATGCATTCAGAAAGTGTAATCACTCCATACAATCAACATAAAAATCCAAACACAAAAAATTAATCAAGACATTTAATTCATAATCAGATGTGCAAAATGAAATCTTACAGAACATGATTGATCAAAACTGACCGTGCGAAAATGATTGTAGAGAAATCTCTGACTTTTGATTACAGCTTCATAAAAAATTACAAGGTATTATCAGCAATCAAGAGAAATTTGGTTGAATGGTAATGCCTCCTCATTCTCTGTCCAAAGAAATTTTACACAGAAAATGACAGAATGAAAGGAAGAATTCCTTCAATTCTATAGAGTGCTTCCCTCTCCAGTGGAGTCTCTCTTCTACTTTCAGAAATGACTGAAAACAAGAATTCACAAATCTTGGAAACATCAATCTTCTCCATCCCTCTCGAGAACTCCCCCCTTTACAATTGAATTTCCCACTTCTTAAATAAGAAATCAAATACAAATAACGGTTTGTTATTTTCGCTTGAGTTAGTAACACAGAATGTGTTATTCCTTATTGATTTAGGTCCTAATATTTTCTTGTTGTTCGCCCAGGTAACTAAGTTGATTTGAAAAGAACTCAAAATATCGGAACAACTTGGTCTACAACAATCTGATCTGGGATGGGCCCGGAAGATTCTGAAAACCCCAACGCCCACTAGACCCAACTTCTAGTCGCCCCCCCCAATTGGGTGTATCAAGCTCAACTTCGATGGAGCTTCCAAAGGCAATCCTATTATAGTCGGCTATGGGGGTGTCTTCCATAATGAATATGGCTAAATCTTGCACATTTTCCACGGTCATATAGGACAAGATACAAACAACACTGCTGAAATTGAAGGACTTCTTCAGGGTCTAAATATAGCAGACCAAAACATATGGGAACCACTCATAGCTGAAGGGGATTCGAAGATGGTCATCCGTATGGCCAAAAAACTCCAACAGGGACGACACCCATCAAAATTCACTGACAGTTGGCGGTTGGCTTAAAGGGTGGAAGAATTGGGGGACCTCCTTCGCAACCCACACGCTTGGTTCTTTAGCCACATCAGGAGAGAGGGAAATAAGGTGGAATATTGCTTGGAAAATGCTAGGCTTGACTCTCCGCACAGATTGTAAGAAGGACCCCTTCCAAACTTCATGGATATGACATGGGCTACGCCATGTGCCCAGCTAGCTAATAAAGATGCCTAGGATATGAGGAAATGACATAATGGCACCTCTGTTGGGATTGAAACCTGGGAATTCACACACCCAGAAGGTCTTGTCGACACCTCTCGATATAATACCCTTACACGTGACATTGGTGTGAATCACAATAATCAAAACCAGGACCGTCCGAAGCAGTTAACCAGTGAAGTGGTCTTTAATGCGATCAGGACGCCAGAATTTCCTCAACCATCGAACATTCATTGAAGTGGATGATTGGAAAAGGTGGTAACCCAGGAGGATCGAGTGCTTTAGTACTTCAGTCTGATCCATAGTATGACGGAGTGATGATGGCAATTAAGGCAAGCCGTCAGAGGTGTGGTATAAAAATGGATGCTCCGCAGCTGCAACTTTTCATGACGAGACCAATGTTATTTTCTACCTCACTAGTCTACTTCCCCTTGTGCCTGCGGCTTGTCATTTGGCCCTTCCTCTGTTTCCTCTTATGTTCACCCACACTTTCTCTCCCCCCCAAGATTCAATTCCTGTGCTTTCTCCCCCTCCATCACATTTTGATCCTGAGCATGGCCCCTTGATAAGATCCTAGTGGGCGGCCTTCACTAACATCTCGGGGTTTTGGTGTAATGGTTTGTATCATTTGGTATCAGAGCCTCCACCTAGGTTCGAGTCACAGAGCGGGTGGCAATGTCGGCATTGCAGTGTTCGCCCGGGGCTCGTACAACTCAAAGGGGATACCACCGTACGGGCGCACATCCAGCCCAGAGTCTGGACTGCGGAGCGTGGTGGGATGATAAGATCCTAGTGGGCGGCTTTCACTAACATCTCGGAGTTTTGGTGTAATGGTTCGTATCACCCCTAAGCTATGAAACCCCAAGAACCAAAAAAGGGGGACTCGAATTGGACGCACTTGCAAGATGAAGAAATCCAATCACGAGCAGACCAAAGCCTCCCAAGAAGCCCATTTCTTCCGGAAGCGAATTCCCCACCAGATTAAGGACAAAATTGAGGTCTTGGAGAAGGAACTGTGGGAGCAGGTGATGAGCCAGAATTTAGAGAATATTCATGCTGAAGCAGAGGAGTGGGTGCAGGACTGCAGTACCACTGCGAGGTGCCTGGATGCCTATGACCAAATCCTTTCCACTTACTGGGTGACCAGGGGCCTTCTCACCCACGTCCTGATGAAGAGAGAGAGAAAATCCCTAGGTGATGCCGAACCTATCCAAGCTTGGAGAGAACACCATAATGATTGCAAGCTTATGCATAAGAAGGTGGATCTCATTACCATGCAACTGGGGATCCCTCTATACCCACCGCTCAACCAGTCACCTGTCGATCCTGGAAGCAGCTCAAGCGATCCCGTGATTCGTGTAGTTGGTTTCAGGAGCCCCAGCGGGGTTGATGGAAATCCTGGTGTGCATGTTTCCAATCACCCTAATCTGCAGCTTGGAGGTAACAACACGTAAGTGGTGCTGTCTATTAGTGTCCTAGTTTATTTTTCACTTATATCGGCTTATGTCACAAGTTGTTTTTAGTTCTGCTCAGCGTCATGCCAGTTGTAATTGGGTAAGGAGGATAATATTTCCAGGCATCTCTTTTTGCAGACAGCTTGTTTTTTGTATGGGTTATAGTATCAGTAACGAAGTAGACTATAGCAGTAGGGTATCTGGTTTTTCTTGGGCTATTGTAAGGGTTAGTAGTGTAGACAGAACTTTCAGGAAGAATAGTATGTCTGCTATCAGGCTATTTTGAAGCTATGTATTTTTTGCAGGAATATTAATATGAAATGCTTTTACTTACCAAAAAAAAACTAAGTTGATCTGACATTGTTGGAGTTATCATGTTTCCAAGAAACTCTTGAATAATCCCCGCGATTCTCTTAATCGATCAAATTCATCTTGTTCGATGCGGTGTCTTTCGAAATACCTGCAATCCAGATTACAAATTATTAAAATATTATTCAAAGAAAAACGAAATCCAATTGCAAGCAAAACCAAACCATAATTTAATCTAAATCAAATGGAACATCTAAGATATATCCAGAGGCTCTTGATAACGATTTGGTGATCTGGTCTCTGCAATTATGACTGATGAACTCATGGAAGCATGGATAAGTCCGTTATCTTCGACATGTTTATCAAGATGTGGCAGTCTTCATTAAAACTTCACGCAATTCCTATTTTCTTTGTTGATCGATGGGTCTTAATATGAGCGATCTTGTTGAAAAAATTTGGGCAATAATCCGGTGATATTGTCGTAATAATCTCTGCCTAATTCCAATCATCCTGGATAAATTACGCATTGTAAAGTTCTTTGGATAACTTGGTAAATATTTCAACAATTTGGCAGTCTTTTTCAGTGTAGTTTTCACATCTTAAACTGGTAGAAGAAACTCAATGATCTCAATGATTTGCTTCAACTTCAGGTAAAATATCCAACGCTTGAATAGCCTACAAAATAAAAGAAATTAACCATCTCCTTTTGCCAATAAATCTGGATAATAAAGATGAGGAGAAAGGCAAAAATAAAAATAAAAATCGAGAAGGAAAGAACAATATAAAGGATAAACTTTATTGGTTGGTTATTTATATCTAGTGGATGGGATACAAGTATCTAAGTCAGGTTAAAGGGTCCATCCTATGGTATTGAGGTTGTATCTATATACTACATGTTCTATAACTTGTTTTGATTATGAGAAACTCGTTTCTTGGAAAGTAGTCTTCCTGCAATTGTAGAATAAATCATTTATCTTTACAAGATTTTAGATAATGGTCGCGATAATTTACTTGATTTGGAAAGTCTTTGGTTCAATCTATCATATATAAACCAATGGTGTGTTCTAGTTCTGTGATTGGGAGTTTGACATTTGAAGAGGTTTTTATCATTATTCTCCTATCTTTATCTTTTTATATCTATATTTGCAGAGATAACTGGTTTGCCCAACATGTCACCAATTGTTCTAGTTTTCCTAAATTTTGGCACCCAACTTAATCTACATCTAACATGAATACACGTCAAGGAATTGAGACTAACTGGTTGCTTACATTTTGAATAAAAACATCAATTTTTAATAATAAAAAAATTGTTTGATGTTTTCTCTATTTTCTTATTATTCCTTTAAACTTGAAAATTTGAATTAAATTATATTTTAAATAAACTTTTAAATTATTTTCATTCACACTAAAGTATGAACCAAATTTTATATTTTAAATAAAAGAATCTTTAATATCAATGTTTCATATTTAGACTTAGTCTAAATCATTTCCATAAATTATTTTATTATCATAAATTTATTTATTATTATTAAAGAGATTCATTTAAAAGGAATAATCTCATTATAATGCCTAAAAGCTAAGGATTCGATTTTATTATCATGAATACACATATTATGGAATCTTTATCGATATTCTTAATTTTCAAAAGGAAAAGCATTCGATCATTAACATGAAGTCATGGCTTATAGATTTTCATACGTGGATAGTTTCTTTAACTTATCACATATTTTCATTATATGATGATGGGAAAATACTACATTGAGATGTGATGAAAAAATTATTAAACTTTTTAATAAATGTTGGCTGTCGGCTTCATATCTTCTGCGCTCTAACCTTGTGCCAACAAATAACCTGCAAAACTATAGATTATCTAAAATTGTTTAACCAATGATTCATCTTGCTTGATCACATCTATCTTCCCATATTTCCAAGTATTTTGCATCAATTGGCTTTGTTTGATCACCTTTAACTAATATCCATAAGTTCTTACTCTTGAGAACATCAATCATCTTTATCTTCCAAGAGAAATAGTTAGATCCAACTAATGCAAAAATAGAGGCAACTTCTAAAGTTATAATGTGACAAAAGAATGGAACCTTAATGCAAAAAAATTGACTTGTTGCAAAGAGAAGAAAAGCGACAAGAACTAGAAATTTCTCACCAATACCGAGTCGAACAATAGTTAACAGACAAATTTGTGAACCTACAGCAGAAACAAAGATCAAAGAATCGGATTCAACAATTTTTTGTTGAAACAAACAAAAATGTGATTTCTATACAGAATGGGCACAAGTGACCCACGCTTTTTCTCAAGGAAAGGAGCATACATGCATTTCCTTAGACCAAAAGATGCGATTCTGCCTAAAGGTACCCGAACCCTGTCAAAAAATCAAAAAATTGTAAACCAATCGTTGTCTCGTATGAAAACCTACAACAAAACACAACCGAAGTCAAAAACAATCCAAATCTACTACAAAACAAATAGATTCTTGATAGCAAGTTAGTATTCAAGGTATTTCAACTCAGATCTACAAGAAAAACTTTAAAAAACCTGGAAATAAATGGTAAAGGTTAGGGTTTGAAAAAAAAAATCTCAAACTTGTAGTAGGTGTCCAGATCTAGAGAATAACCACAAGGGTTTTGTAGATCAAATGACAAATCTACAAAATATGGAAGACCCAACAAACAAAATTTGATGAATTTGTTACTTGTAAAAAAAATCAAAATTTTACCAAAGCAGAGCATGGCAACTAGCTTTGAGCAAGAATCTACTAGTCTAGCCTTCTATCCACAAATAATCAAAGTAAAAAACAAGAGACCAAAACAAAATGATACACCAGATATACATGGTAAAACCCCAAATGGGAAAACATCCATTGAAAGGTGTGGTCTTCTTATTCTTTAGAAATATCTATCTTACAATACATGGCATCCTCACATAAGCATCACATCACAGTCCATCACTTCATGTCACAATGCCACAATAACATCATGTGTGTTTCTAGATGATATCCTTAAAGGGTCTCCTTCACAACATACCCTCAAAAGGTCTCCTTCACCTCTATTACATAGCTAGAGCTATGAAAGAATTGCGTCCCAAAATACATGTGGTGTAACGTATTTTCTACCTCTTTATATAATGAATGGTAATAGGAGAATATTTCTTCATGATGCATGTGGCATAACTCCTTTTACATAAGATTGGAGTCATTTATGCCTTCAAAGGCTAGATAAAACATCTTATGATATCATACTAAACATCATTACACATGTAATACTAAAAGTACACATTCCAACAATAAACAATCCCAAATTGCAGCATCTAGTCATCAAACCAAGTGCACCCTAGAGGTGATAAACTAACCATTGGTTGGTAAGTGGTGAAAGGTACTTATTGAGACATCTTCATGGTTTATTTCAAAGTTTTACAAGCTTATGGTGTTAATTTTTACTTCAATAAATTGGCATATCTTACTAATTAAACAATACCAAGATACATCACTCCTAAACCCTCTTAGTCATTGAGAATTTATTGAATATATTGTTGGCTCCATTAAGGCACTAATATACTAACTTAGTGGGAAGGTCTTGTAGAGATTGTTCTCATTGTATATCTTACAGGTCTATTTCTACCCATATTTGGGAAGCCTCCCGCGACCAAAGGAGCAGGCCAATAGATGGAGAAAAGTGCATTGCAATGACATTTGGTGCATTTTCTAGAGAGTTGTCGATCTTAGCACTTGTCCTTGTGACCTAATCAAAAGGGTGTTAATCTCTAAGATAACATGACCCATCGCATCTTTCCTAATTTTGGAGAACCTAGTGTATTAAAACCCTTTTAACAATCACAATCCTAAAAATTCACACAAGTTATCACATGGCATCACTTGAATCTTATTTTTTTAGCATCATTGACCCTTGTTATGCATCCATGTAACAACTCTCTACAAGGGCTTCATCTCATTCAATGCCACTAATGGTCAATGAAATGGTTTGTCTTGCCTTTCAATAATCATCTAAAAAATTGCCTAGTTATATTGAATTTATTAATTCTCTTGCTCAATCCAACACAAATGTACTCCATACATGCAAGTTGCTCTCAATCATGTTTAAACGTACTAAATAAACTTGGATACAACTAGCAAACCCATCATATGAAATTCTCTTTTATAGGGGATATATTTACTCTCAAGTCCATATAAAGATTGAAAACCTTAAACAAGAGCTATATACTCATCACAAGTTCTAAAATTCCTAAATTAGTACTTTTATAACCATTCAAAAAAGAAATCTATAAAAAAATCCTCCTAAAACAGAGGAAGTATTTCACTAAATATGTTTAAGCATCTCCATATTCAAGAGCCATTAAAGAGTTTAGTGGTAATGTACACAATATACCTTTTCCATTTTAATCAAATTCAAGAGTCATTAAAGAGTCTTAGTGGTAACATATATACTTTAGAGATTTTTAATAACTGATTAAAATAGATTATAAGAATCAATTTACAAGTGTAAATATAAATATTTGTATCATTTATTATGGTTTAAATCTCATATATTTAGCCCGTCGAGGTGTAAACCAATCGATAAAGACCGTGAAAGCCTTGTAAGAAGTCACTAGTTCAAACTCTGGATAACTCGTGCTCCAGTGTGGCGGGCTCAGTGATTGCACCTAGGGGTATAGTGGTAGCGGATGGAATTGGACCCCTAGACCCCGTGTCACACAAGTACCGACCCCATCCCAGTTGTTGATTCCCCTAATTACAAAAAAAAAATCATATATTTAAGTATTATCATAACATTCAAATTTATTGAAACTAAATTTCTCATATTTTATAAAAATAAAAATCAAGTCAAATATCAATTGCAATCTCATGGCGAAGAATAATTCGCAATTCCCTAGAATTTTTATCTTGTCCAAATTGCTAGCTTCTATAGGTGTGATGAAATTAAATAGAAAAATAATCTAAAACTAAACTCATTTTTCGACTGCCCACGGGAGTAGAATAAACAGTGAATGAGTGTACTGTTAAGGCACTCCTTGAGTAAAGTAACCAGTTCAAAACTTCATGGATATGAACCTTACAAGGAAAAACACTTAATTTTTTACACGTACTAAATATTTATGAAGGATTCATTTTTCCAAAACTGCAGTTTGTTTCAATTATCTTGTATTTCCTTCTAAGTCAATACCATCAATATTAATATAAAAGTTTCACACTTCGATCATCAATTAGAAGATATATTAGTCACTCAATCCCTTTACTCAACTTTAGTTGTCACATTGAAATAGAAGGGATTTTTGTCCCAACAATTTGACTACATATAAGACCTCTATTAACCCGTCTTAAAAATCAAATAGATGTAACAACCCCATGTAAAAATAAAATTGTGCAAACAATTTGACTACATATAAGACCTCTATTAAACCCTCTTAAAAATCAAATAGATGTAACAACCCCATGTAAAAATAAAAAATTGTCCAAACTATTTGACTACATATAATACCTCTATTAACCCCTCTTAAAAATCAAATAGATGTGTAACAACCCCATGTAAAAATAAAATAAAAAACAGAGGGATATTTGTCCAACAATTTGACTACATATAAGACCTCTATTAACCCCTCTTAAAAATCAAATAGGTGTAACAACCCCATGTAAATATAAAATTGTCCCAACAATTTGACTACATATAAGGCCTCTATTAACCCCTCTTGAAAATCAAATAGATGGAACAACCCCATGTAAAAATAAAAAACACTCTTAAAAATCAAATAGATGGAACAACCCCATGTAAAAATAAAAAACGGGCACTCTTTTACACCTCAATATTTAGTTGTCCACAATTTCCACTTCGGATGTTCCAGATGGCATTTCATATCAAAATTAAATGAATATTTAGATTGTGGAAAATCACTCTCCAGAAGTTTTTAAACGGCAGAAAGCTTTACTATGATAAGCTAGATGCTCAAATCCTCTCCCCATTTAAAATTTGGCATTAAACTAACCAAGGAGTCATCTTTAATCCCCTTCTACCACTCTTTCAAAAGTCTGTAAAAGAAAAACCAATCATTTACCAAAAATGATTACGAAAATAAATACATTTAAAATTTGGTATTAAACTAACGTAGGAGTAATATTTAGTCCCCTTCTACCACTCTTTCAACAAGTCTGTAAAAGAAAAACCAATCATTTACCAAAATGATTACGAAAAAGGATACAAAAATATAATAAAGAGCCATCTTTAATCCTTTCAAAGACGCCTTCAAAACGTCTATAAAAGAAAAGCCATCCATCCATTAAAAATAAATTTAGATTGAACATCAAGTCTAACACAGCAAGAGGAATCTAAGGAATCTAATTGATTGAAAATTTCACAAACATGCTCTTCAATTTTAGTTTGTTGTCCTTTCAAAATCGTTAATTATATTACAATTTCTGCGAATATTGCTCTAATGAGGGTCCTATGGAATTCAACAGCGCCAATTTACCTTGTAAGAAATTAATGAAAACCTGCTCAACAAAGAGCTAGGCTGCTAATCAACAAATAACCATTTTCACAATTAAAAGAAGATGCTCAATAACGAGATGCAACAGCAATGAAAGATGAAACATTCAGTGAGAAACTGCCCTCGAAATAAAGTCAATATAATACACCCTTTTATGTGGAAGTGATCCAATCTGCTCACTTGCAAAATAAGGCTAGGGCTAGATTACATTTGTACAATTTTAATTGCAAAAGGATTCAAACTAAAAAATTTCAAAAGATTCAAACAACACCATGTGCAAATAACTTGAACACTGAGAAGAAGTATATTGGCCTACAAGTAGTTTTCTTACACATTGTAATATACAAATGTGTATCCAAAGCCATCTGTTTCCAAACAATTCAAAATATTAATATTATTGAAGATAAAGAAGTTCAGTATTAATCCTAGAACAGACACCACCGTACTATCAGAACCAGAAGCCATATCAGCTACGTAGCAAAGACACTCAAAGGATAGATGAATGTCTAAACTTGCAAAGCAAGCCACGTATAAAATATACACCAAAGGGCTATTATTCAAACAGGTACAAGGCATTAAAAAAATATTAGAAGAAACGTTAAAAGACTAAATACAGGCAAACAATAGTCACTGGCTAAAAATCCTTAGCCTCCAGAAGCCACGAGGCCAAGTGAAAATGCTGCTCCATCTAACAAATTCACATCAATAACCTATAAAAACAGTCAATTGTACACACGCCTCAGAGTGGACCCCAAAACCATTCAGTGGGCAATTGGGTAGGCCTGAATCTGAGGCCTGCCAGTACAAATGATTACATATGTTCAGGCTAAATAATATTCTCTCAATTTGTTTGCATCTTCTAATGCCATTAGGTACAATATGTAACTTCATGAGAACTAAACAAATTATTCATATACTGTATTTCAATCGGGATGAAATATATGCAAACAATTGCGACCAATGCCTTGAATGGAACAAATGATTGCACTTCTTAGCAAAACTTTTATGATTTCCACCCCTGCCTGCATTCAAATCGAATTTCACCTCAAGACTTCCCAAAGGGCACAAAATCCAGAATATTTCTACTTGGGGAATCGCCTAGCTGCAATCATAATACAAAATCTCAAATCTCATGGTCCTTGCAACAGAAAAGTAGCAGCAAGATGTCCAGCCCATCTATATTTTGAATTTTCCATTCCAAGGGTGAAAAAACTCCATGTCTCCACCATGATTCTAACCAAATGGGTTACCACCAACTGAAGGGAGTGAGCTTTGAGAAGACAGCCGAGGAGCTCCAAGATTGAAGAAGAGGTCATCACTGGGAAACGAACCAGAAGGAAAACTAGTAATAGGTGTGGCACCAGATTGCCTGTAAAATATGAATATTTAAGACAGTCACATTTTATGAATAAAAAACGATATAAATAGAGATGAGATACATGATAAATTTGAAAAACTTCAGTCAATATTTATACCAAAGAACTTGAAAATCAACCAACATGAGATCTCATCCCACCAGGCCTTCAGGAAAGACTTACACTTTTGGCGCAAAAGCATTTGACACCTGCTGACCCATGTATAATCCTGCAAAATAATAACGTAACCAGCTGATGTTAAAAATATCCAGCCAAAAACACTAGACTTGTTTAGTCTACGTCCAAACTCAATCTGAATGATCCCAACATGCACGAAAGATGACTCCTCTTAGTCTACATTTCACATGATACTACAACAGCAAAAATATGATTTTAAAATGGCAGAACAATGCTGTCAAAGAACTGTTGCTTTCTACTATAACAAGACTGGACAGGACAACATAGAGAAGGAATTTGTCAACCATTATAATATTGCATTTTATTCAAAGGACTAACTAAAGCACATAGGCTGTACATGCAACCATACATGGAAATGCCTTGTACGTTGTCAAATCCCCAAAAGTTCATGTGGGATGACTATATTCATCCTTTTCAAAGTTGGCCAATGACAAATCTATGGACCTAGAGAATTTCCCATGTGAGTTCTACAAGGCCACTTGAGATCTGCCAACTCTGGATGCATTACATTCAGCCTTGTCGAAGTTGGCCAATGACACATCTATGGACCTAGAGAATTTACCATGTGAGTTATTAACTTCTACAAGGCCACTTGGGATTGTGGCTCTCGGCCTCAGCCTCTTGCACGTTAACAAGGAATCCATCATAGAGCACTCTCTAAAGGGAGTTGATTCACATAGGCAATATCAATTTCAACCCTATATCTAGGAATTTTGAGCTCAACTCCAATTGTAGGCCAATTGTTATTTTAAATGCCTCCCACAAGATCCTAGCCACAGTGTTAGCCTCATGTGTCAAACACAGGTTCACCCAAATCATTAGTCCAGATCAGACAGCATTAATCCAAGGTCAATAAATCTTTGACAACATTATTATTGATAGATCCTTGACAATATTATTATTGTAAAAGGAACATTAGTGGAAATTTGGGGCTAAAATGGACCAAATAAAAAATTATGCTTGATTCAATAACCAATAGAATTTCAAAGAAATGAGTCAACGATAATCATTGATGTGGACATATAAAAGTCAAAGATGCTTATGTAATATTTTTATTTAACAACATTTAATCATATATACACCTCACCTTGGTTAAGGTATTGGTGTATATATTGTATGACACATTATCATTTATTTTAAATTATTTACCATAGCTCCATCATTAGTATATAGTAATCATAACTTGTACTTCTTTTATATATTCTATATTAATAAATTATTATATAGTTATTGTATTATTAGTATTAAAATAAGAAATTACCAAGTACAATATGCATCTTAAGGGGAAGAAAAAAAAATCTTTAAGTATTTTCAGTGCATCTTTTGATCCTAAAATCTTCAACTTTGTTGTTCTCGGATCCCATGTGGATTTTGCAGCACATGCATTCTTCTACTGCGGGGAATATTTTGATATTTTCCTATAGCATTTAATCTCGACCTCCATTTTGGGTGTGAATCATACCGTTGGAAAGGTCTTGCCAAGGTCTACAACTTTGCTCTTATAAGTTTGATGAGATTCCTTTCCCTTTTTTTCAGATTTCCAAAAGAAAATTCTAGGAATCTTTCGCAAATAGGAGACATGTTAGAAGAGGGTAAAATGTAGTTGAAGGCAAGACAACCACCATTATATATATACTTTATCATTATATGGTTAAATTTGGCTATCTATATATTATTATTATACAATTAAAGGTGCCATCATTATATTATATTATTATACATTAATAACAAATTATTTATTGTATGATATCTATTTTCATTTATTATGTTTCATGATTATTATCTTTAACTCTCACCTCGTTATTTTAGGTCAACCTAGCTTACATGACAGTGTGATGTAGCATACACAACTTTTAACATTTTCCTATAGCATTTAATCTCGACCTCCATTTAATGGGAGGCTAGACTGTAGGGCATTTTTCTTAATTTCTAGTCAAAATTTAAGAAATATGACATGTTGATACATTCACCAAAGACGTTTGCTCACCATCTTTATATGTCATGGTGGCATAGGCACATGGCTATATATAGAATGGAAGGCCAATGAAGGGAAGATTATTAGCAACTTCTTAAACCAAATGAAGGGTAGACAACAAATGGGCATTTCAATGATGATTCTTTGCTTAGCATTGCGGGTTCTCAACAGTGCTTGCATGTTTTTGCATTACTACTATGCTTCTCAATTTCACAGTTTCAGACCATAGATCTTATCTAGCATACATAGCATAGTTTATATCCACTTCATGTTTTTATAGGAGCGACCTTTTGAATGTACTTAGCAATCCCTTTGACCTATTTGTGGTCAATAGTTGGACACTAATAAAATTATCTTTATCTTATCTTATCTCATCTTAACAATATTTTGGACGACCTCAAGTTCCAACATTTGGTGGGATAAAACTATGTGCTTTACGAAAATCGCAAGGAGCCCCTAAATTGTTTTGAAAAATCTTGGGTGATCTTGGATACAGCTAGACCAACTATTAAATTTCCTTGAAATCACATCTACTTTTCAATCTTACCACGCAGATTTGGGAAAGGGTAGATTAGAGACTAGAACAAAAGATCTAGAAATGGATCTCCAACTCTATGTCTTCCACTGCTCATTATCAAATGTCTGCACTATTCTTCTCATTAGGTGACTTCAACCACCATCAATAGGCGCCTAGAAAAGACTCTCAAAACATTCCTTTGGGCCAATTTTAAAGGAAAGACGATTTCAAAGAGTTAATAAGGGCTTGTATTGCAAGACATAGGATGGGGAAGGCATGGGGATAATTGATGTCCACAACCAAGAGAACGATTCGCCTAGTAAATGAAACACTATCATTTTGAGGGATATTAGGCTTTGAAAATCCTCTCAAGGAACAATATTCGCTTAGGGGTTCTCCCCATGGAAGAAGAGTTGAAGTGGTCCCAACCTTCAAGATATGTGATCATTCCAAATCCTATGAAGATCAAAGGAATCTTTTTCAACATGCATTTTTTGAAAGGCTTGGGAGGCTATTAACCTCTTTTAACCTTGCGTCCATTAAAAGGGACATTATTTTAGGTTCAAACTCTTTCCAATGAGCATATGTTATAGTTGTATCCTAGTTTCACAAATAATGGTAGGCCCATAGTAGATAATCTATCCTTGGTTTATCAATCTTAAGGTTTTAAGTTAGGAACCAAGATGATTCAAGGATTTTTTCCTACAACACAAAGATTCATTCTCCTAAGAAGAATTAAGGAGATTTTCCAATTGAATCACTTGAACAATTTTATTGTTGATAAAAATAAAAGCCTCGTTGCAAGTTCTCTACCCTTTTAAGTCTGGGATTAAAATCCAACGTGATTGATGGGAACACTTGAACAAGGATTGCGTCAATCATTCTGCCAAATATAGTTCCACCAATGCATATTAATAGCTAAGCCACAGGCTCCTTTTTTTCAATGTGGTTCACATCCCTAAGGCTCGCTACGTCCATGAATCGAAGCCAAGGGGGCCCACCCGAAGGGGCCTCACCCCTGTTGACATTACTTTGATGCCTAACCTCGAAAGACTCAGAGAATTGAACCCCCAACCTCAACCTTGTGCCATCTTGGTCTCGAAAGATCCAACCAACTGAGCTACCCCTCGAGGCTAAGCCACAAGCTCCTTATCACATTAGAGGCTTAATAAAACATAGACACTTACCTAAGTTATCTACCTAGTTGGTTAGAACAAAGCAATTTGGAAAGCCCTTTAAAACCTCAAAAGGCTTTCTTTGCTCAGTCCCTAATTTATGGTTCATTGGACCATGGTCAACATCTTTTCTATTTAGGTGTGCCTAGAAAACCAAACGCCAAAATAGTCAAGATTTATAACAATGGAGGGATATATACTTTATATTGGTAACAAGCAAATGAACGAAACAGTCAAGATTTGCAAGGGTGGAGGGATATATATACATTTTTTTCCAGAGAAACAATTCATATCAACCTCTTGCAGTTGAGCGAAGAATGAGGAAGTTGATATGTTGCCAATGCAATTCCAAGATTCCCACCCTCTTCCCTCATTATCCAAATGGAGTATTAACTGCCAACAAAGTGTGTATAACCCAATGGGTTAGCACAATCAGTTGTCACCAATGTTATTGGACATTTGGCTAGTTTTATGCACAAGTCTATGTCAAAGGGCTTACTAGGGATGCCTTCACAAATGTGAAGAAGCGTCACTTAAGTTTCCCTGCCAGGTTTTCCTTAGAATGAAAAGGTGCTCGAGTGTTTGTCAAGAAAAGTTGTTAACCTCCCCACCCAAGTTCAAATCCCACTTTGTGATATGTTTGCTTTTAGCGAGTCGATTGTTGATGAGGTATATATGATCTATTCATGAGTTGTTGACCTAGCCTTATGCCCTAAAAAATTTAGGATTTGCCTTGGGTACCATCCTGAAAATGAGAAGTGTCGAGGTGTTTCCCCCATATTATGTTACCTAGGAAAAAAAAATACACACACACACTACTTTTAGTAGTCAATTGTTGATGAGTTATATATGATCTATTCATGAGTAATTATCCTGACCTTGTGCCCTAAAGAATCTAGGGTTTAGCTATACTTTAAGTGTGTACATTGTTGATGATTGTATGTTATCTATTCATTAGTTTTGACATGACCTTGTGCTCTGAAGAATCTGGGGTTTACCCTAGGCACCATCTTGGGAATTAGGAAAAGTGCCCAAGAGGTTTCCACAAAGATAGATGTGTTGTCTGGGAGAAAACAAAGAACATGTTTAAGAGAAAACTCTTGAAGAGATGTATATACATAAGATATATTTAACTATTATAATACATCTTATATAAGAGTAATGGGCATTCATATCTTAAAAAATCATATATATATATATATATATACAATGAATAAGGAAGCAGATTTGCTCTGCAAGAGTGAGCAATTACTGGTTCCAACTTCCGGGCACACTGGATGTAGAGGAGCAAAGGGGCGGACGCAACTTTTAACTAGAGGAAGCATGCGAAGGTGTAGAGCGCTGATTTGAAGCTGGAAACAGTCAACCTTTTTGCAAGCAAGCTATTAATGAAGAATCATCAAGGACATAAAGGCTTAAGCACAGATATGGCAGCTAACGCAGTTGTAGTTTTTTGTATGTATTAATTTTGATGGATAAAATATGTACAGTCTATGTATGTGAGAGGGATGTAATGAGAAACCTTAATGAAAGTTAATGTAATGGTTTCAGATTTTTTGGAATGATATGTAAGCTCAGGGGGCAGTGATATAAGTCCTTGGACAATCCGTGTTATTCACTATGAATAAATGATTTTTCTTCAAAAAATATATATATATATATATCGACTAGTTTTTATTTTTACTCTAGATGATGTCTCCTATTTCCCACAAAGGGTCAAGGTACACATTCCTTGATATGGGTTGGGAGACACCATCTACAATCAAATGCACGATAGCCATCCTTAGACCCAAATCAAAGACAAAAAACATATCCTTGTCCAAGTTTGCATCCTATAAGGCATAACAGATGAACGTGGCTTCTTCACCAAAGGTTATCAAACCTCTTCTAATTCTATAAGAAAGTCAATGCTACCTAGCACTGGGTTGAGTCCTTCTACAAGCAATTCTCCCTTGTCTCATTCTCTTGGAAGTATGCCATCCTTGGAGACAAACATCCATAAACTATTAGCTTAAATCATTTTTGGCATTTAATTTAGTGAAGTTGTATTTTTATTCTAGGAATGTCGTATTGTTTAATGTAAATCATGTTCTCTCAGACAATACCAAGTGGGGTACACGTTACCAACTTGTCCTTGTAGATTTAAATGTAGGTTGAAAAGGTAGCAATCAACCTTAAACACCGTCTATTAGCTTCTGGAATTATTGGATGGAGCACCACACATCATTAATAGTGCCCTACAAAACCCCTCCACAACTTGCTACCCAAATACTACTAAGAATTTGAGAAACCATGTCATCCCCAAGTGGGTCAAGCACACAAAGAAGGCAAACCCAATTGGCCATGTGGTTGTGGAAATAAGCAATATAGCTCAACAAAAATGACTACTATTTATGAATTCCTTGCTATCTCAAAACATGAAGAACCATAACAAGAGGATATAGGTTGGGGCCTACTTTAGGCAGTAAAAGAGACCTTTCCCCCAAGATGCAGGTCAAGCCACAAGGCATAATGATGATGAGTCTTCACCTTTAATTGTTATCATGACACTTGTTACCTCCTAACACAAGATAAGTCCAATCATCCACAGTACAAACCCTAAGGGAGCTCTTGGAAATTCTACCCACTATCACCTTAGTAGAACCTCCATTCAACTTAGGTCAACTTTCCCTTGGTACAAGGAGGGTTTCCCTAAATAAGATTGCTAATCAACCTTTATTAGCCCTTGATATGAATCAGATTTATTAGCCCTTGATAGCTCAACAAACAATGATTACTATTTATGAATTCCTTGCCGTCTCAAAACACGAACAACCATAACAAGAAGAGGACATAGGTTGGGGCCTTCTTTAGGCACTAAAAGAGACCTTTCCCCCAAGATGCAGGTCAAACGAAAAGGCATAATGATGATGTGTTCACCTTCAATTGCTATTATGACACTTGCCATAGGAGAGCTCTTGGAAATTCTACCATCACCTTAGTAGAACCTCCCTTCACTTTAGGTCGTCTCTCCTTCAGCACAAGGAGGATTTCCTTAAATAAAATTGCTAATCAACCTTTACTAACCTTGATATGTAATCAGATTTATTAACCATTGATATCTCAACAAATAATGACTACTATTTATGAATTCCTCACCATCTCAAAACATGAATCACCATTACAAGAAGAGAACATAGGTTGGGACCTTCTTTAAGCACTTAAAGAGACTTTCCCCCAAGATGCAGGTCAAGCCACAAGGGATAATGATAATGAGTCTTCACCTCAATTGCTATCATGACACTTGTTAGCTCCTAGATCTGCAGACAAGATAAAACCAATCATCCAAAGTACAAACCCGAGGGAAGCTCTTGGAAATTCTACCCACTATCACCTTAGTAGAACCTCCCTTCACTTTAGGTCAGCTCTCCTTCAGCACAAGATAACATTGCTAATCAGCCTTTATTTTAACCCCTTGTATGAAATCAGATTTCGCAATCTAAGATTTATGAAAAGAAATAGATATTAGATGGTGGATTCAAGTAGATCAGTGCCTTGTCCTTGAGAGATGGAGTCAAAACACTTGGATTTGGAGAATTCAACAATGGACAATATTCAATCAATGAAGATGCATGAACAGCAGCCCTTAATAATAACAGTACTGCGAATTCAATTTCCAGACAAGATGCTAAGCTCCTAAAGATGCAATAATAGCTTTGTTATATTCTTGCTTCATCACATCAATCAGAATCTGAGATAACTTTCTATTAAGAAAAATCAGTCCTGATACATTACATAAACAGATCTGAATTTATGAGTCCCAAAGAGGAGAACAATGTCACTGTCCAGACCTCTTTATGCTGGACGCCTGGAATATAACCCTAAAACAGCAGCAACATTTCCGGTCAAGAAGAGATGAAGACAAGATACAACATTGATCTTATAAGAGATATTTGTGGCCCTGAATATTTCCTCAGTTAAGCTCCAAACCTGCACAAGACATCTTCAACTATAGCCCAATGATCTAGGGGTTTCTCCACAAAGAAAACACACATTACAAGTGAGGGAGGGCACTTCTTTTTATAGTTTCAGTTTTACCCGATAGAACCCTCTAGAAACTCCTAGGCTACCTTTCCACTTTCAGGTGGAAACAACACCTCTTTCCACTTTCAGGTGGAAACAACACCTCACCCTGACAAGTTGTTTGGCTTTCTTTGATCAAGTGTTTAGTGTTTCGTAGTTTGATGGGAAAAACTATTGGCCAACCCCTCAAGAAAAATTTATATGTATAGAAGCATGCTTCTAAAAACAACTTCATAGTTGATTCTCGTTGATGTAAGTAAATGTGGTTGGAGGGTAATTTAATAACCCTTGACAACCATGTTTTCATTTATTCATATTATTTTAATAATAGAAATTCCATCTGTATCTTCAAAATTTTGTCATGAATGTAAAAACTAACAGGAATGCTTTACTATGGTTCTTATTTTATTACCGAAAAAATGGGCCTTGTTAGAATTATGAGTGTAATCTTCATGTGTCCATGAGACAACCATATGGATCATGATGCATTTGCAATCACGGCTAAGACCATCCTTTGATCATTTATTATCATTCGCCGTAATATTTGGGAGTGGTTAAGACCGAACTAGTCAAACTTGTACATGTGGGTTCCCCACTTGGGGTGGTAGCGCCCTACTTGCTGTGTATCTATACACAACAACTCTCATTTCTATTATATGATCATGTGATCTTCATATCTCTTATGGTGTTTTATGCCTAAGGCTGCCTACATCTCTGGCATTCTCTAGTGATTGGCATTTCTTTTTTATGAGCATGTGTGTTCGGATATTTTTCTCTCTCGCACACTAGGATTACCTCTCTCTCTAGTGCACTTGTGACTAGGTTATTGCACGATTTGGGCTTGTCCTTAGAAAGTGCTTCAAGGGAATTAGGAGTAAAGATAAATTTATTGTTCTTATTAAATCCTCACAATTTTGCCAATATTCACTTGAAAAGGGGGGGAGTAAGTAAAGTGAACAATATTTTTTTTTTAACCATGGGAACAGCAACCTCCCAAGGGTATATCCAACAGCCTGCAAGCCAGATATACCAGAAACTTGTGACTCAGCAGGGGCCGAGACGTCCCGAGACCCTTTATCCGGGCGGAGAGCCTCTATCCCAGGGGTCGCCTACCCTTCAAGCCTTGTCACAATGGGCCAATGAGCAACCCTACCCCCCACCGGTTTTTAACCTGTGACCTCCACGGAGTTAACACATGTTCTTAACCATTAGGCCCACTCAGGTGCTCATAAGTAAAGTGAACAATATATTAACAAGGGTTGGCAGGGAGGGTTTTAGGCAGGTTTACTTTCTTAGGTTTTATTGATACGAGGAAAGAATACCCATTTCTTTTTAGGACAATTTCCAGGTGAACTTTTTCCTTCGTTCGAAATTTGATAGCTGTGTTGATCATAGTGTTTAAAACCGCAGATTTTTTGGAAGGTGGTGAGAGCCAGCATGGAGGTATCTATCCATGTGAGTTTTCTTTCTGAGATTTGAAGGAAGAGGGATGCATTCAATTTTTTGGTGACTAGAACTTTAGAAAAAGAAGGCAGGCCTTTCTGAAATCACATCATGAACGTAATATGTTCGTATCTATCCATGTGAATTTTCTTTCAGTAGATTTGAAGGGAGAAGGATCCATTAGATTTTTTTGGTGACTAACTTCAGAAAAAGAAGACAGGCCTTCCTGAAATTCCATCGAGAACGTACTATGTTCAAAAGAACTTACTATGTTCAGATGGCTATTAAAATGGATGAGGAATTGGTTAATTTTTTATTGACCATGGGGTGTTTTTTTCACAATAATAGTTAGATTTTATATTGCTAAAAGAGCTGTAACTTTACCTCTACAACAGAGCTTACAAACTTTGAAACAACGCTTCCAGTTGTATACTTCTACAAAAGAAAATGAACAAACAATGCCCATTTCTATCTGTCCAAAGACAGAGACAGCAGAACACTGAATATAGTTCTTGATTCTACTACTACAAGCTTAAACTTTGATAAAATCTTCAATAACAGGGCATATTGACCGAACATAATGGGTTACTCTAAAGGTGTCCCATATATAAGCTTATCATTTTTAAGCTCTAACTTGTCATCCCGATAAGCAGCAAGTGAACTTTGGGTACCCAGGGTTTTATTTAGTTCAGCTTCCTTTTCTCTATGTTCTTGGTTGGATTTTCTTCCTCTTGTGAGTGGGGAACCTGTACAGTGAGGATGCCTCCTTCCTCAGTGCTCTGGCATATGAGATGTCAAGTGTGGTGGGTGTACTTATTGCATTGAGAGCCTCCACTGCTTGGAGGTGGAATGATGGATATTCTTGGGGTTTTCACCTCTTTCAAAGAAGCTTCAGAATCTAATTGATTGCTATGTTGTACTTCACCTACTTGCAGGGCCTTGGAGATTTCTGCTTTTAGAACAACCTCTTGATCTGCTTGGTTATCTTCCAGATGATCTTGATTCAATTCTCTCGTGGGAATCTTTGAGTATTGTCTGTGTCTCCGCACCCTCCTTTCCCTTTGGACTTCTAGAATTGCTAGGACCTCAAAGTGGTTGTCTATTGCTCTAAACAGTCCCCCCTATGTTGGCTTTGGTTGTCAAGACACCTTATTCTATTGTTTTCTGTGCTTGTTGTTAGTTGGCCTAAATGGGTTGTGTTCCTTTTGATTGGTGGGGTTCATGGGCTGCTTAGGGAGAAGTGGTTCCTCTTGATTCCTTTGACAACTTTTAGCAAAATGCCCACACTCATGGCAAGAATTGCATTTGAAGGGGATTTTCCCATAATCTAATTCTTGCACACGGTTCCAATTAACCATGTTTATTCATAACGCCTCCAGGAGGCCATTCTCCAAATCCACTTCTACACATAGTCTGGCACTGGTAAATAGCCTTCCTTTTAGTTCAGCTGGGTCAATGCATCGGCCCAACTTGTCCCCAATTGCTGGTATCTTCATCCTAGATTATAAACAGAATATGGGGCAATCCAACCCATGCAAGGGCTGCTGTGATCTCCTCTTTAGGGTTGAAGTCTAAGGACCGAAAGGTTAAGAGATGCTTCGATTCCCATTAAGTATGAGCTAAAGCAAAAAATCAAGTTTCTATCCTCCCTATTCTAGAATAAAAATACAAAATACTCTCAACCACAAGCAAATAGAGTTACCTGACCCTTGATCTTGGGAAGCCATTGCTCAACTATTCCACATGTTCCTTGTGTTGATTTTTTAGTGCAGCTGCGAGACCCATTCTCAGAGAGAATGGTACCCTAGTCATTGACTAGGGTTCCTGGTCAAGTTAACCAGGCAGAGTATGAGTAAGACCCTAGAAGGTACCCTAGGGCCCCCAGCTGTCTCCTGGGGTTCTTGGTCTAGGACCAAGCAGATTGATGCCATGGCAAAGTCCCTAGCATGTGGCTAGGGCCCCTATTTGTCTCTAGGGTTTTCTGGTCTAGAACCAGACGGTTTCTTGGTCATGATGACCAAGCAGATCCTGCAGGATGAGACAGAGACTTCCTAGGTCCTGCAGATGGTTGATCAGCATTCAGCCTAGGACTGAATGTTCAGCTTGAGGCTGAGGACCATTCTCTGGGAGAATGGAGATCCTGGTCATAGACCAGATGGTTGATCAACATGTCCCAGTCTAGGACTGAGGTTCAGCCTTGAGCTGAAAGCCATTCATTGAGAATGGAAGATATTGTTGTCCCCTCTCCTAATCGGTTATTGCTAGGTTGCTTCTCAAGGGACTGGCCACCCCTTGGCGATGTCTCTAGTACCTAATCATTAGGAGCAGCGTTAAGGACAAAAGGATTGCACCATCCGTTTGGATCTTCTCCCTTATACAGTGATGACAAAAATATATAAACTATGTATCTTAAGAGAGAGAAAAGTTTTTGGTCTTGATGGTCCTATTTGATTGCATGCCCACCTTGGTCTTGTGGTTGTTAACTCATGGTCATTTTCTTACTTGGTCTTAGCACTCTCACTCATGTGCTCACTTGACCCTGATGATTCCTACTTTATGGAGTTTATTAAAGACCATTGGATCATGTATTATTTTAGGGCCTTGTCCCACTTATGTTTTTGGTCTTTTTACTTTATGTTGGACTTTTGGTTTTTCACTTTATGATAAATTCATTAAATATTTATTTTAGTCTTATTAATAAAATCTTTATGATTTTATTAATAAAGACTTTATGAGTTTATTAATAAAGTTTTTATTTTATTTTAAAGTCTTACTTTTATTTATTTAAAATCCCTTGGACCATTGGTCCCTACTTTTATTTTATTTATTATTTATTTATTCCTTATTTTTTAATCCTATGTTTTTATTATTATTTTATTCCTAAGATTTCTAAATCTAAAACTATATAAAAAAAAAAAAAAAAACTTAACTCTAAAGATCGTAAGCTTAATCATGAAGTCTCTCTTCTACTCGCATCATTTGTGTTGAGTGTTTGTGTCACGGTTTATCTCAGCATTCAGTAGTTCTTATTTCGGTCTGCCTTCTCGGCTTTATCCTCTCGAATCTGCCTTCACGTTTTTACTCTCTCAGGTTTCCTTCACGACTTTATTTTTCACGGCTTTTTTATCTTGGCTGTAAAGTCTGCTCCCATTCAGACTCTCGACTGTCTTCACGGCTTTTATTTTTTACGGCATTTTTTATCTTGGCTGTAAAGTCTGCTCCCATTCAGACTCTCGACTGTCTTCACGGCTTTAATTTTTCACGGCATTTTTTATCTCGGCAGTAGCTTGTAAAGTCTGCTCCCATTTAGTTCTCTCGACTGTCTTCACGGCGTTACCCTTCACGGCTAGATATCCACATGATCTTCTCCTTCACGGCTGTATGTCCACCGGGGGGTTTTCCTTCTCGGTTGTCTCTCCACGGGGTTTCCCTTCACAGCTGTCTCACAGTTTTATCTTCACGGTTATCACTTCATCGCTGTAGCATTTAACAGTACATAGCATTTGTTGGTCTCACGACTTCCCTATTTTGGTTGTAGCATTAATTGTCTTTCTCTTGACTGTCTCACGGCTTCTCTATGTTGGCTGTAGCATGTGACTGTCTATGCTGGCTGTAGCATGTGACTGTCTCATGGTTTATTTATTTTTTGGCTGTAGCATTTAATTGTCTCACAGTTTCTCTATTCTGCCTGTAGCATTCAGCAATCATCACTAATTGAACTCTAAGTGAGTGTTTGCTTACGTACTTGACCTTTGTAGTCTGCAGCACCTGTGTGTCTTTATTACTACTGTCATTTTAATTGAAGAACTTGAGGTCTGTTTTATTCTACCTGAGTCTTCTCTCTCTTAAGGTACGTATATGGTTTATCTAGTTTGACTTGTCCTTTCAGTGACAAGATCAAAACTATCTGAGTATAAGGCTGATCCAAATATTGATATCGTGCATTTGATGATTCTCGATGACCAACTCTAATGCAGTGACCAAATGGAGCATTAAGTTGAAAGAGATGAAAATTATGTTTTAAATCAGTTTAAATTTAAATATTGCAGTACATTTGTTTACATATTCTTGGATCAAGTTTTATATATGTGTTAAAATGTACTTAACCTGCATTTTCAACACCTTGGATTAGGGGCTGTAAACTCAGAGCTTGTCCAAATAGAATGAGAGTGTTCTTTCTTGGATCTAAGGAGACTAACTGGGGGATGATTCCTTCTTCCAGTGATTTAAATGTTTCAATCTCAACCACAAAAGAGAGTGCATTGTTTCTCCCATTAATGTCTCTCATGGGGAATGGATTTGTTCAATCATGGAATCAAGTCAATCCAGAGGCAGTCTATTCACCACTGCTAGGGAAAACCCTCACAGCAGAATGTTCTCACTCTCCTCCAGCTAACTTCAACATATCCAATCTTAAGTTTTAAACTTTTAACATTGTCCATGGGATGTTGTCCCCAGAGAAAAAACAACATTTTAGTTTCAACGGGAAGTTGCCAATGGCTTCTGCTTCAAAGTGTTCCATGAATAGGCTAGCATCAACAAGGGATAAGGGAGAACCCATAGCAGTGCCCTCGGTTTGTTCATATATTTCACCTCTAGAATCCAAGAAAGTGGATTGAAGACAAATCTTGACCAGGTATGACTGGCTTAAAATTTCAGTTGTTTGACAAGGAAACTGGCCTGAGCATATGTGGGGGGGAATTAATGGTATTTATAATGGATCTAGGGGAACTCCATGAAATTTAGGAAGACCATAAATTCAAAGTGTGAATAAATTTTTGGGACTATTTGTTTTTTTATTACCAGACCTAGAGAGGAATTGTTGAAGACAGAATAATTTTCTTAGGGATAAGGTTTAAAGGGTTATGATTGATTTTCTCACAAGTGTCAGAGGAAAGTAGATCTAGCATTTTGGAGGTTTAGTCATCAGTATAATAACCACAGGGTTGTTATTATGTTGTTTTACCATGATCTCAAACATGGAAATGATTGGTTTGGAAGGCTTTGCATATCAAATGATACAAGCACAATCTTGTCTAGTTACCTACAAATCATTGTTGAGTAAATAATATGTTTGAATAATTAAACTCTATCTTTCCTATACTAAGTATTATTTAAGTAAATATCTCAACAACATTGTAATCTAGAATTGCTTTTATTTTTCCATATAGCCTAGACAAATGTTAGAAATGAATAGAAAATCTTTGTTTCATCATGATAAACTATTCAAAGGAAAAACAATGTTAACACTCTAACATGTCTGCTTTAACACAAGAGAAAGATGTTTGTCATTTAATGGTAATTGTTTTAAGTGGTGAAAATTCTTTACACTTTATAGGATCATATCCATGTACCATATTGGAGACTCCCACTAAATGGAAAACATATAGATACAACTCAATAAGAATTTTCAATTTTTATTTAAGCATGTTAGATGAGCCTCAAACATAACTCCACGCTCCTTAGATACCGACATCCACAATGGCTTGGAAGGTCCACAACAACTGTGTAGAAAGGTGCTTGCAAGCAGATAAACATTAGAAGTCCATTAGTACAGTGGTGCATGCCTGAGGAGAGGGCAGGCCCATTAGTATAACTCTGCATAACTGAGGAGAGGTGCAGCGGATATGACAACAGGTGAAAGCAGTCTCTATCTTCGTTGGCTTTACAGCCACAATTAATGGATGGGTATCGTAAGTTCACATTAACATAGTTTCTAAGGGATAACATCAATAGTTTGCCATTCAACAATACTTGAAAAGAGAGGAGGATGCAACTGTAATAAATTGCCATAGTCTTCAAGTAACATTTAAAACAGTTGAGGATGTGACTCCAATTATTTGCCATGGGTTTCAAGAAATAATCAGGAAAAATAGGCCCAGAATGAAATGAATTATCATCATATAATAATATAATAATATAATCCAGTGTATTCTATATCTCAATATATGGTGGGAGTAAAACAATTTGTCGTGAATTAGAACTCAAAAAAAATTGTAAACTTGTAAAATCAAAGAACTAGAACAAACTTTTCAGTAAAGTAGAAAGGTCACAAAAATAAAAGACGGATATACTGTTTTTTGCATACAAATTCAAACCCAGGAACCATCTTGCAATTAGTTGAATAGAAAAGGCAAAGCTTGGAGAAATATTAAATTAATAGAACTGCCTAAAGCCCTCGTGACTTTAAGATTTGATTGAAAAGTTACCATAAAATTGCAGTGCATACTTGAGTATCTATCTTCTTAACAGATTAACCATTAGAATATTGACAATGGTACAGTTTGACGGACCAAGTTACTTCTCTTGGTAGGTCAACGACAGATTTGAATATTTGACAAGAGAACCAATTGACAGGGAGATAACCTACCAGGAGCAACTGGTTGATAAGGAGCTGGTGCTAGAGATGGTGTCCATTGGGTATTAAAAGCCCCTGGCCCAGAACCATGTGCAGCCAAAGGAGTTGTATTAGAATTCGGCAAAGCAGCTTGCAACGATCCCATGCTTGGAAACTGCATAACAGTTTTAGACACCAAGCAATCTCAGCACACAAAGCATGACAAATCCTAGCATTAACACTGGTTAGAAAATATAATCATCTTGCTCAATGATTAGAAAAGATAAAATAGAAAGCAGAAAGAGTAAAGATATTTTCAACTACTCCTGTAAAATACTTAAAAAAGGATAAGCCTTTCACTGATTTAACCAATCTGGATAATTGTAATGTTCGTCGATCTCTACAGAAATTTCAATTCTGTCCAAACCCAACAATAATACTTTGGAAGGTCACAAATCTGCAGGATCAATCAAACCAGTTCTACTAACTGTTCAAATAAATATAAATACTCCCCGATTACTTGCAACTGGAAACATAGACTGAATTTATGAACTTTGAACCCCACAGACATTTCATATATTTTCAAACAACACTTGAACTTTGAAATATTCCAAATCTGCACAAACTCAAGTGGTATGTTAAATTAGGGTGAAAATGTGAACTCTTGGCTAAAAAAAATACTATTGTATTAGATGATTCCGAGTAAAGCTTTTATTGAGAGCATGTTAAGGCCAATCATCTAACACAGCTCATTGAGCACTAGAAAGCTCAACCCCTAAACTGCAGAGCACCTCATTGAGCACTAGAAAGCTCAACCCCTAAATCGTTAGAAGTTACAACATTTCATCTCCCAGTGCCAACTGAGATAGATTCGAAAAACATATGGAGGCCTTGGGGACACAACAGACCAGCTCTACATCCACCCAACCCCAGCGACGTGGCCAGCTCCGGCCCCATCCCAGCAGCCAGTCAACTACATCCAGATCACAACAGCATGTTCCCCACTCCCAGTGCCAACTGAGATAGATTAGAAAAACATATGGAGGCCTTGGGGACACAACAGACCAGCTCTACATCCGCCCGACCCCAGCGACGTGGCCAGCTCCGGCCCCATCCCAGCAGCCAGTCAACTACATCCAGATCACAACAGCATGTTCCCCACTCCCGGCAGCAACACACTACCCAATATAGCTCTACTTCAAGTTCTTCCAGTTCTTCTTCCGGCAGATTGATATTTCGAGATTCCTTTATTCAGCTCCGGATGTTAGGAGAGACGCTTCCAGGGCATCCAGTGTGCCATGACATATTCACCATTTTTGTATCACAGATCCCAGATCCACTCTCCTTGTACATTTCTCTTCTATATTGACTCTCTTTGTACTTGTATCGTTTGGGTCAGCTCTCCATCTTTGGAGTTAACTCTTTTTGGTTTTAGGATAGAGTTTCATATCTTACTTTATATAGGAGCCATTAGCACTCCCACTTTGTATTGACATCTGGGTACCACACAATGCCATTGACATACTTTTGTAGTCATTTGTTAGGCATTAATAAAATTATCTTATCTTTATCTTATCTTATCTCCAAATGAGACAATGGTTACAAGTTACAACATTTCATCTCCAAATGCCAACTGAGAGGTTATGAAAACATTTGGAGGCCTAATCCCCACGACGGGTGCAATCATAATCCCAACGCACGTGGGAGCCATGTGCGGGCGGCCTAAAGAAAGGTGGAAGGGGGCATGCAGGCTGGCAGGTGGCCACTCTCATTCTCCATGTCTCCACGACACGGATCATGACATGAAAACCCATTTATGGGCTTGGTACTCTCTCCTCGCCAACTACTGGTTCGCAATACCGATATCTGAGTCGTCCCTTGTGCGAGCATTCATGGCTTTTCAAGCCTGTTCAGTTCATAATGGGAAGGATGTTTACATGGGGTCAAGGTTTCTATTTGGGAGTCACCGCAAGGGGCATCCTCCTCGATCTATTGCTGATAATCCCAGGAAACCACAGTATTCCTAGCTTGAGATCTTCTCTGTGGAGTTGACTTTTCTCATCCTCTTCTACGGTGGGTGGCCTTCGTCTTGGCTTTTAAGTTTCTCAAGGCTCAATATGGTGCGTACCAAGGTTACTCAGCGCAAGACTGTGAACAGCCCAAAGCGTTTCCCACATGCCGAGGGCCCTCAAGGACATGGAAAATGCAAAGGGCTTCTTTGAAACCAAACTTAGTAGACAAGCAAGGGAACGCACAGAGTGTTTGGAGATGAGGCTGCATAATAGAAAGTCGCGCCCAAAGGCTAAGCATCTGCTTGATGAATTTGAAGGTCTGGTTGAGTATTCTGGTTCTACCAAAACACAGGAAATGTGGCATACTAGGACTTTAAGCCTGTTCTGGAGCATGAAATCTTTATTTAGTCTGGCTCTGGAGGACTGCATGGAGGGCCGCATGCAAGATGAGACGCAAGGCCCCTTTGTGGCTACCCGGCTCGCGAGTTTGGAGGAAGGCATGTGTAAGCTGGCTCGAAATCAAGTCATCGTGGACAAGCATATCAACGAGAAGCTGGACACTCTTGCCAAAGAACTTACCGGGAAACGGTTCAGTAAGCCGCCTTCTGCCTGTCCTTCGGCTGCTCATATGGAGAACCAATACTGCCAGAATGCTGCTGGTCTTCAGGAAGCTAAGCATGAAACCCAAGGTTCAGGCCCCTCCGTAGTAATTGTTTCTGAAGATGATTAGAACTAGTTCTGTTTTATGGTTAGTTTGGATGCCTGATTGCATATCCTCTGTTTTAATTTTGCGGGCCATAACCCTTGGCATGTGGGGGATCCTCTGTTAAACGGATTTCCGGACTGTTTCTCTTTAGCTTAGTTAGCGATGCTTCTCAGACTTTTTCAGTTTTGGGACAGATGCTCTACTACTGACATTTGGAGGCATTCTGTAGTAGGCTGCTATAGTCTTGACATGTACAGTTTTTTATTTTTCTAGATTAATATATATACAAACCTTACAAAAAAAATAAAAAAACAGATGGAGGCCTAGGAGGAAACTGGCATTTCTCTCCAAATGAACCATTGGTTACAAGTTGCAAGTGCAACATTTCATCGCCCAATGCTGACTCAGAGAGGATAGGAAAACACGTGAATCCCTAAGGGAAAATTCGTATTTCATCTCCATCTGTACTATAATGAACAAATATCTATATAATTTTCAGTATTGCTACAAATTGTTTAGAACTTAGAAGTGATGCACTCAATAACAGCTCAATTTAACTTTAACTTGTTAACAAATAAGAGGAATAATCACACTGATAGTTTTCAAAACATTTCTAACTCCTCAGACAGCATTAAGGATAAATTGTTAATAGCCATCACCTTCAAATATTCAAAATCAGGAAAGAATGAAGAAAATATTTTACAACGATACACTCTCCCAAGGCTGCTTACCACATTCATAAAACTAGAAGCATGCCACATGTATATGAAAAGGAACATAAGTACCAATTCAAATCAAGGCTCATCCAGTGCTTTCTTAATTATAAACTTTTCATATTAGTATAGAATAGGTGAATAGGTTCTTTATGTTTAAAATGCAATGAATTGCAAAATAAATTAAGATACACAAACATGCAGCACAAATATAGCATTCTTCTTCATATTGCCTAAATAGATAAACAGAGAGCCACACAATATGGTGACGATGCACAAAGATACAAAGTCCATACCGTACTTCCTTGTGTTGCAGGTAGTTCACCAGCAATATCAAATGGGTTTGTTGATTTTGAAGGTGGATGATAATATGGCACTGAACCCTGTAGTGCATGAAAAATAATGGTTGCAAAATCATAAAATTATCCACATCGATTCAAACAAAGAGAAACTAAAACATAAAATATTGTTAAAATCACAATAATAGATTTCTCAAAGATAGGGCACCCTTAGAGGCCAAATTGTGCCATGACTGTATATTTGCTTAATTCACAAATTACATACTGGCAAAGGCACTCCCACTGAAGAAAATTGTACTCCAGAAACACCACCAAGCTGGGAGCCCAATTGAAAACCCGCATTATGTAAAACCGGTTCAGGATAAGGGAGTTTAAATAAGTCCTGCAATTTAAAAAATGACATCTGAGTCAGTGAATACGAACATTGCCACTGGGAGACAGGATTCAGTTTATAGAACAGCAAAAACAATATACTTTTTTAGAAATTATACCTCTGGTATTTCATTCCTTCCATTCTGTGTGGTTCCTGTTGGCTGCTGTCCCTGTCCCTGCAGAGGCGGTTTAGTTGCAGCTTGAGCTGGTTGCACATTTTGGGATGGATTCGGAGGTGCAGGAGCAGCAGAAGACATCAATGTATTCCATGACTGCCATGCATATTTTATCAAATAAATATACCTTTCTCAGACAATCTAATGGAATTTATAATATCATCATCCCAAAGCTTGAGCCATAGAAAAGCAATGCACAAAGTTTAAGCTTTTTACCTGAGAGTCCGATACGCCATTGGAAGGTTGAACAGACTGTGGAAATGCAGACCAGTTATTGCCACCAGAAACAGATGTTGCTGGAGCTTGTACCTGAGGAGGAGGAGCCCACTGTGCTGACCACTGACCAGCATTACTTACTGTTCCAAAAGAATCAATAATCCCTGCTGATGGTCCAGCAATTGGCCCCACTGGTGCTGCTGCTGCTGCTGCTGGCGCTGGTGCTAGGGATTGTAATGGTGCTGGAGCTGCAGAATGCGCAGCCTGAGGAGCAAAATCAAATGTTGCCCATCCACCATTGTCCGAAGCAGAAGCTGCAGATGGCTGTGAAACTGCAGAAAAGACTTGTTGTATAGCTGAAGGTTGCTGTGAAATTGAAGAAACTGCAAAGGGATCCTGTTGTACAGCAGTAGATGGCTGTTTAACAGAGGAAACTGAAAATGGATCTTGTTGTGTGGCTGTAGAGGGCTGTGTAATTGAAGAAACCCCAAATGGATCTTGTTGTGCAGTTGCAGTGGGAGGTTCAGGCTCTGCACTAAAATCTATCAAACTTCCTGAATTAACCCTGTTCAGATTTGGAGAACTACCTTCAACTGATCCCATGCTACTTGAAGATGCAGTTCTCTGTCCCCGGAATTCTCTACGAGCTTCAGGCTGATTAATCAAATCAAATATATTGTCATTTTGAGGATTCACATTTGACTAGAGAAGCCAAAAGACAAGAAATGCAAAACTAGAAAGCAAAAGGTGTCCAATTTAATTTCATTTTCTAAAGGCCAACAGAAAAATATTTAGGGAATCATGTTTTTGTAAAAGTGTGAAACATTGGCAAATCTTTTAAATCCTCAAAATGTTAGAACAAATGGAACTCAAACATTTTATACCACAAAAAAATTTATATATTTTTTAGAAGCTATTTTTATTTTAAAACTTGTTAAGTCTCAAATGATTTGATATTTTTTATGGAATTTTTGGGCAAAAATCAAGGAAAATAATTTCATAGTACATAAGATTGGAATTTTGAAATAGCAAAGAACTTTTTTGAATAAAACAGCCAAACGGTGAATATTAGCCCCTAAAAGTTTCTATGAAGATCTTAGATCAAATCAAATTAGTCACTAAGGCAATGAAAACAATTCTTACCAGTGAACGTGTAGATCCTTCAATATCCCTACTTCCATTTGCTCGAGGAAAATCACTTACTCTAAGAGTTGGAACATCATCACCTAAAATATCCCTCACTGGACGGACTGGAGGAGGGCTAGTGATATCATAATCTCTCTGGTAATTTGGTGACTGCTCTTCAGGCCTACGTCTATCAGGTGTGTCAGGATATCTACGATCTTCAAATCTCTTGTTTTGATTTCCATTGCCAGACCTGTCATCAAAACGCTTATCCCTCCCACTTTCAAACTGACCAGGACTTCTCTTGTAGGTATCATCATATCGGCGATTGTCCTGAACACCTTTATCATACCTGCTTCGATCAGAATCATACTGATTCGGACTTCTTCTCTCATCATAACCATATCTTCTATCATCATATCCTCGATCATCATAACGACTTCGATCATATTCAAATTTTTGAGCACCGAATCCAGGACGATCACCATAACGGCGTTCTCCATATTCATCTTCATACGGAGGACTACGGGAATCTGACCGAGATAAATCTGGTCTCCTGTTTTCTGAGGCATCATCTCTATCACCCTGCCAAAACATGCATTTTAACCTTTCAAATCTGACATACCATTCTAATCTCTTATTAAAATACACAAAATGATAAATGGCACTTCAAGTAAAGATGCAGCAAAATGTTTCCACCAAAATGTTTCCAGGTCAATAGGCCAATGCAGAAAGTTCTGTACAAGAAAAATGGACAGGAAGTATTTGCAAGCATTAGCTGATCAAGTGCATACCATTTTGCCTCGTGGAGGTCTATCACCGCCCCTGTCACCGCTATACCTCTTGTCGACATATACATGCTTTATGAAGTCTCGAAGCCTGTCAACATTGCTGCAAACAAATAGTTGTCAAAAGATTGTTAGCATCCCAGGCATCTGAAAATAGAAATGCACTTTAAGTGCGTATTTCAAGATGCACATTTTATTACCTGCTGTCAGGTAGTGGATGACGCTGTGGGTCAAAGTCCTTAAAATATATTTCTTTTGCTTTCTGCAAGATGGAAGAGAGAAAATGATCATTTAGAAGGCTATCTGAAAATGTGATTTCTTAACCACATCATTCTCAAACAAGGTTAGAGAAATTCACTCTATCCTGCTTGTTTGCAAAATGATGGTTTATCTACACGACACTTTTATGTATGTACCTGATTGCCACCTTGTTGAAGAGACGTCACTTCCTGAGAAGTGAATTTAGCCATGGATACTGATTTCACTCGATGTGTAAACTCCCGACTGCCAATTCATTAAATAAAGGTCACATTAGCGAGCCAATGACTGTTAAGGTCAATTATCTAAATTCGGCAAAGAAATAAAAAATGCAAGCAATTTCATGATTCATCAAAAATCAACTCATGTTTTAAGTTTTTAACCCTTATTTTGCTCTGTCATTTTACTAACAAGGTGGAAAAGAGGTACAACCATCAAAAATACAAAATCAAATATTATTTAGACTATAAAAGCAAAAAATATTCACTTACTGGATCCCACTGCAAGTTGTGCAAACAAATGTCCAGAAATTTGTACACACATATTGGGGTCCCTGAAAACCAGAAATTTTATAAGTCGAAATCTCATGATAAATTTGATGATCTGACTGATAATAATGGGCATTAAACAATGAAAGAACTTAACAATGACAAATACCATAAAATCAAAATAAGGCATTGTATAAGAACATTGCAACCGATTTAGGAAAAACAAAGATGAACTTTTACAATCATTAGAACATTGTTGACTGAATTGGCAAGCAACCATAATAGACTAAAGCAACAAATCTGACCTTCACCGTAACAGAAAATGTGCATTTGACATGTAATTAATGCACAAATGAATGAAGATTGAACGACTTGTCAGATGGGAGTAACAATAAATTGAACATACATGAAGCGAAGACAATCTAGTTAGCTATGTTTATGGTTGCATAAATGAATGTATGTCCAAAGCAACCTTTTTTCTCCCTATTAGTGTACACCAATATACCTAACATGGAACTACTGGAGGAAGAGATTGAAACAAATAAATAAATATTTAAATGAGAGGGGCATGCATATCTAGAAGTTTGCAGAGATGCAACTGCAGATAAAACAACAATTTAGCGGTTAGAACTTTGAACACAATAAAATTTGAGAGAAGCTCACACAAACACTGGTGAACCTAACCAAGTGGGCTAGCTCAAGTGGTTGCGTGCTGCAAATTACAAGTAGGAGGTCTTGGGATCATGTCCCCAGACTCACTGCCTCTGTGATGTATTTGATATTGTGGAGCACACAAATTCTACGCAGCCTACTGGGTACCATCCTCAGAAGGAAAGTGCCTGAAGGCTTCCCAGAGATCTATAATTCAAGGGAAAAATTCACTGGTTAACCCAGTAAGGTATGGACAAAGAAAGGATGTCCTGGATAAAAGGTTTGCAGATAGTTGTAATGTGTGAAATCATAAACAAGGCATCATTTATCAATATTAAAAAAAAAAGTGAGGCATCATGTTTCAACATTAATAACAAATAAGGCCTGATAAATTGACTAGTTAATGCTAGGGCTATATAAATAGTAGTCAAAGCAAAATTTTGAGAATTAGAACCAGGTTGGTTAAATTACAAGAAAACGTGGAGAATGCAATGTAGATCTAATGTTTAGCTAGGAACACTTAGCAAAAAGTGTTTGGAAGGTTACAAATTTCAAACAAGAATATAAAATTCAAAAAAATATCCAAAAGTTACAATTCGTGACAAAAAAGCACAATCAATGATCATCAAAAATTAAATATTAACAAAATACAATGAATCAATGATTTTCTTTTAGATCAAAATTTATTTACGATTGAATCCAGCCGTTCTGGACATTTCATTTTAGGGAACGGGCATTTCAATTTAGGAAGCGTAGAACCACGTTTAGATACAAACTAATACTACTATGTTCGACGAGAAAATCAATAGGAAACAACAATCTCCACCATAGCCAGTAACAGAATTCCAGAGGGAGCAATACATCGACTGCAAAACATTTAATTACCAAAGAATTAAACCAAGGTATGCAGAATAATAGAAGCATATTTCAAAAACCAAAATAAAAAGTCGAATTAAATGCAACGAACTGTAACGCCAGGCCACCAGCGATTGCATCCGAAGAAAAAGACTATTCATCACTCTGTGAAACATTATTAAGGCAATTACCCACAGAAAAAAGATAAAAATAAAAAGGAAATCGTGAACTTACGAGACTGTTGCAGTTAATACATTTTCGATTGGGAGGAAGCTTTAGAAGAGTCCGTATAATCTTCTCATTCCTTTCATCTTCCTTCATTCTGCTCGCCATTTGTTCTCCTCTGAGAAATAAAACTAGCGATGGATTAAGCAAAGCCAATACCAACAATTTGTTATCTTCGAGCAATTTTTTTCCTAGGGAACTGATCTGAAGGACCGTTGCTAAGATTTACATCAGCACAATAATTATTCAGGCTAAGTCTTATTAGAAATACACCGGATTCAAACAATAACAGAAGGCCGTAGCAAAATTACAAATCTCAGTCACAAAACCCTTAAAGGCACAAATTTTCTAAAAAATAAGCGAGATCCAGCCATTCAAAAGAGCTAGATGCTTACAAGGGTATACACAGGTGGAATTGCCCGTCCAACGCTAGGTTACGGGTTCGAAACCCCAATTGATGACTGCAACGAAACCAAATTCGCAGTATTAACCCCTTATTTCCGTTAAGATACCGATTCTTTATACTAAGAACAAAGAGAAGCGCTCGAAAAAGGAGTAATGAAGAACTGTGTGCAATCATTACCCAAACTTGGTCCAATTTTGAATTAACTGAAAAATGCGTCGATGCCGCTCGAACAGGAGACGTCTGGAGCGATCTGCTTGGTCTGTATATACAACTGGAGGAGATGACGATCTGGATGCCAATTTGAGAGTAGCTGTCATAAGTTTTCTAGAAACCCTCAAGGTCTCTATGCATCCGAGGTCGCCATGGAAAAAGGTTCCAGCGCTTCGTATGGTCAAGCGTGGGCGCCGACGTCACAGGCTATTCCGGTAGGTAAGACCGGCTGTAGGCGGTGGTAGAGAATTTCGTGCTGTTTGAACGAATTTCCAGATGGGTGTCAATGATTGAAATTTAATAAGGGTGCTGATTGGGTTCTTTTCAGGGGTAATTGCTTTTAAAAGAAAAATGAGTGGGTACTGGGTAGTGGGTTTTCTACGTGATAGTTTTTAAAACTTTGAGGATTTGCAAAGCTGGAAAAATTGGCATTTTACCATTTACTACTTTTATTTTCAATTTAAGATTTAGTTCTTTTTGGGGGTAATTGTTTTTAAAAGAAAAATAAGTGGGCTTTCTACGTTATAGTTTTTAGAACTTTGAGGATATGCAAAGCTGGAAAAATGGACATTTTACCATTTACTACTTTTATTTTCAATTTAATAAAATAATTTTGTTATTATCAAAATTGTATATGGATCAATGTTTAAGATGGAAAATTATCAATAATTATAGAGTTATAAAATCACGAGATATATTATTAATTTTTTATTTTTGGCTTAGGGGTGAAGCTTGTATTTCATTTTCCCATATTTTTCCACAACATTCCATTGTTCATGAGAGGGAATTTCATAATCTATCATCTCCTTGATCATAACTTTTAATTCCATGTGTCTTACATAAGATATAGAAGGCAAAATAATTGTAATCATTTGAAATTGATTAAACATTTCAAAATTTTGAGCCAATTTATCAATAATGATTTTTCCACTTAATCCTTTGGTCACATCTTGAAACTTGGTATGATCCAAACGACCTTTAACTAACAGGATATGATAATTTACTAGAGTGATTACTTTATCATTTCCATCCCAAAAAGAAGGGAGGCCTATCCCAAATAACTCAGTGAATAAAGCAGTAAAGCGGGTTTATTAATCTGGGAAGAATTCTTTAATTCCCAGATTATTGATTTTGGATTTGTAAGGCTCTTTTGAGCAGAGTTGCCCCAAGTCATGTACTTTGCAGCAAGCTTATGTGATACTAGTTTGTTTTGAACATTTTGTTGCATTTGGATGTTCTGATAAAAAAGCAAGTTGTTTCTGCTTTTTTGTAGAGTCTTTGTAAGACTTGAAGGATATGTACCTTTTGATTCATTTTGAATAACATTGGTATGCTTTTTTCTACTGGGAAAAAAAAAATCAATGAAATAAACCCTTGAAATTTTTAGCCTATTGCATCATTTGATTTGAATTCCCTTGTACATTCCCAATATGATGATGTTTTCCAATAATTCTTCTTGCCCATATGATTGTGGTAGTTCTATCTTTGATCTCCATTGTTTTCACTTCAATCCGAGTTAGTGTATTTAAAAATTTCACAACATTTTGAGTTGTTTCCAAGGGTCTTTTATCCATGGTTTCATTCATTACCTTGCAACTTTGTAAAGCTGAAAAAGCTACATACTCTTTATCATTCATATAATCTAAATAAGGCCTGAATTTAGCTATATCTGTTGATATAGTGTCCCAAATAAGAAGTTTGGCCCCGGGTAAAGGTAATCTACCTCTTACCTGCGCTGCAAGCTACTTATTTTTCTCCTATAATTTGTTATGTTCCTCCTTAGCTTTGCTACTTTCTTCAGTTCTATGTGCTACATCTTCCTTTAATATTTTATTTTCAATTTTCAATTCTTTAATTTCTTCATCTTTTAGATTGATATGGGACATAACTTTTATCAACTCTTATGATGACACTTCACATGTTAGCTTCTATGTCAACCTTTCTTGCACTTGCTCACCACTAGTTTGCTTTGATTTTAAAATTTCTATTTTCTCTACTAGCTCTAACTTTTCTTTTTCTAGTTCCTGCTTTTCATTGTTCAACCTCAGTAGTTTACCTTTGCAACTCATTAATTCTCGACTAACTTGCTCTTTCTCTTCTTCCAAAACTGTCAATTCTGAAGATTGTACATGCTGGTTGACTGGGATTTTTAGTTTCATTTTCAAGATTTGTATGGTATCTTCTTTCTCATCTAAAAGTTTCTTAGTTACTTTAGCACCATCTGACCCTGCTCCCAAAGCCAAGACATCTGCTTGTAGTTTCTTTATTTGAGTCTGATTAGCCCTGTTTTCAGCTTTTTCTTGTTTTAGCTGGCCTTCAATTATGTCTACCACTGCCTGTAACTTTGAAATCTTCAAAGTGGATTGCAACAAATTTGAATATAACATCTCACTTGTATGCTTGTGCCACTAAATTTCGTTAGGATTATTAATTTGACTTAAGTCAACTTCCATTTATGACATCTTATCATCTGATACTACTGCAATCTTTAACACATTCATGTCTGCATCCCTTGCCACTACAAAAGATACCTTCCCATCCAATATTTCCCTTACTTGTGGAAAAAGTTGTTGATTTTCTTATGTAGATTGCTTCCTCGTTGCTGCATATTTAGATATCAAGTCACCTCTAGATTTATATGGGACACTTATTCCTATATTTTGTATGTGCGGAAACAAAAGTTATTGAATGTTGATTGTAGAATGCAAGGAAATTTCTTTCTCATAATTGCTTGCTATTAAATCAGTAATTTTTTTAGAAGAATCAGTTTTTGTTTTCTTACTTGAAATTTCTTCATCCACATCCATATTTGCCATTACCTTCGAAATTGTTCTTTTGCTTGAAAGGTCTGCCTTGAGAGGAGTTTGAATTATTTGAAGCTTAGAACTTGTATCTTCCACTCTCTCCTCTTCTATGCTTTGTTGATGTTCTTTAAAAACCATTAAATTGGCCAATTTATCTAATCCTTCCACTACTTGATGTTCAAAGTCTTTGCTTTGGTTATCTTGTCTTATTTGAGAAATTATATGGTGTAGATCATAATTGATTTTTTCTACAACCTGGAAATCCATCCTCTATAACATTTTTCTATAATTGGGAGACTTGCTATACTCTTTATAACAAATGGACCAACTTTAAAAGGAAACTTAAGCATAGAAGTCTTTATGGAATCTACAAAATTCTCATTATCAAAAAACAACATTTGGCTAACAAATTCCAAAGCAAAAACTCTTGAAGTCAAGAAAGCTGACAATTTGTAGGGGTTCTTTGTAAATCCATAAATTCTTAGCAATGTATGATCTTCATGAAGAAACCAATCACCTGTCCTCTCATTTTGAGTAAACTGTAACATTCCTTTCATTTCTTCTGTGACCCTAGGCAATTGAGCATAAAAAATGATTCTGTAGATCTCTGACATAACACGGTTGATGTAATTAAACATGGTGATTTGCTTGGAAGGATCCACGGTAGTCATAAAGTTCAAAAACTTTAGCTCAAATTTATTTGAAAACACAACCATGTTTAACAAATAAGTATCGTGCCTGAAGTGTATCAAAACATGGAAACTCACTAGCTGGGCATGGATTGCCTCAGCTAGGAGTTCATCAAATTTAAGACAAAAACCTTGACTAGACTTTGACTCATAAGCTTTCAGAAGACACCCTAACACGACCTCGTAAACGGACTTATCACTGTCAAGAACAAGAACCTGACTCAACAAAGACAAAAGTGATTGAACTTCTTCTTTGAAGATATCAATATGAAAAGGTAAAACCAAACTATCAACTGATATTTCAGGTCTAAGGATTTTTGACATAAACTCATTTTTTACTTCGAGAGATCAATCTCTGTAAACCCTAATCAAACTTTCTTCGACAAAGAACTCAAAGTTGTGAGAAATGGACTCAGGTAGACTCAACGACTCTTTGATTGTCTGAGGATTTATCTTGCACAAAATTTTGGACACACTGGTGTTCATTATGACTTTATTAGTTTTTGAATAATTTACTGAACACCAAATTACCAATTATGGGAAATATGGGGCGTGTTCGAAACAAAAGTGACCGAGGGTTGACCCTAGGACATCTAAAAACCCTAACCCTTTTGACTCTAATTGTTTTATTTTTTCTTTGGACTGAGAAATAGTCCCCACGAACAAGATAGTATCGTAAACATTTCCTTCTCTGTTAGCTATGAGCTTCTCCTTTTCATCTAGATGTTTACACAGAACCAAGGATCTCTAAAGTTGCTCCATTTAGAAAAGATAAGGAAAAAATTGTCTTTGGTAGTTACCTGATGGTGAGATGCTACGAAATTGACTCTGGTGTGGACAAGCTCAATCCTTATAATTGCTTGATTTTTGAGGAGTTGGCGGATTGTTGGTAATAACCGTTTGAATTTGAATTGATAAGACGTCTTTACATAACACATCCCTTTTTAAAACAACTTTAAAGCGGTTTCAGAACATAAGCTAAGTGGTTTCTCTTTCCACTTATTTCGAATGTGAAATAACCTCAAGCGGCCACGTATTTGAGCGGTAAATATTTCAATCCACTTTGCTCATTTAAACAACATGCAACTCTTTGGATGCGAAAGAGATACAAACCATTGATTTATTTATGGGAAGATCACGCTCCGTTGATTGGAGTTCTGTAGCAGCAACCTTATCATTGAGGTTTAGTTTGTAGAACCCACCTTCGTCGACACCTTTTGATTTGTCTCATGGTCATAGCCCTTAGTCTTAGCATTGCTTTTATCTAAATTTCAAACCCATTTTCTTATTAATCTTCGCTCTTGTCCTTAAGTCATACCGCCTTGATCATATCACTTAACTCTCCCACTTATAGGTTTTTGACCTTTATTTTTTTGAATTTATTTATCACTAACTCCTTCTGGAATGAAAACTTGTAGTTGTTAACAGAATCTTCGAGAGGATAGAGCAAATCCAAAAGAAGGTTATAACATATAATCTCAAAATTAAAGGCCATACACCCTATCATATCCTCCTCATAGAAGCAAATCTCTCCCCGATTGAGAGCATTGCTATGACTAGGTACCTAATGTACATGAACAAGATAAACAACATGGGAGACAAGAGGCTTCCTAAGATTGCTTCATACTCTATCAAAACCACATGCGACTTAAGCAAAGTTGGCATAAAGATGTCAGGTATTAGCTAAAAGTATTGGCTAAACCATTGGGGAGTTGAGGAAAAGGTCACTCTACAAAATCGCGATAATATTAAAAGTATCATTACATCTAAATTTTAAAAAGAGATGTAGTGCGATAAAGAGTTGGAGGATACAAGAAAATTAAGATATTGTGAGGAGGTGATCAACCCTATTCTAAAATATCAAAAGTATCTCTTTGTTTCAATTAGTATAAAGAAGAAAATCAACATTGTTAAAATAAAAACAAACTCTTATGAGCTCCATAGTGAAACAAGACGCTAGACAATTCTTAAAATGCCATCGGATGAAAGAATTTGTCATCTTTGTGGCACAAAGAGAGCTGACAATGAAAATACTTTCTCATCAAATGTCCTGTGTACACCCACATTAAAACACAATTTCAAAACATTTACTACAACATTGACCTTCCTAACCTTTTAACCCATCACAACTATGATGATTTATGAATGCTTCTCTAAAACTTTTTGAGCATAGAAATAAAATTATAAAAAAAATGAATTATTTCTATTTTAATAGTTGATAAACCAAAATTGATCGCGATGAACATTAATAACTATCATCAATATTTTATTTCTAAATAAGAAAATAGTTACAAATAAATTATTTATCGACTTGGACTTTTATTTTAAACAATTCAAAGTTTTTTAAATAAAAAACAAAGATAGACTTTCATATATTCAATATATATCAAACATGGAGTTTAGAGTGAAAAGATGTTTATATTTTTTTTATTTAAAAATTTATTATTGGATTCCTAATCAATACTATAGTTATATTCATGTCTTAAAATTTTAGATTCATTACGAAGATGAAAGGTGCATTTTCTTTTTAGAAAAGGTATATTCAATTTGAAGGAAGTTGCTACATACTTTTATATTCATTTGTATATAAGATTTTTTTGTCCCCTTAAGCCAGCCATTGTTAAAGGATATAGAGAAAGACATGTGGTTCCCCATCTTTCAAATAAATATTTGGTATTGATCCCTTTCACCTCGATAGTATAGATCCATTACGATGTATTACTTTTTATTCTCAACCTCAAATGCTAAGCAATGTCACTTTTAATGCATTTTTAATAAGTTTTAAGTGAATTTAGTTTTGTTTTTTAGTATCTGCTATGGCAGGGATTATAGCAATCGGTTGGTGGTTATGATAGTTTGACTTTTGTATTAATAACAAAAAAAACTATACTGTTTTTAAATGTTTTGAAATAATTTTATATTAAATTTAATATTTTGAAATTAAAAATTGTTTTTTTTAATATTTGAAATTAAAAATCTTATTTTATCATTAGTTGAAATTGATGAATTGACAATATATCCTTGGTGTGGGATGTGAAATTGTCAGAAAACAAAAATAATTAAATATTTTAAATATTTAAAAAAATTGTTAAAATGCCACTTGGTCTTTTGTACCCTTATTTCATTAATTAATCAAAGTACAAATGAGATAATTAGATATCTAGTTGCAGAGGGATACGGATTTCTCAGACGTGCTCAAGATTTGCTATTATACAACCTATAATTAATAACTAAGAAAACACATCTGCTGTTATTTTTCATTCACATTTATTTTACGTAGTATATAAAACCTCACAATATCCAGAGAATTCATTGGTCATTGTTTCAATGAAAGGCTTCGAACGGTTCACATAATAATTAATAATAAATATACGATGTGTGTTACAACCAACGCTTCCACAGGTGGTGAATCTTCTTTGGCTTTTAGAAAATTGATTCATGTGACATCACCTTGGCCAATCCAACATGGCTATCACTTGTGTTTTTGATCCGTGTTAATACTTCTTCTTTTTTTCACAAGAAAATATAGCTTGCTATTAATATCGCGAAATAGTAAATAGAACCAGTACATTATGAAATCAGAACATATATGAGTGTGAGTCATATCGCAACATAAGCTCCCAAAGACATCATCACTACACAAGACAATGCCAAGACCCATCCATAAACATATTGGATGTCTAAAAACTAACATCATAACCCTAAAACAACAGATATAACCAAAAACCATCACCATGTATCAAAGTATCAGAGTGTCAATACCAACAGACCTAAAGACATAATACAAATATAAAAGTCCAAAACAGCCCAAGGCCTGGCCACATATGACAATATAGCAGGAATGACAATATGCAAAATATATAGAGCCGGAAATTCCAACCGGAACAAAAACCTCCAACAAGTAGTTGGAGCAAGAACCTAAGTACCTGCAAGGTATAAAGTCGCATAAGATCATATAAGAAGTATATATAAACATAAATGCCGCTAAACATAAAAAGATCATCACCAAAACAAGTCTAACGAGCCCCGGGAGAAAGGAGAGTCCTCATGCCATTCCTCCCACATGATAATACCAATCGGTGAAACCAAAGCCTGCTTGGATAGCATGTATGCCACCATGTTTATCTCGCGATAAACATGAGCAAAGTGAATATGCTGAAACCCACTGATGTAGTACCTGACAGCATCCAGCCAATGAGAGAGGAGCATCACATTGAAGGGGGACGAACCCAGAGCCCATGAGATGATAGAGGAAGAGTCACCCATAACAACTAGCGACGAGACCCGCTTGAGTCGAGCAAAATGTAAGAGGAGCCAGAGTGCACAGAGTTCGCTGCGAGTGTTCGTTCCAAAGCCCAAATTCAAATGAATTCGATAGGAAACAGAGTTATTTAGATGTAGCACCACACCGGCCCCACATTCTCCCCTCCCCCCCGACGCAGCCCCATCAAAGAAACCGCAAGGATACACCAGAATTGGAGGAGCATTCCGGTATCCAGGTTGCCTTGCAGAAGGAGCCACCCTGCCACCCACAGGATTAGCTATGGAACTGAACTCTTTGAAACAGGCAATAATCCGGCCGCATAACCAAACCAAATTAGGAAAAATTCCTTCGAACACACAGCGGTTTCGGGCCTTCCATAATTCCCACAGCATAAAACAGGGGAGTTCCAACCACTGACGAGCAAGAGGATCACGGAACCACTTACCAAAGGCATCATTCAACGTGGACAAAATCCAGACAACAAGTAAAACAAGAGCCTTAGCAATGAGTGACCAGAGATTCTGCATGACCAAGCACGAAGAGAAAAGATGGTCGACCGATTCCAAATGTGAGCAACAGAAGGGACACCGTCCAGGACCGCAAAAGCCAGGTCTGCAGAGGTTATCCCAGGTAAGTATGTTATTACCCAAAGCCAGCCAAACAAAACAACGAATCCTTGGGGGGAGGGAAAGCTTCCAAATTGCAGAGTGCCACCAAACCATACCCAGTCGACAATCAGCAAATAAAGAGTCGTATGCAAGCTTGGAGGAGACCACGCCTCGAGCAATGTCCCAAGACCATACCAACCTGTCCGGGGAATCACAAAGGCGGATATTTGCTTGACTAAGGTACATAGTGTAATCCGACCATTCCTTCCCCATAACACCCCCAATACCAAGTTGACGAGCAGTGATCCAACCCCGACCGTTTAAAGAAGCCGCATCTGCAAGATAAAAAAACCCCCTGGCCCGAAGATGTGCAAGTAGTTCCGGGGAGAAATGATATGTAGGAGAGCCCCCCAGAACAGGATCCAAACCGAGTCTTATGTCCCGGCCATTGCCCGGTTTCCAAGTGAGCCAATTTGCAACAACAGAAAACGAGCCCATGAGTCCACGCCATATATTGGATGACCCAGTGACAGTATGTCTACCAATCCTGAACCAGGATGCAACAGGAACATGTTTAAGATATTTGGCCCGGATAATACAACCCCACAAGGAGTTGTTAAATAAAGCACGCCACAGACTCTTTGCATGAAGTGCCATCACAAATAGCTCCACATTCTTAACGTTCCAGCCCCCAAGAGTGTATGGTTGGGCCAGAGTTTTCCATTTTATTAAGTGGAACTTATTCTTCTCCCCCCCCCGACCATATAAAGCGGAAAAATTTCCCACGGATAATGTGTAATATGGACGCAGGAATTTTGCAGAGTGAGAACCAGTAAACTCCCAGGTTCTGAAGAACCGCCTTCGCCAATGTGAGCCGGCCACCCAGAGATAGATATCTCATGCTCCAATGACCAATGCATTCATCAAACCGTTTTACAAGCCATATCCAATCATTGATCCTGTATTTTGTAGGTTTGACAAAGAATCCAAGATACTTTGAGCCCTCAGATAATTCCTTGAAATCCAAAGGAAAAAAGTCCCTGATCCTACATTCCACATTCACCTCCAAAGAGTGCTTCAGGAAGAAAACTGTCGTTTAGTTGTGAAAACGTGTTATGCAGTATTTAATTAATTTAAATTATTCGAGCTATTTATAATATTTTTTTATTTATTTTTTTTACAAAAACTATGATATATAAAGACAATGCTTTTCTATTTTATAGTAAGTTTTTACATTGTTGAAAAAAGACTTTAATCCATTTAAAATTAAAAAAAAAAATTACAACTTAAATTCAAAATGTTAAAGAATTTTACTATCTTTATGTATATTATTAAATATTTTGGGTTTCTATATAAATCATTATTAATTTTTAATTTTTTTAACAAATACAATGTATTAGTCTTAATATTTTACTAGAATCATTTTAAATTCTATGCTCTTATAAAGATGGATAAATTGTGGAGAAGTGTAGAAAATATTGGTAAAATCATAAGAATACATATAAAACAAACTACAAAGCTCATGGTTTTCATGTGCCTACCCTACACAACACGTTACTAAAATTTGATACTTTTATTAACTTGGCATCTTGAATAAGAAGTCTTAAAGATGCATATCATTTAGAGTCTTATTTAATAACTTATTTTAAATTTTATTTAAGATTAAATATTACTAATAAATAAATTAAAATATATCTATAAATATAAAAAATTGTATTTGTTTAAATACAAATTATTTATAAGTATTTGACAAGTGCAATATTATACTTTCAATTAAGGCCATATTTATTTTCATAAACTATTGTTTCCAATTTTTATATTACTTTGTTTTGTACAAAAAAAAAAAAAAAAAAAAAAAAAAAAAAAAAAAAAAAAAAAAAAATTGTAAGTTTATTTAATACGATTATATATTTGTTTTAATAGATCATAACCCTATTTTGATAGGAAAAATATATAACTAATGTTGTTTTGGTGATTAATTATGTTAAAACAAATATATAAACTAATTTTTATGTTTTTTCAATAATAAATAACAAAATTAATATCATAAATATTTTTATTTTTTATAAACATAGACCATGTCTCAATTATAAACATAATTTTAAGACAGGGACTACCTACCTTTACTGGTTTTAATAATGAGCTTGGGAGGGAATGCAATTCCCCTTACCACCCACGATGGTGTTGACGTCCATTTTTGCCACCATTTTTTATCAACAAATATATTCTGAGTGGCGTTATTTTCACTATTTTGATATAATAAATCACTTTTTTCGCCATTCAGACCATCAATCCGACCCAGATATGATCATAATTACATATCATGTGAATCTTGGTTAAAACTCATCATTATTGTGATTTATTAACGTTTATTTGATATTTCTTAGCTTGCTTGGCAAATACATTTCATTCTACAGGTGATGGCTCTCAAATGAACCTTCATTCAGACTGCGTGTTTATATTGCAAACGATCAGCCGCATTCAGCCCGTTGTTCAGCCCCGCATTCAACCCACGAGATCGTTGGTTGAGATATTCTCAGGTCGTTGAAGAGTAAACCGACACATGGGTTCTGTTTAGGACGTGGCCCTTATGGTGCGTGAGCTGGTGTTCTAGAAGATTCCTTCTCCTGCACGCTCAGCTTGACAGCACAATTATCTCTGCCCACGTCAAAGAGAATTAACGCTTCAACAATTGCGTGGAAGATCGACACCGTAGAACCTGGAAGATCCCCTGTGCGCTGTCAAGAAACGTTACAAGGTCGTTCCTTAGCATATATGTGTCACAGGGTGATTAAGCAGAAGTTGTTCTTTGGTTATGCGTTTTCACGAGATCTTAGACAGAGCCATTTTCTTGTATTAAAGATGTATATTATTAGAGCAGTCGACCAATAAAGGGTCGACTTGCTTCCCCCAGTTGTAATCATGTATAAATAGACGTCTTTGTGACTGAGACGAACTAAGTCTTGTCTTGTTTTGTAAAAGTTTTGTTTTGTTGACATGACTGAGACGGAGTTAGCTTTGATTAGTTTTTCCCATGCTGCAAATAGACACAAAAATGTTGCAACACTCTGTTCTTAATTCAATATACCTCTGTTCTAGTTTTTATGAAGATTCAACAGCATGCGTGGTGATTGACTGATCAGGGTGCAACCTCTGATTGCTGAGACGGCCTCTCAATGACCAACAGTCTCCTCTCTGTGTATATAATTTGTGTTGTGCAGATAAGCTGTGTTGTTTCCGTATTTATTTTGTACATGGTGTTGTTGTCTTGTGATAGAAATAATGTTCTGTTGTTTACATAAATGAGATTCCTATTTCGTATTATGTATTTTGTCACTGTTCATGTCTTATTGTTCATATAAATAAAACTTTTGTTTTATGTTATGTGTATTTTGTTGTTATGTTTGCAGAATTTAGTATGACCGGTCAAGCATAGCTTTCTTGATTACTTTCAGTCTTTTCTACAACTAGATAAGTTAATCAGTTCATGTTTTAAATTCAATTCATAGTTAGAATTAGTCCTGCTAATGTTTTTCTTGTGAACTGTATTTTGTTGCTAACATAATCTCTTCTTTAGGATTAGGAATGGTCGACCAAAAGCTTAATATTTTGTAGTTTGCTTCAATTTTCTTCTCATCATCTGTAGTTAGATATTGCTTTGAATTCTTCCATAGTTAGCATTAGTTTCCTTAGCCTCTTTCTCTCTATTAGCTTTTCTTCCTGTAGCTATAGGTTACTTCTATCTTCCATCATTAATCTTGCTTTAACATATCATAGAAATAGTTCATCTTCTTAGATAATGATTAGTATAAATAGTTTTATTGTTAGTTTAGCTCCTAACTAATCAATCTATTGCTTCCTTTGCATTGTAGGATCATATGCATAAGCCAGCTGGTAATTAAAGACATCCAAAATTCTTCCTTTCCTTTATTTAAATCGTTTTCTTCCATCTGGATTGGCATTCGGACTGTCATTCGGACAGGCATTCAGATCGTCATTCGGACCTTTACACTTTCTGCATTGTTTTATGCTTTCTCAGAATCCAGTTTCTTCTGGTTTTTAAATGTAATGCTTCTTGCTTCTAATTAACAGTTTTTAGATATAATTTAAATCTTGTTTCATGTTACATAGAGTTTTTAATTAAGTTTTATTTCCTACTTCCATATTATCTTCCTTAATCCTCTTCTTAACCTTCTTCCAAAGTTAAGTTCTTCATATATGATTTGCTAATTAGTTATTGTTTCAGAATTTATCAGTTTTAGATAGTTTATTTTTAAGTAAAAAGTTAATAATTTCATTTTTCAAGTTATTTCAGTTTTGATAGTTCCATTCGTTAATCCGTTTCTTGTTTTCATAGATAGAATAAATTCTTGCATTTGAATTATGAAAGTCATGCAAGTAGTTTAAAATCATATAGTTGCATGTTAGCACATATGCATATTTAGTCAGCTTAGGATAATTCAAGCCTTCAATCCTGTACATATAGTGATTGCATCTCATAACCTACCTTCCCGGATTGACAATTTAAATATTGGAATTATTTAACACATAATAAACCCCAACAGATGGCAATGAATTGAATGTTAATAAATGTGGCTGCTAAGCCTTTGTCATTATGCCCTCCCATTGTTTCACACTTGGCAATTGGTACAACGAGTTTAAGGAGCTCGTACTCACTCCATGACTTCGAAATAACTTGGGCTTGTGTCCTTTTGGTAAGTTCATTTTGTTTCCAAATGCTAAGTAAGCTTTATTACAAAAATTTGTTGAATCCACTTGTTAAACTAATGCCAAATGCTACGTAAGTTTGTGGAATTGATGTGTAAATGTAGTTTTAGTTGACTTACAGGTGATGATGCTATAGCAGCTGCATAAAACATTTAATTTTAATATTTAAAATTTAAAAAATAAGATCATCATTATATGTGTGCGCCAACAAACCAAGCTATTTTTTATTACTTATTTTCTTGGTTTAAACGCTTTTCCGTATGAGAAGGGTTAATTTTCTTGAAACACTTATTTGCCTACAAAGTCAATTTTTCCTACTTTTATGAGAAAGCGTGTTAATAGGTGTGCCATGCCAATCGAAACTTCAACCCTTATTGTGGTGGCAAGCATGATCCTAATTTAACAAGAATTATAAAAATTAAGCGGGAATAACATATAATTATTAACACAATCATAATCAAATGTTAACAATGATTAATTGTTTTTATTCATGGGTCAATAAAACAAAAAAAAACATAGCCCTGGCAGGGACTAGTTGCTTTGCAACTATTGTACTTGTGTATATATGTTTTTCTTCACTTTTCTTTAATGTTTAATGTTTATTTGATTTGAATCTTAATAAATTTAATTTTTTTAGGAGGCATGTGTTGGGATCCTTTTTTTATCTCAAAGGTAATATCATACAAACCTTTGCTTATGGTTTAGGGAAAGCTACCAATAATCAAGCAAAGCATTATGCTCTCTATCTAGGACTTGAACAAACTATTTCTATTGGAATTCAATCGATTGTTGTTATTGGGGACTCACTCTTGATCATCTCCCAAGCTAGACAAAGAAAGGATCTCATGGATAAAATTGTGGAAAGGATACAAAAGCACGTCAATGGGTTTCTCCTGTGAATTTTGGATGTTCAACTCCTACATGTACGGTGAGGAAACAACAAAATAATAGATAAATTATCAAATGTTGTTGATATACTAACTCGAGGGTGCATGACAAAAAAATGGGGGGCAACTAACAACAAGTTGACTCCCCTGAGGTTATTAAATCGAGTTTCTATAGCCCAATTCTCAAACAATAACGTTCCATCGCCATTCATGCATGCAACCGACAATTCATAACCCAAATCCAATGATTAATGCATCGCCTGCTTTCACACGTGGAGGAATTTGCAAGAAGCTTAGACACCCAGGATGCTTCTAGTCTCCTCGTCTTATGTTCCTTCTCATCCAAGTTTTGATAATACAGTTGGGATAAATAAATAGAGATTTGCGACGTGGAAGTTTGGTATTGCTCTTGATCTAGGGATGGTGATTTTGGTTTCAAGAAAAGAAGACACCATCCCGTACGCCTTGGGGGACTGGCTCTTTGTTGTCGTTGCTAATGGGCGAGTGGAGGACGGCCTTCAGGTGGTTGGTTTTGGCCACATGCTTGGGCGTGTGGAGGACAGTCAGTTGGTCACCTTTGAATTCATGTCTAGTGGCACAGTGAATGCCCTGCTCTAGAAGGCGTTGGATTCTGGTTTTTTGTTCGGGGTTTCCTTCATGCACCCATTATGAATCCCAAGGTGGAATGGGATGCTAAATTTCAAGAGATATTGGAAGGATTTTTATATGCTAGGGAGGATATTCGAGATATTCAAACTAACCTGTGTTGGATGAATTCACAACTAGAGGGAGTCTTGGAAGTTGTCAGAAAGATCACTGCGCACACAACTGGTTTGGACCACCATATGGATGATGTTGAGGGAAATATGAGAGTCCATGGAGCACATTTGTCTAGTTTGGATTAGCACTGGGATGACGTTGACGATAATATCAAGGCTTGTGGAGCACAAGTAGACACAATGATGGCTACCCTAGACCATCATGAGGAACTGTCGATTGCAAAGTATTCTAGGCTCACCGACCAAGCAGGAAGCAAGGGAAATGAAGAAACTGCTATTGAACAACCTGCTCATGCTTCTATGAATATTTCAAGCTCGAAGGACCACATAGTTGACAACGAGGAAGCTCGGGTCATGGATAGTGATCATGGCACCACTTAAGTTTTTATGTTTTTTAGTTATCTATGAAATTTTGTTGCCAACTATTATTAGGACAATATGTACAAATCTATAGTAGTGTAGTTGTTGACAGTCTTCTACAAATTTTTTTAAAAATATAAACAGTTGTATACGGGTTAGGTACTCCTTGAAAATCTTTAAAACCATTTTTTGAACTGATGTAATATTTTGGTGCTGATTTTTCCAGCCTTTTATAATGCCAATATACTTGTTCTAGTTTTTTTTTTAATTAATTAATTACTCCATTTCTCTCTTTTTGTTTGATGTATTTTACAAACTTTATTAAAGTTTGATGTATTATACAAACTTTATTAAATATTGAATTTGATGGAGCTACATTTGAACCCTAAACTTCATCTACTTCAATTCCAAATTAAAAAAGATTTGTTTTTCTTCATGGAGTTCAATTAAACATTAAGACTAAGGGAGAGGGAAAGAATGAGTTGGCATAAAACTAGTTGTTTGAACTTTAAATATCGACTAAGTTAACATTTTGCATTTTGAGTGGAAAAGAAGTGGGGGAGATTTTAATATTGGATAAACTAATCTAAGACTTCAAACTAGGTGTATTTCATTGTTTATGCTCAGACATAAGCATCCATACAACGTGTCATGTGGAGGAGGGGAGGTTGACAAACACATAAATTCAACCTACAACCGATTAACCTTTATGTTAATAGGGTGCCTGTACTTTCATAGACACACTAGAAAGAGAATGATGTAATTTCATAAGATTTGATTACATAAGAGGGTGGTAGTGGGGTGGTGCAAACTATAGTCACTCGATCCCTAGAATTTTAAGTGCTTATAAAGTCTTATATTTTAGGTTTGAATGAGTATGAGGTGGTTCCACAGGGTTGGTGTTTATCGAGAGGAGATAATATAGAAGAAAATACCGATATAGGGATAATGTTTGAGATTATTATAAATATCACATATATAACAAATATAAGTTAAAGAAGGTCTATAAATATGATATTACAATTGTTATTGATATTAGTATTAAAGCAAAGAAAGATGCTATCAAATTAACTTGGAGATTTCACATCAAAATCAACTAGCAGATTAGAAAAGCTTTTTTTTTAACAAGTTCCCTCTTATCACAATTAAGGCTAACACACCAGCCCTGTATTTAACATTATTGATGATACATTAGCACAATTTAATTCAATTGTTCTTTAGTTAAGCAGTGGTGAATGAAAGCCTGGTGGGCTAGCTCAAGTGGTTGAGTGTTGTAAGTTGCGAGTAGAAGGTCTCGAGGTGAAATCCTCGGGTGGCTATGCATTGTTATATAAGGGCCTCACTTGATGTCCCCATCGGGTTAGCTCTGTAATCAGAGCGAATGGGGTGCGGCCGCTTCGGGTGGCCCCCCTATGATTTCTTATCACAGACGTAGCAACCCCGCTGGGGGTTTTGTGAACCACATGTGAAAAAAGCAGTGGCGAATGAGGAGTATCTATTTTGCCAAAGTTGCCTATATTTGCACCTAGCCACCACTGGTGTCGCATGTATTGACATACAAGCACAAGCACTACATATCATTGGTAAGATCAACCCTAGAAAGAGTTATATTAGCTACCCACTTCCGTTTACTAAACAAACCAAACTTGACTAATTTAACAAAACATGCAGTACAATATTAACTCAAAAGTCACCTTTATTTATAAAATAGTGAAAAATAGCTAACAAATTTTAAAATTTTGAGTGCCTTTAAAGTCTTACAAGTAAGGTTGAATGGGAATTAAGTGGTAATTCCATATGGTTATGTGTAACATTAGGTTTTGGGGAGATTGAGGGGTCTCGGCAAGGTATCTTGATTCATATTTCTTTAAATATTTGGATTTGTGTAGAAATTGCATGGCTTAATGACAATGGTAATTCCATAGGATTATGTGGGATACTAGGATTTGGGGAGAATGAAAGGTCTTAGTGAGGAATCTCAAATTTGATTTCTCTAAACACTTGGATTTGTGTGGAAATTGCGTGGTTTAATGGCAATGGTAATTTCATAGGATTATGTGGGATACTAGGTTAAGGGGAAAATGAAGGGTTTCAATAAGGAATCTTGAATAAAGTTTCTCTAAACACTTAGATTTATGTGGAAGTGGCATGATTCAATGACGAGGATAATTCCACAGCATTGTCTGAGACACTAGGTTTCAAGGAGAATCAAAAGTCTCAACAAAGAATCTCAAACCAAATTTCTATAAAGACTCAAATTTATGTGGAAATAACACAGCTAAACAACAATCACTCCTACTTTAAACTTCAATATACTTAGTTTTTGTTTGTAGTTACATAACTTACACACAACTTGAAACCGTCGCTTGTCTATTGTTTTTATAGAATCATAGATAAATATTCGTTTTAAAAAACTCATAAAATTTGGCTTTTTACATTTTTAAATATAATATATAGATTAAATTTTGTTTTTTTTTAATCACAAATCTTTAGAATCTTAATTTAATTTACTATAATGACAATTTGGATTAAAATGTGAAATTATGCACTTATTAAATTAAGCGTGCCATGTGCCTTTTCCATGATGCAGATTGGTCACTTGAAACTTTTATATTTAACACCAAATATTTGTGATGATCCAAAATAATTAATGACATATTGCCACTTTTGTAAGTGCTGATTTGGTGGTACCAACATATATATAAATATTAAATTGTCAATTAGTTTAGACTCGATAACTTTGAGAGACTCTAGGTCCTCTTTCTATAGACATTATTTCACTCATCCATGTAGAGTTATGGTATAAATATTAAATTGTCAATTAGTTTAGACTCGATAACTTTGAGAGACTCTAGGTCCTCTTTCTATAGACATTATTTCACTCATCCATGTAGAGTTATGGCTCAACTATATCGATGGTGACAAGAGTTCAACTTTACTAATCATATGTTTTCCTAACACGAATTATAGAATCAAAACCAATTAATATAATAATTAGTTATTGTTTATTATTTATTATTCATTATATTGTTGGTAGGAATATGATCTTTATGCACCTCTTTATTTGTATAAGGATTATGGTATATTGAAATTTATATAATAGCGTATATTAAATTTCACAATTAATATGGGATAAAGCACATGAAAACATGAGATTTTAAAGTTGTAATAACTATTATTGTGTTTAATATTTATTGTTTTCTTTTTTTTCAGAGACACATTTACCCATAAAATTTTAAGAAGTCACTTTGTTACAATAAAATATTATTATCAAATAAGTGTGTTTTATAAGACATGTTTATAATAGTCTTATTGGGCTTAATGGTCAAGAAAATATGCTTACTTATTTAAGGCTACAAGATTGAATCGAGAGCGTGGTAGGGTATGTACACCTATGTAGACTAAGTAGTCAAATCGTTACATGGAGGGGGTCTCTTGTCCCATAAACAAGGGAGTATTATACCTCAATTTGATGTCTCGTTAGATTGCAACCTTAAATTAGATTATTGTTATTATTATTTAATAAAAATAAACATACACTTGTTACTCCAAATATCCATCACTATAAAATAAAGAAAAAATGTTAGTTATGATGAATAAGTGGCAATTCCTGGGTTGGAAGGCGCGAGGGAAGTGATCATCAACTCCATGGGGAATAAGCAGAAAGAGTTTGCCTGGGGAATTGGACAGAAAACCAATAATGGCGCTGAATGGCTTGGTCTAATTAAAGGGATTGAGATCGCCATCTCGCTGGGCATTAAGAAGCTGACGGTCCTAGGAGACTCTTTAATAATCATCCAAGACGCTAGAAGTATTGTGGGAAAGTGGAAAATCCCAACCTCAAAAATGCATCATCTCCTGCTTTGTATCAGCAAAGAACTCCACCAGCTCAAATTCTTCCATATTTTGATAAATCTTAACGGGCAAGCCGATGAAATGGCAAATATTGGAGTTGGACTCCCCTATGGCGCCATAAGACACAATAATGAGACCTTGGAAAATGCATGGGTTCCCTAGGACAAGGCATGATCCTTGTAATTGGGATAAGTCCGCTAATCGCTGGAATTATAACTATGGAGACTATGGTTTAGGCATGTTAAAATTCAAAAACATCTGGAATGTTCCCCTTGGCAATTCAGCGACATCTAAGCTTCTCGATTTGGCCATTCGCATGCATGAATTAATGGCTCCCCCCACTGCGTGACAGTTAGCCGGCGTGTGGGAAGCATGGGGAGGGTTATGTAAGCGGCCGGATGCCCTCACGCTCTCATTCCTTTGTTGGCCTTCGAGCTCCGTCTTTTTTCTTGCTCTGTATCTGTGTTTCAAAGATTATGGACCACCGTGGTTTAGCCTGCATGCAGGGTGGTGGTGAGTTTTACCATGGTGTTGGGCGCCCACATGGCGGAGGGAACGGTATGATGAAGTGTGAGATGTGTGGCTTGACAGGGAGAGGTCCCAAAGGAGGGTGCAGCTAGGGTCTGCAGCTAGACGATTCGCGTGGTGACTCTGTGAACATGGAAAACACAGGGCTTGGATATTGCAGGTCGGGAAAATACAGTCACGGAAGGGTAGGGAACGTCCATGGAAAAGAGGAGAACAACAACAGCCCTGATTCTGATGAGGAAATTCTCGACCGTCTTCAAGAATTGGAAATGCAGGTTAGAATGATAAGAAGTGAGAACTTGGAATGAAAAAATGTCCTTCGCTTATACAATTTGGTATCCACCAACCACACCGAGGTCAGAGCCCAAAAGTCTAACCTGGCTGAGAAAATAGAGCATTTGGAGGATTCTCTAGGTTTAGTATTCTCTCGCAAGGCGCGAAAGAACGAATTCACTAGCAGAGAATTAGAAGAAATCAACAGGAAAATGGTGAAATTGTAGAAGTTTATGGCCAACGCAGGAAATTTTGTGGACCTTAGTGCAGAGAAGAACGGGACAACAGAACTTGCTGGAGCTACCATGGACATCGGCCTCAAGTAGCTGGTTGCTGGTTCGGGTCACGGGTTGGCCTTCTTAGTTTATTTTTGTTTTATGCTACTACGAAATATGTTTAAGAACTCTGTAATTAATAGTTTAGGCTTTAGTTGCAGTTCTGGAAACTTGGCTTATTTATCCAGTTTTGTATAAGGAAGCACATACACAATGTTCTACTCCTGCTTGTTGCTTCTAGGACAGTTCGTAAGATATTACAGTTTCCATAGGACTGGTAGGTACAATGAATGTTATCAGCCTGAACTTGATGAACTCGGAGTGATGGTTGTCTTCCACTCATGGGAGCAATCTACTCTGCTTTTTGCTATGTATTTCGTCTTTTTAATATAATCAAAATATAGTCGTTTCTGTTAAAAAAAAATGAATAAGTGGCAATTGAGTAACTTAGTACAGAGACATGTTGTTCCTTGCAAAATGGAAATTTGAGTAAATTTTTTTATAATTAGTCTCAGACGTCCACCACTTATCAAGAGGTGTTGCAATGATTGGCATGTGACCTTTAATTCAGTTATTGCTCATATTGGTTTAGTTGATCAATGTTCCTCTTGTGAGGGCATAATAGTCCACATGAGGCAACCATGTCAATTTTAAGGAATTTAGACGTCGTAAGAGTCACGTAAGAGTAGTAATAACACCTTAGTTTTTCCTCGCGACGGGTGTGATGACCTTGACCGCTTTTCAGGATATGACAGTCGCTCGTTTTGATAGATGACTAACGTTCGTCAACAAGGGGCAACAAGATAAAATGAGGCTAGTTTACGACATTCAAGAAAGTAATTATGTGATGATGGGATTTGGTGAGACTCCTAGGAAACGAAGGTCAAATTCCTACCCTATGCAACAATGACTCCACTCGCATGCAAGTTCTTGGTTAATCATGGCAACATCATCCTCATCATTACCCCTCGTCCTCATCCTTATCCTCAACAACCACGCTTGCACATTATTTACAGAAAATCATAGCAGGTCCCAAAGTTATGTTCTAGCATGATAGCAGCTAACTCACAATGTTGGTTTAGCTATTAGTCTCGGCCTTAGGGTCTTCACCAATGATGCCTTCGTTGAAGGTTGGTTTGGGTAATAGTTTTAGAGGGCGCAAGATGGTTCGATTCAAGTGAACGAAACATAAACAAGTCCAGGGACAATGATGCTCTCACATGTCGAGGGTCTTGACAGAGCATGATAAGGCTCATGCTAGCTTTAGTGGCATTGTGTTTGTACCAGTTCAGAAGAGGATATGAAATATGGAGGATTGGGTTACCGACAAGCAATCCGAATAGGACCCTTCCTCCCTTCTCGTTGGCTTCGATAAAGTGGTAGAGGACACGAGCTCGACCCGAACTAGAGAGACTAAGTATGTTAAGACACTTACCCTCTTTTGGTAGACAAAATCCCTCTTGGGGCATGCCTTAATGGAGCATGAGGTTGAGAAACAAACAAGTCCAACTCCTGACAACAATACTCTGGCTCGCCTTGATGAAATGGAGGCTCTCCTCAAGCAAATTGCTAAGGCTCAAATCGATATCGGGGCAAAGATGAATGTTCTTGCTTATGCCACCACTGGGATGGTATTCACGGAGCATTCGGCTCCAGGGAAAACAAGCGGAGCCATGGACAAATTTGAGGTGCCTAATGTCACAATATCTTATGACTCTTAAATTATGTTTTATGTCTGCTATTATGTCTAGTTTTGGGATTTCATGTCATGTATTTTTGGGTCAATCTCCTTGTTAGCTTCACTAGCATTGTTGAGTTCAAGCCTAGTTTCATCATAACTTTGGGTTTTCAACCCTGCTCAAGTAGCCTTATGGAGTTTTTGCCTCCCTTCTGTAGTTGTTTTTTAAGTGACATTAATAGTACTACTAGATGAAAGACTATGACAAAACTTTGGCTATGTCGTTGGTCTGGTTTCCCTAGTGTTAGGCCAACCACTACAACATCTATATCTTTTTGCTAATTTCGAATTTTAATGGAAGTTGAGTTCACAAAAAAATAATTACAGCTCACTTTTATCGACCTAATAATATCCATTTAATTATTTCCAACACAACAATTGATTTTGATATCTTACATGCAAATCCCAACATAACGATTGATTTGACATATTCAATGCAAATCCCATTCTTATGTTATTACATTTACTAATATTAATTTTGAATTTATATATAAATAATGGAAATATTTAAAATATATATATTTTTATTACTTATTTTTTCTAGTCAGCCAAGGCCTGTGGAGGATGGTCAGCAAGTCACCTTTGAATTCAGGTCTGGAAACACGGTGAATGCCCTACTTTGGAAGGCATGTGATTCTGTTTTTTTGTTGGGGTTTTTCCTTTATGCACCCAGAATGAAGCACAAGGTGAATTGGGCTATTAAATTTCAATAGCTCTTGGAAGGAACTCGAGATGCTAGAGAGGATATTCGAACCAATCTATGTTGGATGAATTCACAACAAGAGGGAGTGTTGGAAGTTGTCAGAAAGATGACCACGCACACAACTGGCTTGGACCACCATATGGATGATGTTGAGGGAAATATGAGAGTTCGTGGAGCACAATTGTCTAGTTTGGATCATCGCTAGGATGATGCTTAAGGAAATATAAGGGCTTATGGACCACAAATGGACACAATGATGACTACCCTAAACCGTCATGAGGATCTCCTGATTGCAAAGTATTCCAAGCTCACCGACCAAGCAGGAAGCAAGGGAAATGAAGGAATTGTTGTTCAACAACCCGCTCATGTTGTTGTGAATATTTCAAGCTCAAAGGAGTGCACATGCGACAACAAGGAAGCTCAAGCCATGGACAGTGGTCATAGCACCAGTTAAGTTTTTTTAGATTTTAGTTATCTATGAGCTTTTTTTGCTAGTATTATTAGGCCAATATGTAAAAATCTATAGTAGTGTAGTTATTGATAGTTTTCTGCAAATAGTTTTAAGAATATGGGTAGTTGTATATGGGTTAGATACTGCTCAAGAATCTTTAAAGCCATTTTTTGGATTGCTATAATGTTTTGCTACTGATTTTTTAGCCTTTTATAATGCCAATATACCCGTTCAAAAGAAAAATTATCTTTTTAAAATTACTTAATTGCTCCATTTCTCTTTCTGTTTAATGTATCTTACAAGCTTTATTGAATATTGAATTAGATGGAGCTATGTTTGGACCCTAAACTTCATCTACTTCAGTTCAAAATTATAAAATATTTTGTTTTCTTTATGGAGTTCAATTAGACATTAGGATTGAGGGAGAGGGAAAGCATGAGGTGACATAAAACTATTCGTTTGAACTTTAAATATTGAGTAAGTTAAACATTTTGCATTTTGAGTGGAAAAGAAGGGGGGGGAGATTTTAATATTGGATAAACCACTCTAAGACTTGAAACATGGTGTATTTCATTGTTTATTCTCGGACATAAGCATCCATACAACGTGTCACATGGAGGAAAAGGGGAGGTTGAAAAACACATATATTCAACCTACAACCAACTAACCTTTATGTTAATAGTGTGGCCTCTATCTTTGTAGACACACTAGAAAGAGAACGATGCAATTTCATAATATTCAATTAAACAAGAGGGCGGCAGTGGGATGGTGCAAAATATAGTCACTCTAGCCCTAGAATTTTAAGTGCTCATAAAGTCTTATATTTTAGGTATGCATGAGAATTAGGTGGTTCAATAGGGTTGATGTTTATCAAGAGGAGATGACATAGAAGAAAATACCAATATAAGAATAATGTTTGAGATTATTATAAATATCACATATATAACAATCATAAGTTAAAGAAGGTCTATAAACATGATATTTAAGTTGTTATTGGTACTAGTATTAAAGCAAACAAAGATACTTTCAAATTAACTCGGAGATTTCACATCAAAATTAATTTCCAGATTATAATTTTTTTTTCTTAACAAGTTCCCTCTTATCACAATTAAGGCTAACACACCAGCCTCGTATTTAACATTATCGATGATACATTAGCACAATTTAATTCAATTGATCTTCAGTTAAGCAGTGGTGAATGGGGAGTATCTATTTCGCCAAAGTTGCATGTACTTGCACCTAGCCACCACCGTTGTCACTTGCGTTGACATACAAACACAAGCACTTATGTATCATTAGTAAGATAAACCCTAGTAAGGGTTATATTAGCTATCCACTTCAATTGACCAAACAAACCAAACTTAACTAATTTAACAAAACATGTAGTACAATATTACCTCAAAAGTGACCTTTATTTATAAAATAATGAAAAATAGTTATCAAATTTTGAAGTTTTGAGTGCTTTTAAAGTCTTACATGTAAGGATGAATGGTTGAATGAGAATGAAGTGGTAATTCCATAGGTCTATGTGGAACATTAGGTTTTGGGGAGATTTAGGGGTGTCGGCAAGGTATCTTGATTAGTATTTATTTAAATATTTGGATTTGTGTAGAAATTGCATGGCTTAATGACAATGGTAATTCCATAGGATTATGTGGGATACTAGGATTCGAGGAGAGTGAGGGGTCTTAGTGAGAAATCTTAAATTAGATTTCTCTAAATACTTGGATTTGTGTGGAAATGGCATGGCTCAATGACAATGGTAATTTCATAGGGTTATGTGGGATACTAGGTTTTGGGGAGAGTGAAGGGTTTCATTGAGGAATCTTAAATAAAGTTTTTTTAAACATTAGATTTGCGTGGAAGTGGCATGGCTCACTGACAATGATAATTCCACAAGGTTGTCTAAGACACTAGATTTCAATTAGAGTGGAGAATCTCAAACCAAGTTTTTTTAGACACTTAAATTTGTGTGGAAATATCATGGCTCAATAACAATCATTCCTACTTTAAAATTCAATACACTTAGATTTTGTTTGTTATTACATATCTTACACAACTTGAAGCCCTCACTTTTCTATAGTTTTAATGGGATCAATGAGAAATATTCTTTTAGAAAATTTTTAAATTTTGGTTTTTTAAGATTTTAAATAACATACATGTAAATTAAATGTTGTTATCTATTTATTTATTTTAATTTTTTTTTTAAACAAGAACGGATAAACTGCATTAAAAATAAAAAAAGGAAAAAGAATAATGAGGAACTGTGGCTGAGCCAATCCGGTTCATTACAGAGTTCAATTTGCCACAGAGTCCAAAACAGAGTTCAATTTTCTTCTTGGAATTAGATTGCAAATGTACGGTTTAGCAAACTGCGGTGATGGGAATGCATCTGCTCTCCATACGTTGCACCCAGATCAAACTACGATTATATGTTGATCAAACTATGATTATATGATGATCAAACTGTGGTTAGGGGTGTGTCTGTTCTCTATGAGCTGCGCCCAAATCGGTGCAGGCAAGCGAGGTTATATGCTGATCGATTTCAAGTTGCTAATCTTGATGAGGTCAAACCCTAAAGAATTTAGATCATGCTTTCAATCTACTCACGTTTTATCATGCATAATGTTAAGGGATGTTATGATAATCCATCTCCCCATTCGAGAATTTGAGTTTCCCATATTCGAGACTTGTGCCAGTTTTGGCTTCTCTATCAGCGTCATAGTTTAAATCCCTCATTATGTGGAATGCTTTGAAGTGGGTGAAAGAGATCGCGATTTTCCGGATGCGGTGGATGATCCGTCTTATTGCTAGGTCATTGAAGTCTGTGTGCATATTGAGAGCTTGGATGATTAAATTGGAGTCTCCAAATACATGAATTTTCTCTATTTTCTGATTTTTGGCAATCTGACACCACGCATTGCTTGGAAGAATTGTGTTGGGATTCCATTTATCAAAGGGGCAATCCAAAGCCCGCTTATGCAAACTGAGATCCATTTTATGAAGGTTTTGCCAAACCCGAAGCATTTCATAATTTTAAAAAGGAAGGAGTGATTGACGCGGTCGAAGGAATTAGCCATGCCAATTTTGAGTAACATAAATTTTTCCTTGCGTTTCTTGCTGGAGTGGATGGCTTCTTGAACGAGAATCACGTTGTCAAGAATTTGTCTCCCTTTTAAGAACCCTCCTCGATTTTCTGAGATGATGTTTGTGAGGAGAGGCTTCATTCTGTTAGCCAACATTTTGGATATAATTTTATAGGAAGAATTGCACAACGAAATTGGTCTGAATCGACCAAAGGAGTTGGGATTTGTTTCTTTTGGTATGAGTGTGAGGAATGTGGAGTTGGGTACAACCTCCGATCTTTGCCTTGGAGTGAAAATTTCTGACCATTCTCATATAATATTTCCTAATGTACTGCCAGAAGGCTTGGTAAAAATGAATTGAATATCTTTCCGGTCCTGGAGCTTTGTCAGGGTCAAAAGACCAGATTGTGTTGATAACTTCTTGCTCAGTGAACGGTTTAAGGAGCTCGATGTTGTTATCCACTGTGATGTTTTTTTGTATGTGGTTAAGAAGAATTTGTTCATCTTCTTCGCCTGTGTTTTCTTCCTCCATGAATAGGTTGGAGAAATGATCATACGCTGCCTCTGGGATTTTTCCATGCCCTTTGGCAATTGGTCCATTTTCCGTTCTGATTTTTGAGATGTGGTTGGTCGAATACCTGATTTTGGTTTGTTTTTGGAAAAAGGAAGTATTCATGTCACCGGCCTTGAGCCATGTACTACACGATTTTAATCTCCATAATTCTTCTTCTTTCCGAAAGGCATCATGGGCCTTGATCTGCTGATTGACTTCTTCTTGGAGTAGCGAGCTGTCTATTGGGCCTTCGTCCAGTGAAGTTTGAAGGGTCTCTAGCTTTTCGACGAATTTCTTCTTGGAGTTTGAAGGTGGGGGGAAGTTGTCTTTAGCCCATATTTTGAGCGCTTTCTTGGTAGTGATTAGTTTTTGTTCCCAAATGAATCCAGGGGAGCCTGAGATAGGAGTTCTCCATGCTTTATCTAAGATATCCTAGAATCCTTCATGACTTAACCATTGAGGGCTAAATCTGAATGGGATTGGTCCGAGATTCTCTTCCTCTTGAAATTGGAGAAGGATCAGTTTGTGATCCAAGGCTAGATTAGGCATGATTTTTTATGATACGATATGTCCCTCGTCTAGGAGACTGCTATGAATTAGGAATCTGTCGAGTCGGGCCATTATGTTTCCTTTTCTTGATTGCTTGTTGGACCAGGTGTATATACCTTTTTTAGGTTTGATATCTAGTAGGTCTCGAGTTTGAATAATGGCTTCAACTTGTGATTTGAGAGCGTCACTTCCGGTGTTGCCTCCTTTTTTTCAGATGCAGAGAGGGTTTTGTTCATATCGCCTGCAAGAATAAGATTATGGGGTGCATATGCTTCAAGAAAATCTTCTAGAATATTCCAGCAGTCTTTTTTTTCAGAGTAGAGGTTAGGAACATACATATTGAAGAGCGTGATCTGAATATTGCTTTGAATGTGCGTGAGTTTTGTATATATCCAATGTTGAGTGGCGAAGGAATTGTGTAGCTGGAGTTTGTTAGAGGACCAGAGGGTTTCCAAGCGACTGAAGGCTCCTCTTGCGTTGACAGCCATGCCAGCGTTCTTTTTCCACTTTTCTTTTCCAATTGCGAGGATAGTATTTTCATCGAGTTTGGTCTCTTGGAGCATGAGGATGTATGGCATGTCGATATTTTGAAGACATTTGACTGCGTCTAATTTTATGGGGCTTCCCAGTCCTCTGCAATTCCAAGAAACTAGCTTCATTATTTACTATTGTAAATAGAGCCCCCCCCAGCGTGTCTCTCATTTTCTTTCCTGCTATCCTGGCTCTGGTGTTTCTACTGAAGGCCATGGCAAGTGTTGCTTGAGATCCTTGAGTCTTTTCACGTTCGACTTCTTCTTCTCTTATATCTTTGCTCGATTTCCGCTCTAGTTTTTTGGAAGATTTGTCTACAAAGTCTTCCGAAG